>OX123193.2:43447495-44047495 GCA_944739405.2 Euclidia mi
CCTGAAATGGCCAATTTTACCAAATGGCCACGACATATCGATCATACTTATTCTAATTTCAATGAAATTTACGTAAGTACAGTATTCTTCATCACCATCATCATCAGCCCTGTATATAGGTATATACACCTACCGTCCCACGCGCCTCTTCTCTCTATGCGAAGGGTGAGGCCATAGTCCACACAGTATACACACTCACAGTATTCTTAGTAGCTTCTATTTAACTTTGTAAGTAAGTAGGTAGGTGTACATTATAACTACCGACTGATATGACGGCCTAAGTTGGTACTATAAACGTTTGCTCTCACTCACCCATGACCGTATGCTAACAAATACATAGGTATGTTTGAGCTGTGTAGAAATCTACTGAGAATGAAGACGTGTGAAAAATGCTTCATAGTGCTCTTTGTTGTAACTGAGCTGGTTTTTGACCTGTATGAATTTAAAGTTATGAATACAGTTTTATTCTACTTAAATGTATGCTTCAATTGTCACTAGGTCTAATAAATTAATAGTTTAAAAACACTAGGAAAACACGTTTTTATAAATGCACGTAAAAACAAAAAATAAATTATGGATCGTTCAAGTTGTCTCTATTTCTGGGCTGAAGTGTAAATAAACTAAGTGCTTTTAACATAGACTAATGATTGGTCTCGCTCTGCTCTACTACACAGAGCCCACATAGGTACTTGTAAAATGAGGCAAATAAAACCATGTCGTCCCGGCATGATAGAGCCTGTCACACTGACAGCCGTGTTTCAGGTGCATATAGGTATCCACCAAATTAATAACGGAAATAATTGCTGTACAATGCCAAGTTGCGCTTTTATCCTGTGTAAAAATGACTCAGCAAAAAATAAGAAGGACTCTATTATCACATACCATCTGTAAGATAAGAATAATTTTGAAATTTCAACATAAAATTACAAAAAACCGAAAACGCCATTCAGTGTTGCTGCTAGTACAAGAATCAACTTCCCCACAGTTGAGATTTTTATTATGTGAATCTATAGTTGTTGTATTTCGTTATATTTTACTATTTTTTATCTTACCTATTTATTGTAATACTAGCTGTGCCCGCGACTCCGTTCGCGCAGAATTTGTCTTTTCATTAGGCTACAGAATTGATATCCAAAATGTTTCAAGTTGCATATATTACTAATATTGAATAGTGTAGATTTAGATGTCCTGAAAATAACTCGAATGACTTTCACTTGTTCGTGTGAGTCCACACCGCGAAGTTACCAATCGCGAGTAAAAGATCAGAGAATTCCTGTGTATGTTCGTTGCCTCATAATCGCACTCGCATATTTAATGCCAAATGCATAGCGATAATACAATCCCATAGTTATGAACTCTTTAGACAGGCTCTAATTTCATTAGCTCTTGTCTCATATTGTATGGTGGTTTAACAGACAGAGTCTAACGAAAATCGCCACGAAAAAGTACTGTTATAACGCCTATGGGTTCGTAATTTTCCTTGATTTCCCTTGGTTTGCGATCTACATGCTTAGACCGCTTCACGGTTTGCCATCGTAAGTATATTCATCTCATATGATAAGATGACAATAACGTTAAATCTTAGTTTTGTCACTGCTTTTAGAGGTATAACAAACAGAAACCTGCGTGGTCCAAGTCGATCGGAATTTTAAACATTGTAGGCACTTTTTAGGATTCTTTATCCAAAAATGGCAAAATTCGGAACCCTGATAGATTCGCCATATCTGTCTGTCTGTACTGCCGTATGTCACAGCCATCTTATACCGAAACCAATGCCGAAACCATTAAGACTACATCATTGAATATTTTTATAAAGATGTATTCTGTGAACCGCTGCCCGACTTTTATACGTAAAAAAGGAATGACAATTAAGAAGTCCTCTCCATACATGGAGCTGACGTGAAAATATTTTTACAATGCGGCAAAAATAATTTTAGGGTAGGTACCTGAAATTAACAATTTCTCAAAGTCAATTGTTTGAAAGATGACGTTTCCAAAGTGGTTAAATGAGTATCGTTCCGCCGCCCCTCCGTCCTCAAACTTTTGAAGTAAGAGAGTGACAAATCTAAAAAAAAAAGATATGCTGCAGATCGTAATAAAAACTTCCAACTAAAATTAGTTTGAACGATATGTGGTCAGCAGCCTTTACATTCAAAAACCGCAAATATAACTTGGTCGTTAATACAAACATTGTGAAAAACAAAGTCATTTGTACCGGTGAAAAAGTGATAGTGGTATATGGTAAGGTGAAGATAATGGGTACGTTTAGTGTATACCTCTAGCACAGAGCCCTTCATGGGCGAGTCCGACTCGCTCTTGATTTAATTATTCATCCTTGCAACAATGTGGCTGTTTCCTGTCTGTATATATTAAATCATTGCGTTACTGATTGACTGACCTACAATGTTCAGCTAAAACTACCTATTGGTTGCAAGAAGACAACATTTCTTATTTTTTTAGTTTTAAGTTGATATATGTTTTGCTGTGCGACCAGCCGCTTGTACTATGAAAGGATTTGTCAATCATTTTTAAGCTTTTATTTAATCATTCATCCTTGCATTTTGCAACAACGTGGTTGTTTCCTGTCTGTAGGTATATATTTAATCATTGCGTTACTGATTGACTGACCAAAAACGTGCAACAAAACTATCTATTGGTTGCAAGAAGACAAAATTTCTTATTTCTTTAATTTTAAGATGACATAATTTTATTATAGGTTGCTTGCCGACCAGCCACTTGTACTATGAAAGGATTTCTCAAAATTCCCATGGAATCAGGAAGAAATTGTAAAATTAATAAAAATGAGCGGGTATAGCTGCGATCATCCTCAAGTTCCCGATGAAGCAACAGCAAGCGCAATCTTACTTTAGCTTCGTACCTTTGCCGAAATTACCTTGGTAGGAAAAGTCTTCTCGTTCCACCCGGAGCATCTACAAATAGTATTATTCCCAAATCACTATCCACGCTACGATACACCCGATCATAATTATATTAAACGCTGTTCTTCAGTAGGTCTCGAGACATAATTTTGCAGGCTTTCGGCTAGTTCTAATTCTAATGGGTAATATAGTTTATTTAGTGTATGGCGTAATCTTTATTCATACATACACCAGCAAATGATGGTTCGGGCAGGCCATATTGAGTAATAGGATAGATATGTCTACTGTCAAGCAACGATTTATTAGATTGTTGTGGGAACCTAAAAATATCGTCGGCCAATTTGTCTTCATATTTATGCCATAACTATGCAGCATCTCAAACCCATGGCGGACCATGAGGACATTTACTTATACTTGCTTCAGATAATGTCATCCCAGTGTTTATCCCCATCCAGTAAAATGAAATGAGTCGCAAATCTCCGAGCTGTTTTCATAGACATGTGCGAATACGTCCAGCCTAAGCTGAACCCTATTTAATATAATTAATCATACAGATTTAAGCTCAATTTAAATTGGGCGCGTTAAACAAAAATCAACCGTATAGCCGTACCCATATTGGCGCGGCGAGATTTCTATATTTTTTTTTACAAAATACATATTAAAGTGTACTTTTTGAATATCGGAGTTTGATAAAGATATATCTATGTGAAATACAATATATTTATGTATTTAGTACACTTTGAAGAAACGCCTAACGATTAAACACGTTATTGTGGCTTATTTATAAAAGATAGATATATACTATTCAGGACTTTTTCGTAGATCGTTTGAAGACCATCATCTTTGTAGTACATACTTTTGGTGTATGATCAACGTATGCGAAGATATAAGAGCTCGAAAGCACATTTTCATCCGACTTGCTTCAATGTTATCGTCACTGCTCAGCTCCTATGTGTCTTAGCGTTATGTTAAATAGCCTATAACCTGCCTAGGAGTATGGACTACAATCGTACCAAGTTTGGTTAAAATCCCTTCAGTAGTTTTTGACCCATGCGTGCACATACAGACAGACAGACAGACAGACAGACAGACAGACAAAAAATTTACTGATTGCATTTTTGGCATCAGTATCGATCACCATTCATCCTCCAATATTAATTTTGAATATATATTCAATGTACAGAATTGACCTCCCTACAGTTTTATTATAAGTATAGATTTTACCTATTTCTATATTATTTTATGTTTATTACTTTACAAATAGGTAAGGTGAAAGATGTTAGTTGTTAGCAACTGAACATCTTTCCCAAGAAACATGGTTTAATTATACATACAGGGTGGCGCTACCATAGGGGCATTTATTTAAAAAGGACGTAGCATTGATGCCTATAAATTTTTTTATATCATCAAAAGAGACCCTGGGACCAAAATAAAAATTTCAAACAAAATAAACTATAAAATATGAGTTACAAAATGAAACACCATTTGATGACCAATATGACATTAGGTTACTGACCTTTGTAAGAACGGCAATGTGTGCTATGCGGCAGACGGAGCCACGGAGGTAGTTCACATTTATTGACGAATTACCTATTTCAGTACTTCTACGCATCACTCCAATGAAATTTGGTCACTCATTAGGCAAGCACAACACTGGTGTATTTTTCATATCAACAAAAACCCACTTAACACAAACCCACGTAAAAGGTAGCACTAAATTTTCAAATTCTCAACATGGCCGCCATTGTTATCACGAATTACCTATTTCAGTAATTCTACACAATTACACATTACTCTTTGTTCAGTAATTAGGAAAGCACTGGTGTCTTTTTCATATCAACAAGAACCCACGTAACACAATCATATCCGCATATTCCGACGACGTTAATTTGTCATTATTATTACAAATAATGCAAAAATGACGAATGATAAAGTTCACTAAACAACAACACAATTAAATATCACAACTAAATAAATACAATCACACAATTGAATAAGTACCAAAAACAACTGTCGCATAAAGTTAAGAAAAGCGCGCACGCAATCTGATCGACTTATTAACTCAACAATGGTTTTTGCGACACTAAACGTTTGATGAGTCACCGATCACCGATGCGCCGCTGGCGCCGACTTGTCTACATGAAACTAGGGATGCCCAACAGGTACTATGAATGTCGATATTTTTGACACGTTAATACGTTAACAACAAAATAATATAACATGTTTTTATGTACAATGAACTATGCATTCTTTATTTGTATTAACAATAACGCTATTGCTTAATAGTGTTGCTACTACGACACAGCTAAACAAGGTTATGAAATACTATGCACATACTTCAATTAGTTCAGTACATAGTTATTATAATTCTTAAGTAGATTGTTGAACCCATTAGACCATTTAAAAAATACCATACGGAAAGAGCTAAAATAGTCAATAATTATTAACTTATTTCAAATGATTTAATAATTGAATATCTTAACATGTTTATCATTGTTTACCTGTTAATAAAAACGTCGTCTTTATTTGTACCACATTTGAAATTTTCGAACGTAAAGTCATTGATAAGACGATTACATTAACATTAAATACAAGCAATGTCGATACAATAAACAACAAACTTTTACGGTGCGTAGTATTTTTTATCGATACTAATTACAATGTTTTGTTCATAATTGGGCAACTCTATTTGGCTCCACTATGTTTGTCCTTGTCACACGTAGTGCATTAACCGTTAGTCCGTAATGCATTTACTGTAAGAGTGAGTAGGAACTCACTCTTACAGTAAATGCATTACGGAAATGCATTACCCAATTAGATTTTTTTCGTGCTTGCCGGAACCGATCCATTTTATTATTATGTAATTTTATTGAAAAGGTAATAAGAAAGTTTCAAAAGTCTTATTCTGTCAAAATTAACTCGGGCGCAAAAACCTACAACGACGAGTCGTACCTACTACGAGGCGAAGCGACGTTGCACGACGACGACGTCAGAGTCTAAGGGTCAGCGCAGACAGAGAGGAATAATCCCCTCGCGGTCTCGGGCATTTTCTTTACGGATTGCGTATGCTTGTCAAGTTTGCGCGCGACCTCGCGAGCCTGCGTGAGTCAACCGTTCGGGGTTACCACTCTACAGTAAGTATTTTGTCGCAAAAGTTCGTTAAACTCAGTAACAACACTGACTGAAAGTACGCGTACGACGCGGGCGTCGACTCGACGCCGCGCGGGGATTCCCGCGTATCTTCGAGGACGCGCGAATATTTTTTGTCAGGTTCAAGCATTTATGCACTTTAATGTAAAAAAATAAAGTTTATTTTCAAGTGTGTTAATAAAATCCTCTCCACTGCGCTCCGTTCTGTCTGCGCTGAGCCTAACTTCGGATGACGTCGAGGCGTCGCGTCGTAGCGAGTCGCGGCGCGCAATGTAGGGTCGTTGACCGTTTTGTATCAGCTGTGTGGAATTCAAAGCATGTGCAAAAATTGCGGAACTTAAAATCGATATTGTGGCTAAACTACTGCACCGATTTAATTGATTTTTGGTACAAGGCTTAAGAATGTTGTAAGCTATGCCTCTGTTTAAAAAGTGCCCCTATGGTAGCGCCACCCTGTATATGTAATTAAGTGTGTAAGATTATTGTTTTATTCAAAGTAGTTAATGTTTTCACGACTATTCATTGAAATTAATAATGTGTAACTAAATTTATATGGACGAGTAGCATGGGAATAGAAAGCACTGTTTTGGCAAGACCTTATTTCCTTTATGGTTATTTCTAATAATAATTTGCAAAAACTGTAAGTACATGAGACCTTATCATTGGGAACCCACCATTTTTCTTTTAAAGGAGCTTGCACGGTACGCCTAACAAATTGATGCTTTTAATGAATTGTAAGTTTTTAAGAATTTTCTAAACTGATTTTGAGACTAATAACATATCTACTAGACCACTGGATAAAATTTTTCCCATTTACTCGGGTAACAGTTGAGCAGCTGACAACACAATTCTTCACGCATGCATCTTATTGCTTTTGTTTGACACACACTATCATAATGAGTCGTATTGAGGTAACATGATGAGTCGCCTCATTTATGGACCTATTTTTCTTAGGCAGCGCGGTGTCTAGTATAGTGAAGCGATACCAATCATTTGTCCAGGGCTTTTAATTATAATAATTGATTGTAAAAGCGAGGGGCGCTGGAACAGGAAAGATTTTCTTGCAGTGGCGTAGCGTGGGTTTCTGCCGCCCGGGGCCGTTCAGCAATTTGCCGCCCCCTTTTTGCCCCATTGTTTCTTCAGAAGTGTATCGTTTTTCGGGTTGTGGTATGTTTGTATGTTTATAAGTATGTCCTTTAGTTTGGCTTTACACCCTAAAAGGCTTAAAAAATAAAAAAAATATATTGTCATTTGATTCGTCTCAATTGTACAAATATCATAGAGCATAGGGTACTTTACGGTAAAGCTCTCAGCGGTGTTAATGAGTCGTGCACGGCAGCGGCCGTTTCTCTGCTGCAATATTTATTATAGCTTAGTCTAGGCCTTCTTCTTCTTCTGGTGCCTCTTCATTCCTGAAGGTTGGCCGTCAGCTTTTTGTACTCCTCCATGTCCATAGCCAACCGGAACAGCTGCTCTACGGAGGCAATGCCTGTCCACTCCCGAATGTTCCGTAGCCACGACTTCCTCCTGCTTCCAGCGCGTCTCTTCCCCTCCACCTTGCCCATCATTATCAATTGTAACAGCCCGTATCTATCGTGTCTGAGCACGTGGCCGAGATACTCTATCTTGCGTCTTTTGATAGTTGGCATCAGCTTACGAGGCATGTGGACACGCTGAAGCACAGTTTCGTTCCTGATCCTCTGCGTCCAACTAATACGTAACATGCGCCGGTAGCACCACATCCCAAATGCTTATAGACGTTTAATGGAGGTATCTATTAAGATCCATGTTTCGCAACCGTAGATTACAATTGGCCAGATATAGGTAACATAGAAGTATCCTGACGCGGAGTTTTATGTTCAGTTGACGACAGTACAGAACTTTTCTCATTTTGTTAAATAAGGCTCGAGCAATTTCAATTCGGGTCTTAATATCTTGATCGGACTCCTATGCTTCGTTCACCCATGCCCCTAGGTATTTGTACTGTTGTACCCGCTCTAGTGATTTCCCAGCCATATATCAGGGCTCAAATCTGGTTTTCTTGACACAATCATGAACTTTGTCTTGTTTATGTTTATGTTTATTGACAGCCCGGCTTTTTCAGTATATTCGTTGACTCTGTCTAGGATAGTGTCATCTGCATAACGTAAGTTGTTGATGACTGTACCGTTTACATTTATACCAGCAGCTTTCGACATAACGGTCTCTGAATAAATATTGAAAAGCAACGGAGACAAAATACAACCCTGCCGAACCCCGCGACAGATCTCTACCTCCTCGGTCTCTTCATTCTCAATTCGTATTGTTGCTACTTGGTTTCCGTACAGATCCCGTATGATTCTGACATCTTTACCGTCTACATCAAGCTTACATAAAGTGGTTAGAAGTTGATGGTGTTTGACTCGATCAAACGCCTTTTCGTAATCTATAAAACCTAAATAGACGTCAGTTTGCATGTCTCTGCACTTTTGCACAAGGATGTTAAGAGCAAAAAGAGCTTCTCGGGTGTCGACACCACAACGAAATCCAAATTGGCTCTCTCCCAGATATTCGTCACATTTTGGGCTTGTTCTATTCTGTATGATGCTTAAGAATAACCTATGAAATGGCTCATAAGGCTTATCATGCGATACTCCATGTTATAGCGTTCTGTTTCTTGGATATTGCAATGAAATTAGATTTAAGCCAGTCACTTGGAAGTTTGCCAGTGTCATAGATGTTATTAAAAAATGTTGTCAAAACATCCAGTTGTTCTTCTTTCTAGAAGTTTAAGCACTTCGATAGGTATATTGTCGGGACCCAGTCCTTTACCTACTTCAGCTTATTTCAAGGCCCGTAAGGCCTCGGATTTTAATATTGAAGGACCGGAATCACTAATAGTCAGTGAGATATTCCTCGTGCAGTCCGCAAACATGTCAGCAACGTAATTCCTCCATACCCTTTTCTTGCTGTTGATGTCTAGGATGAGATTTCCACTTGCATCCATTAGGATCTCGGGGGATCTCCGTTTTTGTCCAACCATTTCCTTGATGTGCTTGTGCGCGTTAAAGCTGTCGTGTTTACGAAGGAGGTCTTCAAACCGTGCGCATTTTTCGATATAATAGTAATTCCAAGCCTTCGTAATTTATTTTCGGATGATTAGGTACATCAATTTGTTTGTAACGGTTTGGGTATGTACCTTTTAAATGTCTCCGATCTTCCATTAGCTGCAGAATCGAGTCAGTCATCGAATGTTGTTTCTTAACCAGTTGTGATGGTTGAAGATATTGATGACATATCTCCTTCATGCTCCGTTTGAGACTAGTCCGTGTGTCTGAGTTGGGGTTAGCGGCGTCTGCACAATTATCATTGGCCCACTGATTAATAGCTGTGTGAACAAAGGTTCACACAGCTATTAATCAGTGAGGAAACTGGCTGAACAAGACACACGAGCAAAGGCTCATGTGTCTTGTTCAGCCAGTTTCCTTATGTTTGGAGGTGCCGTAGATTGTAGTCTTGGCCTAGACGGCTTAAAAGATTTCAATAAGTTAAATTTCGATGGACTTCCGTCATCACTGGGTGCTTTGTTGTTTTTAAGAGGTAGGGATGGATTCGGTGTATTGGTGCGTCAGTGGATCACTGTGGTCATCAGTAATAAGTCCAATTGTTCTGTCTGCCCGCAAGGTAAACAAGAGTCGATAAAACCTTTCAATGTCTTCGAGAATCTCGAACTTTGAGTTCACAGAGATAAGCCCGGTATGTACCACTTTATTTGCCTTTAATCTACCTCGAGCTCGGCGAGGTGTTCTTTTGGTAGCCTGCCGAAGCCCGGTAGTCTTGATGAAGGGCGCAGGGCGTAGCTTCTCGCACCGAATATTTGGCTTTGATTTTAACGCATAGCTCATAAACTTTGGAGTCCGAATTCAAGTGATTCGCTTAAAGTTAAACCGCAGGTGTGACTATTGTCTTGGGAGATTTGTACCTGCCTTCTTCCTTATTCAACAATAAAGATTGTGTAGTAGTTAGAAGCAATTCAAAAATTATTTCAATAATTAACGCTGGCATTTCATCGGCACGCGGTGGCTTTATTGCTCTGCCGCCTGTCTACGCCGCACACATCGCACACAGGGGTAGCTCGGCCCTGATATGGATTAATAAATTACTCATAACACGCTCGCAGATCACCGGAATATTACAATTCATTAAACAGCTAATAAACAAAAACTGTGGATTACCGTGACAAAATTAAAAAAAAACATACCCATATCCGAAAAAAGTCTTCACGTAATGAAAATGAGGATGATTTTGTTTTCGATTGTTGTTCTGTTCGGGAAACCTTGGTGCTTGCTAACTTCGACATGACTCAACTTCACCCCGACCTTGCCTAGTTCATATAGCGCCCGCGCTGCCGCCGCGGTCCTACTTGGATCGTGTCAGTGTGCGCGCATAATTTGTTTTTTCGCGGCCTCTTTTGCCGCTCCCTTAGATGTGCCGGCCGGGGCCATGGCCCCCCCGGCCGCCCCCACGCTACGCCACTGCTTTCTTGTTAACAAATACTAATACTAACTTCCTGGCGGAAGCTGCATGAGGTCGCACAAGAGCATAACGTTTATGCCGCCAAAGGGATACCAAAGGGAACCAAAGATATCTCGCCCACGAATAAGAACTCTACATTTTGCCACAGTTGGTGCATTACCCTTATGTACTTAATTTCCTGAAAGAAGAGGCGTTAAAAATGTCGGTGAATGTCGTCTCTCCTCGCTGCTGGCGCATGTTTTGTCTAAGTTCGACAAACTGGTATTTTGAACAGACTGTTTAATGTAGAACCACCTACTAGTCGTGCTGCAACTCAAATTAGAGCGCCAATCTATGTACTTAACCTGCTTCCAGTAACATCGCTGTTCCCTTGATTTTTTAACAAGTTAAACAAGAACAGCTTTCCTGTTCCAGCGCCCCACGCTTTCACAATCAAATATTATAATTAAAAGCACATAGTTTACACTTCAGCCCAGAAATAGAGACAACTTGATCTATCCATATTTTGTTTTGTTTTTACGTGCATTTATAAAAGCGTGTTTTTCTAATGTTTTTAAAACTATTAATTTATTTTATACTTTTTGGTCTTTGATAATGAAATATTTTTAACATTTATATTATGTACATTTATTATAAGTAGGCGAATGAGCCCGCATCCTCTGCATCTCCGCCAGTGCGTCTGTATTGCATGGTGTTTTATCTGTCGGCTTAGAAATAACCTTGAAACCTGATCGTGTTCAAAGTCCATTAGTACGTGGCCTTTCTCACAAGTGCAATCACGACTATGACACGATATTCCATCATGGAATGTCAGTGCCTATCTTTCGGCTTCATCATCAGGCCTTGAAACATCATCGTGTTCAAAGTTCATTACAAGACTTTTTTAAGAAATCCAAAACAGCTATAATACGATTTTCCATCATGAAGTTCCAGTTCATATCTTCCGGCTCCATCATCACATCAGTTCGACAGTACCATATTACTATTACATTTAGCTGCCAATTTTCATTACGCTACGCACGCTACGACTCTTGGAAGATGGTTAAATTTTAGTTACTTTAGATTCCATTACATAGTAAGTTACATACGGGTCGATCTAATAAAAGCGTACTAGTTAATAAAAAGCTGCATCACTAAAAAAGTAATTCGGGATACCTATTTGCGTAGGAGACAAACAGCTATTTCTCTTTTATCTTTTTATGTGTTTTTGAAAAGTACTTACCCAACTAGATTATCACCATGCAAAGCTGTTACCTACTTTGTCTGATTTTCTGTCATGCGCCACTTATTATTTTCCACTTGACTTATAAAAGTTAAAATAAGCTAAGCAATTAGATACAGTTTTTTGGAGGCAGGTATATTAAAGAGCAACCTTTTTCTCGAGTGAAGCTATAAGTGCGAAGAGGGTGCTCTTTTACTTTACATACACATATAGGTATGGTCGTCTTTTTTAGGATAATACAGCACATTTATGATTTACAAGACTTAAACAGACTTAATTTTTTACAGATAAAGATTTGGTTCCAAAACCGTCGCGCCAGAGAGAGAAGAGAGAAATGTGCCAACATCGCACCTCCGCTGACGGTGACATTACCTGCGACTACCACAGCACAAGTGGCCTGGCTAGCAACCAACGTCTCCTGGACTACAGCAAGAAGCAACACGTTCAATCATCCTCTAAACTCCAACACTACGATGACGAGTGAAGACTCTCTCTCTCCAAGAATACAAGTGTATCACGAAGAACATCACAACAGGTCTTCGTTCAGTGAATCTACAGATGAAGATTGCGCAGATATACCGCTAGATATTGAAACGATAGAAGACTGACATACACAGAGCTTTCTTAAATGACTGTTTATTTATAAAAAATACTTATTCATATCATATTCTGTGATACCTCTTAAAAAATAGTGTAATTTAAGATGATAGTTAATAAAAAATAATGATTTCTTTATATTTGGTATTATTTGTATGGAGATACATTCTAAATAAGTACAGTTTTGTGCCAGTAGAGACAGAATCCCGAAGTGCCCATTTTCTAAGGATGAGTGATTGAGTCAGCCCTATAGCGTTGTGTGAAGAAGGGAGACAAAATAGAGAATGAGATTGCCTAGATCCCTAGAATAACCGGCCAATTACCGGATATTGATCGAAATCTTTTTTGGTATCAGCAGCTGAAACTATTCGTTCCTATCTGTGCGTAAACCGGCCTGGAAAATTAATTTGGGATAAAAATTCCTTCGGCTTGTTGTATATCCACCAAGCAGATACTAACTTATATCTAAAGGACATGGCCGATTCCTGTCTACTTTCTAAATGATGATTAGATTATTAGGTGCCTCTTCTTCCTCTTTTGCCTGCCCTGTTCCCATATTACTTGGGGTCGGCGCAGAATGTCTTTCGCTTCCATTCTATCTTATCTTAGCCGTCATCAGATTATTCACTCCCTTATCATTCATGTCATCCTTCACACAATCCATCCATCATCGTCCTGCCGAAGGGCAACGGGAAACCACTAAGCGACCCGAAAGCGTATAGGCCTATTACTTTGCTGCCCATTCTGGGTAAGATTCTTGAGCGCGTCATTGTTGCTTGTGCACCTTGTTTGTCTCGCAACATCGCAGGAACTCAGCATGGTTTTACTCGGATATATATACATAGATCAACTGTCACAGCACTTAGGCACTTGAATGATATAGTCGATAACTCGAGAGCCGCGTATGTTCAACTGATCTTTCTTGACATCTCTGGTGCATTTGATAACGCCTGGTGGCCAATGATTCTACTTAAAGTTAAGCAGGGCGGAGCACCGCCGAACTTGTATAGAATATTGGTCAGCTACTTTACCAACCGCCGTGTGTGTTTCAATACCGGTAGTTTGAGTTCATGGAAACAGAGCACCATGGGATGTCCGCAAGGATCGGTTCTTGGCCCGACTCTTTGGAATCTCCTCCTCAACGACCTCCTGCTGCTGCCTCGACCCGAAGGAGTGCATTTGATCGCATATGCCGACGGTGTGACCATCGCATTGAGGCGTCTTCCCGCGCCGCGATTGAACGTAATGCCGCGATCATGTTGAGTGCATTTGCCGATTGGGGAACCCGGAATCGTCTTGGGTTCTCCCCTGGTAACTCTTCAACGTTGACTGTAAAAGGTAAGTTTAAGCGAGCGCCTACCATCCGCATGGACGGCGCCTCGGTTGCGAGTATCACGCAGGCTACGGTGCTCGGTGTTACTCTGGACGATGCAAGATCCTACGCGCCGCATGCTAGTATCATCGGGGAAAAGTCCTCTAACTGCTTCGGCAAAATGTCGCGGATTTCGGCGACCAGATGGGGAATGAAGTACCCTGCCCTTAGAGTTCTGTATTCAGGAACCTACGTGGCCGTCTTGACATACGCTGCGGCCGTATGGTATCGACGATGGTCCAACTTCGTGGTCAAACGAACGCTTTTGCGCACCCAGAGGCCTGCACTTATTTTATTAACCAAGGCGTACAGATCGTGCAGCACCGCAGCGTTACCTGTGCTTGCGGGCGTGTTACCAGCCGATCAGGAAGTTTGTCGTGCGGGACGAATTGCGGAGGAGGGTTACCAATTGGCCGCGAAAGAGCTGCGCACTCTCAAGTTCACAGTTAGGCGGGAACTCGCTGCTCTTTGGCAGGAACGATGGCAGGCTAGTGAAGACGGAAGCGAATTATACAGCTTCTTCCCAGGTGTGTTCAGGATGGATCGAACCGGATTACGAAGTCTCCCAAATACTCACCGGACACGGATGCTTCAGGAAGCGCCTAAACAAGCACTCCGGTCTGCCCGTGCGGTGAAGCTGAGGAAAGCCGTGATCACGCGCTCTGGGAATGTAGCTTGTACGCAGAAGGAAGATCGCTGATGCTAGATTCGATACGCTACGCAGAGGCGGGTCCAGTGTATCACGTGGAACTGGTTCGCAGCATGGAAAACTTTGGCGCGTTGCGCACATTTGCGCACACTTGGCACTCCATCAGAAGAACATTGGACAGCTAGAGGATTGAGTGACGCTGAACGCGAAGTACCGTTCTGTGTTGTTTTGCCCTATTAAGGGGATAGTAGATATTTACGAAGCCAGCCCCTTTGGGGAGAGTATGGCTCAGGACATTAAAGATTTGTAGGGAGTCAAGAAAGAGCGCGCGGGAAAGAGCAGACGCAAGTAGGTACCGTGCGCTTCTCCTGTGATTCGGTCCGTATGCCGCAAGGCAGGTAGGACCATGAGGTGGTTGTGGGAATCCATCCATCATTTCTTTGCTCTTCCTCTTGCCTTATATTCCTCAACTCTTATATTCAACACCTTTCTAGTCACATGCTTTTCATCCCTCCTCATTACATGCCCATACCACGCTAGACGATATCCTTTCAGCTTTTCTTGCACCGGTGCAACTTTCAAACTTCTCCTAATATACCTACTCATTTCTAATTTTATCCATCCTTGTCACCACACACATCCATCACAACCTCCTCATCTCTGCTACATGTAATCTTCTTTCATCCGTCTTCTCCACGGCCCAGCATTCCGAATCCATACAGTGCGACAGGTCTTATAACGGATTTGTAGATATTTCCCTTTAGTTTAAGGGGCATCCATAGGTAGCAAGTTGTTCCTGTGGCCTGTCGCCATTTCATCCAACTTGAGTTGATCCGGTGCGTGACATCGCGGTCTATTTCAACGTCCCCTTGAAAAAGTGACCCGAGGTACCAGAAGTCGGCGCATACTGATATGGGTTCTCCCTAGCAAGGGATTTGGACGCAGGACTGGAGAGACCGCCGAAGTCGTAAAACATGTACTCAGTTTTGCTTTTACTGACTTTCAGACCTACACTCTCCAGCCTAATTAGATAAAAACGTAAAAACGGCCATGGCCTTTTTACACAAATAGACACTATTTTCTTTCAGTGGCAGCACTGGCGAGGCCTCTTTCAACAGTAGGTAATAGATTTACTTTAGCGGTTGTTTAATGTAGATTATACTATGTTTTATTTTTCAACTTCTTATTTAGTATTCATACCTACCTACTGATGATTATGCATTAGAGATTAACGAAGCCTAGGTAACAATAATATAACTAAAGTTTATCTGTTGGACTCAGGTCCAACGTAAGAACAGATTACTAAATAGTTACTTACGTAGGTACCTACCTACATCTTACGAGTTAATTAAAATTACGTACCTAAAGATTATAGCTTAGGTAGGAACTTAGCTTACGAATGGGCATAGGTACACTTCGTCAGCATTAACTAATATCCTCAGGCACTTATTTTGGCCTCAATTATTTTGTTGACTCACTTAACTAAAATTAATATGTTGTCTTTTAATAACAACATGCGGCAAGTGAAATAATTCCATAATTAGGTATGTATGATCTTATTGCTCACACTCAAAAAATGTAAGTACCCCAACATAGGAAGAAAGGTTTTAGGTACTGGCCCTTTGCTGATAGTATGAAGGCTTTCCAAACCTGGAATTTACGAGCTTGACTCACATGATAAGATTGTTTGTCTGTGATATTCGTCATGCGGCATGTTCCAGTTCGCACAGAATTCCAGCAATACCTAAATAAGATCCGTGTGGAATATAATTTTCCTTTGGAATAACGAAACCATAGTGCAATGATTTATTTATAATAATGCGCCATCACCATGCTGTGAAGTCAGCGAATATGCAACAGCAAGCTTCAGGTCTTTAGTCAGGTGAACCCGCTCGCTACTGAGCCCGCAGGTTCACATGACCACATTATTGACTTTAGGTATTGTTATTGGTTTGTATAAAGTTAGTGTGGGCCCACAGACGTTAAAAAATGCGACCTGTGGGTACAGTTGGCGTAAACTTGGTTACCTGTTGACTGGTACCGCACTGAGGGAGTAGTGGCAGTAGTGGTTCAAGCGGTCACCTCACCACTTGGCACTGCGCCGCCTGTCAAGGGTACGATTCCCACACAAGACAACACTTTGTTTGATCCACAAATTGTTGTTTTAAGGTTCGTAGCTTTCTACTCTTGTTTCCATTTCTATTAAAATAATGTCGAATAATACTTTTGTACCATTGGAAAACAATCTTTCTTGATTCGTTTGGATATTTTCGTCATGGATCGAGCTCCAGCTTTTCTGATCCAGATCCACATTTTTATCGGTTTGCTCTCATCTTGTTCAAGACTTTGAACCACGCGCACATTTATGCCGCGAGACCAACGAGGCAGTCGTATAGGGTTTGATGTCGAGTTTTCCGTCTCTACGCAAAGATGGTATTTGCATCGTGTTATCCCTTAGTCGCCTCTTAAGACACCCACGGGAGGATAGGGGATGGTGACACTTGAATTCTATGCCGTCAACCACACGGCTACGGCACGGCACGGCTCGGATAAACTCATTAACCTTTTTCCCGACCCGGGAATCGAACCTGGGATCTCCCGATCAGCAGACACATAGGTACGCTATCCACTCGACCATGGAGTCAGTCAGGCAAGCCACGGATGCATATTTAATACTAGATTTTGCCCTCGGCTTCGCGCGCGCATTAAATTCAGGGTAACACGAATCTACTTTCAGTCTCAAGTTGTGTGAAGGCACTGCTGATTATTCTAAAGAGTTCAGAAACTACAGGGTTCAAAGTAACTCGGTCAGTATCCATGACATTATCTACCATTATTTACTGAAAGGCACATAATAACATCACCTTGCATACAGTTAAATGTCAAAGGCGGTCCGCCCCGGGTGTCACCCTTAAGTCAGTCGGGGGAAGTTAGCCCGTAATTGTTAGGTACCGACTAAAAAAAAAAGGTCGCCCGCCAACTTCCGTCCCGGGTGCCACCCAAGCTAGCTAAGCCACTGCCTATAAGGGTAGATTTTTCCTTCCGAGGTACGAAACCCTAAAAAGTACCGGTTCCAAGTCTGTACCTTGTGATCCTCCCAGAGGTGGCATATTGGTATCCAGATGTATACTATTGCTATTATTAACTATATTTCTTAGGTCTTGTTCGTAGATACGATTGGAACCAATGCAGCAGTGGATGTTTGGTGCCATAAGTTTCTTTTGCAAATATGAGTGATTTATTAAGATAGGTCGGAGGAGCTACTAAAATCGGCATTGACACGTCCACCCGAAGTCTTTAAACGAATTGTTGGGAATTGTTTGGCTCAAACACAATCAAGTTTGTTAGGACTTTTTTTTGGTCAAGCATAAACCCATGCTGATAACTAGGTATTTATTTATTTATGGTTTACCAACAGATATTACAGCAATACATATCTACATAAGACATTTAGCATTCCTTAGATCTTAGTTCTACTATACGCCCAATTATAGGTAAACACAACATGCAAATTATAATTTACAAAGGACTATAAAATAAATTGCTGTGTGGTTGACGGCATAGAATACAAGTGTCACCACCCCCCTATCTTCCCGTGGGTGTCGTAAGAGGCGACTAAGGGATAACACGATGCAAATACCATCTTTGCGTAGAGACGGAAAACTCGACATCAAACCCTATACGACTGCCTCGTTGGTCTCACGGCATAAATGTGCGCGTGGGATCGGGAGGTCCCAGGTTCGTTTCGTGGGTCGGGCAGTGTTATTGGGTTTTTCTGTCATGAAATTCTCAGTAGCAGCACGGAGTCTGGAAATGTGCCCGGTACGGCAATAGGCTCACCCCTTATTACGTGGGACTAAAGTATATCTGGCGAAAAGTGGGTGTAGAAATACACCTCTGCCTACCCCTTCGGGGATAAAAGGCGTGACGATATGTATGTATAAAATAAATAAGATTACACTAATCAGATACAAGGCAGCGATAGCCTAGTAGATATATCGACAGACTGCTATGCAGAGGGTATCGGGTTCGAATCCACGGCGCGCACCAATGACTTTTCGGAGTTATGTGCGTAATAAATTGTAATTTATCGCATGCCCGTGCCTCGGAAAGCACGTTATGCCGTCGGTCCCGGTTGTCATGAACATCTTTGACAGTCGTTATAGGGAGTCAGTAGGTACCTACGAGTAAAACTGACAGTATTCGAAATCATGGCATATTGCTATCCCTTTGGGTTGCGTTGGTCAGACAGGCAGGCGCTCTGTGGAAAAGCTAATATTAAGGTTAGACTAGGAAGCGGACCCCGGATTCAAACTGGGATAACGCTAGGAGAATGAATGATGACACTAATCAGATACATACTTCTGATTCGTGAATGATGCTGGAATCGAATAGATAGGTACACTTGGGACTGGGAAGTTGCTATTAAGTTCATGAAAGTCTTGATGCTGGCCGAGAGTTCTTAGCAGTTCGATGCAGCCATTGACTACGTGACTACTATTACTAGACTTGACTTAACAAGGAGTTTTAAATAATACAATTACTTGGTCTTTTCATTAACTTTATTGGTACGATTTTCAAATACATCTAAATTACACTCACACAATAGACAACATTAATTTGAGTATCATCAAATGTCTTATGTTTATGGTATTTGGCTTTTTAGCATAATTATGTATATTGTCATTTCGTTGTGATTGTTGCAGAAAAATAAACAATTTATTTTGTATAAAAGATTGACTATGTCCATCAGTGGACGCCTATTGGCTGATTAAGGATTATGATTATTATGATGACATGATTAGTTTTAATGGTAATACAGAGTTCTCAGAGAACTTTATAGTATTCCTTGAGCACTTAATCTTGTATTATATGAAACAAATACAATTTATTATGCTGTGGATTAGTATTATTTCCAGAAGGCCAATTCTCGTATTTTATCTGACCTCGTAACTATATTTTGAACGAAATGAGATTATATTTTGAATTGACTCACAATTGGTATTCTGCTTACTTATTGACGTGATCGTCTAATTTGACTCCAAAAGTTCGTGGTTGACACATATTTTGACACATTTTTCAATTTACGATTTAGTCTAGTCGCGATATCATTAAAAAAATCAGTTAATTTAGGAGAATACCTACCATTTGCGACATACGTATGACACTGACATTAGATCGAAACTGCATTTTGAACACATTTATTTTGGAGAATTGGGCCTCTGATAGTAACATCCAAGAAAGAGATTTAGATTCAAAATAAAAACAAGATGTGTACGATGTTATCCGCCGAATAGTTTAACGGGCTCTTATGAGACAGTGGTTTAATCATAAGAGGAATAAAGTAATTGAATCTTAGCTGTTTCAAAACAGGTCGACGGCATGAAAACGATGATGATACAAACCTTCATTGTTTGGCAAAATATATAAGTACGAATATTGATAACTTACGAACACTAATACACATATACATAGTTAGTCAAAATTGCCGACGCAACGTAAGTACATAGATTCACAAAAACAAGGAACGGCTGACAACATTAATATCAATATCTAGAATGGAAACATTATAATTAATAATAAATATATATAAAAAATAAATAGAATATTGGAAGATATTTTTGTACAAACACACATAAAATATACATATCAATAACTAAAACCTTCACATCTATCAATTGGAGGAAAATACCCGTTTCTTTGAGAGGCTTATACCGGTACAAACGAGTTTTCTACGAGCCTCAGCACCCTGGACCGTTGCTGATGCTCGTAGGACGGTAACTAGTAGCGCTCAGCGTGACTTGACTAGCTATTTGTAACAGATCGGCGAAGTAAAACAACGTTAGTAGAGGTCATCGTTTGGATGGGTGCCCGCTTATTGTGCCATTCATGTCAGAGCGCTACTGTGCTTTTTACACACGTAAAACCGGTACGTCTTAAGCCCTCAGGTGGCCTATAAACGCCGCCGAGTCGACCACAGAGTCAAACGAAAAGGAAAAGACGTAAGCTATAATGAAATTCTTTATGCAGCCTAAAACCTTAAAAATGCTGACATTTATAATTATTATCTACTTCTAGAGAACTAGAGAAACACCTACACAACACATAAACATTTACTCGATATTATTAATTTCATCTGAGCTACTCCATGGTAGAAAATATATTTTTGAAATATGTAATTTGTACCTAAATGTATAAAAATACCTCAGTCTATTATTGTTTGCATTCATTTTACTGAACATTTCTGAAGGATGTATATAAAACCTACGTAATTCATTAATAGTGTTCATATAATTCGATGTGTTGCCAGTTTTCATAAGTGATAATTCATCTATAAAAATATAATTTAGTAGTAGCCTTAGTCCTAGTTTATGACTATCGCGATGCAAATAATTACTGTAAATTAAGCTTATGTATGAGTTGAATAGTAAGCCGATGCAATATTAATGGTAGGTCCGAAGGTGGCGCAAGTCGCAGGATACAATTTCTACAACTTTATCATTTTGGTCACACGTTGACAAGACCGTGACTTTATGTTTCTATGTCCCGTTGCAAAACGTCTCCATTCCGTTGGGTCTTGAGCTTCGCGCTTAATTACACTCCAGGTCCTTCCGAAAGCCTATGCTTTTCAATAATTAGCCATTTGGTAGTTTTACCTGAAAAGTTTTCTGGGAATTTTGAAAATTGGCGATTTGATTAGTCACGTACGCTGAAACAATTGATTTTACAAAAAAAAAGGTTACTACATAAACTGTAGGAAATTTTCTCTAGTTTAATTTATTAAATACTTAACTATATTTATCGTAAAATGAGTTGGAACGGATTTATTCCCAAAAAACTGTATTTGAGCGCCATTTTTCTAATATGGCGGCGCAAGCGGCAAGGACACTAGGTGGTAAAGTGAAATTTAAAAAGAGCACGTCGAAATCTATAAAATCACCAACTTTCGAAACTCCAGGAAAACTTCCCAGGTAACCCCCTTTTTGAGCACCAAATGACTGTACTAAATAGACCGCCAGCAGATCTGTTTTAGACGACCACGTTTTCGCTTTCCTGAGGGATTCCAGTCTAGGACTTGCCTCGGGATGTGGTTTGTACAAGATAGTCCTACCACTAAGACCTTGCAGTAATTTCAACGCGGTATATACGAATATCAGAACAACGGATAAAATAAAGCAAGTCTGAAAAAACGCTGTCTGCAGAATACGCGAGGTTTACTCTAAGCATTGCAGGATTTAAAAGTGTCAAAACGCCTCGCACACTTGTCACGGAATTGAGCTTTTACTTCATTAGGCAAGAACATTACTGTATAAAAATATAAAAAAAATAAGCCGGCACATTACATTGAGATTTGATTTACGTAATGCTAGTTACATTTGTCTACGCGTCAGTTGCTATGTCGCAGGGTCATTGCGCGTTGGCGACTTGCACGGCTCGCATGCCGTCGCTCAGTGTGCACTGGTCTTCTGTGGGGTTTTCTTCTGGTGAAGAGCCTGTCAGCTTGCTCAGGATCTCGTAGTGAGCTGCCTCGTCCTTCGAAGGACTGGTCTCGTCCAAACTGTACCTGTTGATTTAATAGGCAGGATATAAATACTAGATTCAATTATCGCGGCAAGCGGTAGGCTTATGCAGTAGTAATATTTTGGTAGTTTAACAAAAAAAGGCTTAGTAGCCAGGTTTGGTAAGAGCTTTCAAGATATTTATGCAATGAATTGGTCGAAGAAATATCAAAGATCATATTTGAGCCCTATTCAAGTAAAAATAGTAGTTTACCCGCATGCTTTGAAGAAGGCGGAGGCGGCGGGGTTGTGCGTGAGAGCGGTGAGTCGCACGTAACGCATGCGGGTGGCGTGAGCCAGCTTCTCCAGCACGGAGAGCACTCGCTGCCCCAGCCCGCGCCGACGACCCTCCGACTCCACCTGCACCTCGTAACTGGAACAATGTTCGTGAAGTGTGAACACTTTGAACAAAACCTTTAAACATAATAAAAAAAAAACTAATTTTTTAAATTGAACCAATCCAGTAGTCTAACAAAATAAAGATTTTCAATTGCAAATACACGGTATAATTTAGACAACATTTTTGTCTACATTTGGGAGCAATCGGTCGATGTAGAAAATATGTTCTTGATGAACATACACAGATATAATATTTTACAATAATTTATTCTATTATTGTTTTATTTTTAATGAAATCCTAATAACACGTAAGTAATATGAGTAACTCAAGACAAAGTCCTGTCCCATTTTAAAAACGTTGCTATTCTACGGTTATATTTAGCTACTGTGCATGTAGCTACGCATTTATTTGCATTCGTTATAACTGTTTCATTTTCAATTCTGGTTTTCATATTCACCTCTGTAGTCGACGTCAAGAAGTAACATTTTGGTGCAAGAGATGCTGTTCTTCTCATTTTCTGTAACCACAGTTGAGATAAAATAACTGCATTTTCCAAGAAAAAGTAGTGTTCACAGCTAATTTATCGATGATTCAACGAAACGCCATGTTTATACTTAAGTACCGGAGATATCAGTGAATCACTGCTTTAGAGAGTGATCGATTTAATTATTTGTTCGCGTATCATAGACTGGGTGAGAAGTGTGACCTTTCTGAGGGTTACTACAATGTGACCACATACTCCTACAGTACCTAGCGTGCACTACAGATAAGGATTATCGCATTAACAATGCACTTTCGAGTTATAAACAGGTCAGTGTCCCTTATAATCTTTTGATCCGGCTGCGTACTCAAATTTTAATAAAATATACCTATTGCTGCGAAGACTTGGTTATCGATTAGATACTTAACAGAATTCTTGTGCAATACAGTTTCGTAGGGTAAGAGTTAGAGATCTCGCACGAAGTTTATGCTTCCTGCATTCTAACTAACTTATATCTACTTACACAAAAAGGCTAAGGTAAAAAAATATAGTTCTCAAAGCTAATCTGCTCAAGGGGATTGTTCAAATTTGGTATTGAGATAATATGCATACATTGCATAGCTTGCACTGGCAAATATAGCTGTAGACTATTGGGGCTTTTCTACTACAGAATTGTAAATAATATCCTTCATTTTAAATGGAATAATATCATTACCTTGCAATTTGCTAATGAGTAATGTTGTCAGATATAATATTATCTTTACAGAAACGGATCTGCGTATAAGTGGATAATATTTCAATACGTATTAAATACAATGTATTTGTTTCCAGCTGTCTGCTGAGTAACACGCGTATTAATGAACGTTATCTATTTTCAAAAGGAATTGGTCTTCGCTTAGTTACTTACTACGATGCTTATATTGTATATTGTATAAAGTTACCGATCTTTATTTGCAGCAACCAGGTGACCAGCGAACCGAAGTATATGCCTGTCCACTAGGAGCTGGTATTCCTTTTCAGACGGACCCTGCCGTGAAACGATGCGACATGCGACAGAATGAAAATATAATAAGAAGAATACCGAATCGCTCGCTGGTCACCAAAGTACATTTTGATCGTATCACGCGTTCCACAAACTATTCCTGGATTTTGTTTAGGCTATTGTTATTTAATGAAATTAATGGATTTTATCGCGATATTGGTTTCACTAATATTACATTTAAACCAAATGATCTACAAACTACATTATGTATATTATAATCCGACGTACTTAGCTGCTTAACATACCCTTTGCGGTCATTATCATCATCATAAGCCTTTAACAGTCCACTGCTGGACCAGGCCTCTCCTTTGAAAGGAGGAATTGGCCTACTATACCACGCTGGCCAAACGGGTTGGTATAGGGTTTGTATCAAGTTTGCCTTCTTTTACAGTGCTGTTCTCTGCATAATATGCTCCCTCTGTCGGCTCTTACGACACCCATGGAATGATATGGGTTGGTGACATTCCGTATTCTTAATCCGTCACCACACGGAAAACCTTTGCGGTCAATGTCAATAAATCGATTAAGGCCTCCCTCACATTGGTCATGAGCGTTCCTCGAGCGTACGGTCGGCGTCCGTTCGGCGTGCGCCCGCGCGCCGTTCACTTTGTATGTACTACAGAGTGAACGCCGAGCGCTGGGCGTACGCTTGAGGAACGCTGACGCCCAATGTGAGGGCGGCCTAACTCTTCCCATACTACGAAGGTCTACAAGTCCTACAACGTAGCAGGTATAGCGCATGTGGCTATGCCACAAGCATTTCCTGCAAAACTGGCAATTTGTTTTTATGCGTGTATATTGACTTCATAACGCGCACATTTACCAAATATTAGTATATTTGGTAAAAGTTCAAATAGTCAATACACAAATCAATGTCATTATTGCCTAATAAGTCAGGCCACTCTACGTAAAAACAATTCGTAAAATACATACAATTATGTATGTTGCAATTTTCTTTATCTCTCTGGTACTTTATATAGTGTATGTTTTTCTGGCACAGTCATATTGTTTGTCTGTTTATCATTTAAACTTTCAAATTAGCTGTGAACACATCCCACGTCCCTTAACTAATTATGATTGTAGTGGTTTACGTTACAAAATCTGTTTACATAAAATTCTATCGTTACTGACGGAAGCTAGTGGTGCACTAAGAAAGGATTTCCTGAAATGTCTACGGCATCGGCCAGAAAGAGACAAATTTAAAAAAAAAAACATATTGTAGTCATAGCTGCCGGCATTTATACGAACTTTTAAACAACAAAGTTATTTTTCAAGAAGAATCAATATTAATTGGTTGAAGAGGTACTAGGTGTCAAAAAACGAGAGCTGGTAAGAAATTTAATTTATGATGTCCGATTGCTGAAGTGCCGAACTGGCTTTAGGGCTTATTAAGCTGTTTTTATGGAACAATGTATTTGAAAACTTTATATGTCTAAAATAAATATCTGAAATGGAAATATAGAACATAAGATTGTCACGTCGTTTACTTGTCTCCTACTAAGATAATAGGTACGAGAAATTATTTTTTTATATCTAATAAAATCCAAATTATGCATACATAAGTGAGCTCATTTAGGAACCAGTAAACCCGAAGATTAACAACATTGCAGAAAAAGGCCGTTAGGTTTGGCAGGAGTATTTCTTATTACTCCAAAGACAGAAATGGAAGCCGGGGAAAGAAAGGTTCCGTCGGGTTATATACCCTGATTACCCGGATCCGGATCCCCAAGGACAAAAATAAATCACGTTAGCCTGGACCTGATTTATTTTTATCCAGAAAAACTCAATTAAAGAGAGTTTTAAATCTATAAAAAATCCCAATAGCCTAATCATATTTATCGCATTCGGGGTCTACAAGAACGGCAGCCTTGGGAATCTAGGGCTCAGGGAATAACGCTTCCATCAAAATTAAATTAGATACGAACGTTAAATTTTATACAAACATGAAACGCCAACATTGTATTACATTTGTTTCGATCATCCAATTTACACGCGCAGCCAGCTTTAAAAGTTTAAAAAATACTGCTGCATTTTCCAAATTATTATCACTATTATGGAGAACGGCACCAAACTTCACATATTGCACATTCAATCAGAATTAATAAAATTTGGTACAACTTTTCAGATTATTTTCTAATTCAATTTAGATAGTAACTCATCAGCGGCTCGTGCGCCGGAAATCAATCACACAGTGTGTCACCACATGAGTGTCAACGAAGAAAGTTTTCTCGAGTGGACGGCGGGGGCAATCGGCCGGCGGTGCAGAGGTATCCGATACTGTTATCAGTGCCCTTTGCCCAAGTGACGTCAGAGTTTATCAGTGGCAGTTGGGTGGTTTCAGGCTAGACGGCCACGCAAACCGAGGCGAGCAGCAGAGAGATGCAGGCGCGGCTCCTAGGGCTGGTAGTGTTGTGGGCGGCAGGGGCGAATACCGCCCGCCTGCTCGTCGTGTTGCCGACCAACACCAAGAGTCACAACGTCATGTACAGCCGCATCTTGGACGCGCTGGCGCTCAGAGACCACCAACTCACCGTCATCACGCACTTTCCAATGGTACGTACCTAAGTATACAACACCTACGTACGGTTATTTCAAGTCCACTCAAAAAACCCTCCGTTGGATGCGATCAGATCGATTTAGAAGTTTTTGAGTTAAGTGTTTGTGAGAATAATAAAATTACTAAAATAATTTACAAAATTATAAAATAGGCGCTAATTTATAGGGCCGAACTATGTGTACTTTTGTCTAATAAGTAAGCAAAAATATTGTTTATTGCAAAAAGTCGAAGACCAATTTAAAATGAATTAAAGGAAATATTTACTAAATAAAGGTGAACTACGTTATATTTTTTCTTGGTTTTGGCATGGACGTGGTCACGACATAACTGACTGCTACATAAATAATATATTACGTGGGACCTAAAATTTCATGTCGAAATGTGGGTGTAATATTTACACCTCTGCCTACCCCTTCGGGGTTATAGCCGTAGACTATAAATAAAATAAAAAAATAAATAAATATTAGTAGCTGTAGGAGCTTCGATTAAGAGCCTCTAAAGTGTAATTAATCCATAGCTGCTGCATAGCATTACGCGTAATATGTAAATTAATTAAAATTATTGTTATAAAGTGTGTAACATTACGATAATATATATATTATAGATAAATATATAATGAGTCTGTAATATTCTCGGAACGTGTAATATTAAATTGCAATCCCATGCAATAATAAAATTACCCCGATAAGAATGCCGCCGTTGACAAAGGTTCAGTGATGTTGCAAATCTTCTTAATATATAAAATCCTTGCGTTACTGACTGACTGACAGACACGCTACAGCCGAAACTATTGGGCGCAGGAAGCTGAAATTTGGCATGTATGTTCCTTGGGGATTCTACGGGTGCACTAAGAAGGGATTTCCCGAAATTGCCACGGGATCGGCCAAAACGGGTAAATTTAAAAAATAATGCAGGCGTATCTGCTGGCGTCCTCTAATTAAATATATGTATGTTAAGCTCTAACGAGTATGGGGCAAAAGGAAACTAGCTTTCTTAAGAAAACCAATTTTGAATTAATCCTGCTCTCAAATACCGATACCGGCAATACTATGACCACTAAAGGTTCTGTTTTATAATACAACTGTAATAAGCTCTAACGAGTATGGGGCAAAAGGAAACTAGCTTTCTTAAGAAAACCAATTTTGAATAAAATTAATCCTGCTCTCAAATACCGATACCGGCAATACTATGACCACTAAAGGTTCTGTTTTATAATAATAAAATAACTAATAATTTTAAATAACTGTAATAAGCTCTAACGAGTATGGGGCAAAAGGAAACTAGCTTTCTTAAGAAAACCAATTTTAAATTAATCCTGCTCTCAAATACCGATACCGGCAATACTATGACCACTAAAGGTTCTGTTTTATAATACAACTGTAATCATGACAGTTTTCGTGTGTTGTTGTGTAAATATATGTACAAAGGCCTCGATAGAGATTTCTTTTTTCTTTAAAGACTACTATTTAGTAAGTAAAATATATAAAAGTTCTACTATCCATAGGCAGTAGATAAAGATAGCTCCCACTAAATTCTAGAGCGAGCATGTGATGTAAAAGTCAGCAGATGCGATTAAGTAAAATTCATCAGTACCTACCTTAGCAAATTGAAAGATAATGTAACTACATATCTATTATGTCATGAATACGCAATATTTTTAAATACGTTGATTATCTATAATTCTGAAATACAATCCCAATTCACTTTATAAATAAGTAGACTAACCAAAGATAATACCGCAGACCACAACAGACGGACAAGTACAAAAATATAAATACGAGTTGACAGACAGATAAAAAATTGTTGATGTTGTAAAGATAAATGCACGCATAATGTCTGTATATATGTATATTGGTGTATTATTGTGACTATCTTATAATAATATAAAATCCTTGCGTTACTGACTGACTGGCAGACAAGCTACAGCCGAAACTACTAAGCGCAAAAAGCTGAAATTTAGCATGTATGTTTCTTGGTGACCGTAGGGGTGCACTAAGACGGGATTTCCCGAAATTCCCATGGGATCGGGCAAAATGAGATATTCGAAAATATGTGCGTGCGAAGCCGCTGGCGTCGACTAGTATATTCATAAATCACCAATAACAACAGATATAAAAAACAGGAAGGTTTTATGCGAAACAATGAGCTTTTACAAATAGACAGTTCTCACGCCAAAATCTACTATTAAATCGCGCCATATTAACTATTGGTACGGATCATTACAAACTGGCTTCGAGAATTTCATGCTTACAACTTCTGCATACAACTTCTGATGGCCTGGAGGCATAGTGATACAGATCGTGCTGGCTCCCTCAATCAAGGTTGAGCCGTACGGTGGATGTTGAATGCGGGCCATCAGTGGGCTGAGTTAGTCAAAAGCGTCAGTCGATATTCGCAAACTAAGCTCATTTTGTCCGATCTTTAAAAGATCAAGAAAAGATGAAAGAAATTGAAGTGACAAAAAAAGCAGAGTTTGTTTAGGCCTTTCTTCTCAAGAAGTCATTCAGCTAGGAAAAGCCAGCATCATCTGGAATAGGGTTTTGACTTGTATAAGTGTTGTAAAAACTAAAATGCAGAAATAAATATGTCTTTATGTATTTAAAAGACTGGAAAGTAACATAGTAATACTTTTACATATCTTTGCTTTTTAACGTATATTCACTTAATTTACGATGTGTCATTTATCTAATAACAAGCCCTAAAGATGCGTTAGACACGTTCGAACGGCTGGCACCCGTGACGCGCCTACGCACGACCACACATGGCTTTCTTTCTTGCTAAATAAGTGTATGAATGAATGCCACTATTAGGTATTATTCACTAATATAATTTTACAGTTCACAATAAAGGTAAATGGGCACCTTAGTATGGAGACCATACCCATGGCGGACACAAACGAAATATAGCAGATTGTATTCATCTATGGCTCTCATTTACTATGGCATTAGTCGCATCAATGTGAGCTACGGGAATCTCAAAAAATTCAAGTGTTATTTATGTATATATCCATATTCTTTATCTCTTAAACCGATTTAAAAAAATATTTTTGTGTGTGATAGCCACATTCATGAGAAATATAATCTTTCTACTTGTTATCCTGATATTCCCACGGGATCATTGAATGAGGCCGACGAAGTCACGGTCGTCCGCTAATTAATTGATATAGGTAAGAAAAATAAAATGCTAATTCATTAAAATACTCTTCTACTAAACTACTCTTTATTCAATTTGATCCAAAGCAATCATAAGATCATTTAAAAAGGCAGCGGGTACGTCTGTTGCTTCCTGGTGTATGGCCCAAGACAGATAATAAACAATGCTAGCGATATGGTCGCAGCTATTTAATGTGCCAAAAAAAACCCGTTCAATGTGCGAAAGAGACAGCGTATAACATATCTCTAAACATTAGCTCATTTCGATATTAGTTGTATGCCTTTATAAGATGAAATAAAATCCTTTGATACCGTTTTTTTTTCTTTTTTAAAGGATCCTGTACATTTTTCTCCGAAGATTTTTAATCAAACAATTATATGCAATGAAAGGTCATATTATTCCCCTTTGTTTAAAACTTTTTTGGTTCATGTCCGCCACTGTTCGCAAAGCGGGTCAGATATGCCCAATGACCTTTGTAAAAATAATTCTAAGCACATTTGCAATGCAATAACAACCTGTTTTCGGAGGGCACATCAAGCCGTCCGCCCTGATTGTTGTCTTAGGACAAGAATAATAATTAGGTAATGTCAGCGCGGCAGCGGCCTTTGGGTAGTCTATAAACTCCGACACTGGAATTGGCAAAAACACATTTGGAATTTGCTAAGGTTTCGCCATCAAGAGATCTTGCAATGTATTGATGTTGTTCTACAGTAGATATGCCCGAAATCTGTCTGTACGCACATTCTTAATTTACTTATTCGAAATTTCAAAATCCGTATTGCTATAATTATTGGTGAAATAAGTACCTATAGCTACCTACAACATTATTCAGTTGGAGACACTAGTCTATACATCTAAACATATAAATAAAATTGGAGTGTCTGTTTGTATAATAAATAACCGCTTTTTACTAAATGCATATGGATGTATACACGGTACAAATAGGCGAAATGACATTTTTTACCATTTTTGTCTGTCTGTTTGTTCTCGCTAATCTCTGGAACGGCTGGACCGATTTTGACGGGACGTTCACTGGCGGATAGCTGATGTACCAAGGAGTAACTTAGGCTAAAAATTTACCGGAAACGCGAAGTAGTTCCCTCAGGACGCGGGTGAAACCGCGGGAAATAGCTAGTTATGCAATATATGAAACGATGCTCATGAAGATAAAATGACGCATGTGAGTAAAATTAAAACCGACGCAAATCATAAGGTGAGTTCGAGGGTGGAGATAAATAAAAAAATAGTCAGTGTCGTGCAGTTCTTTTTAGCACCAAAACTAGTATCTACTATCTCTATTACGAAACTAGAGGTACTCGCCTCATATCGCGATTCAAGTGTAGAATATCTAGAAGGGTTAAGCACCTAAGCTGCATTTGTTAATAATAGTATTTAGGATATGAACACATATAATGTCATTAGAAGTTTAATTGGCCTGTGATTTTTACCAAATCCCGCATAGGCAGTCCTGCAAAACAGGGGGTTTATTCCCATCCAGTAACACCCTAAAGTGTTACTCGTTGGGAATTTTTTTCAAAACAATGTCCCAACGAGTAACATGTGTTATTCGTTGGGACATTTTTTTTCCCAACGAGTAACACCCTAAGTATATGTGTTACTGGATGGGAATAAAAAGTTGCATCGAGTAACAGATGTTACTTGTTGGGAAAACGCGCGGGTAAAGTATCCCAACGAGTAACAGTGTTACACTTTAGGGTGTTACTGGATGGGAATAAACCCCCTGTTTTGCAGGACTGCCTATGCGGGATTTGGTTTATCTTCATGAGCGTCGTTTCATATATTGCATAACTAGCTATTTCCCGCGGTTTCACCCGCGTCCTGAGGGAACTACTTCGCATTTCCGGTAAATTTTTAGCCTAAGTTACTCCTTGGTACATCAGCTATCCGCCAGTGAACGTCCCGTCAAAATCGGTCCAGCCGTTCCAGAGATTAGCGAGAACAAACAGACAGACAAAAATGGTAAAAAATGTCATTTCGCCTATTTGTACCGTGTATACATCCATTTGCATTTAGTAAAAAGCGGTTATTTAATATTACAAACAGACACTCCAATTTTATTTATATGTTTAGATGTATAGACTAGTGTCTCCAACTGAATAATGTTGTAGGTAGCTATAGGTACTTATTTCACCAATAATTATAGCAATACGGATTTTGAAATTTCGAATAAGTAAATTAAGAATGTGCGTACAGACAGATTTCGGGCATATCTACTGTAGAACAACATCAATACATTGCAAGATCTCTTGATGGCGAAACCTTAGCAAATTCCAAATGTGTTTTTGCCAATTCCAGTGTCGGAGTTTATAGACTACCCAAAGGCCGCTGCTGCGCTGACATTACCTAATTATTATTCTTGTCCTAAGACAACAATCAGGGCGGACGGCTTGATGTGCCCTCCGAAAACAGGTTGTTATTGCATTGCAAATGTGCTTAGAATTATTTTTACAAAGGTCATTGGGCATATCTGACCCGCTTTGCGAACAGTGGCGGACATGAACCAAAAAAGTTTTAAACAAAGGGGAATAATATGACCTTTCATTGCATATAATTGTTTGATTAAAAATCGTCGGAGAAAAATGTACAGGATCCTTTAAAAAAGAAAATAAACGGTATCAAAGGATTTTATTTCATCTTATAAAGGCATAAAACTAATATCGAAATGAGCTAATGTTTAGAGATATGTTATACGCTGTCTCTTTCGCACATTGAACGGGTTTTTTTTGGCACATTAAATAGCTGCGACCATATCGCTAGCATTGTTTATTATCTGTCTTGGGCCATACACCAGGAAGCAACAGACGTACCCGCTGCCTTTTTAAATGATCTTATGATTGCTTTGGATCAAATTGAATACAGAGTAGTTTAGTAGAAGAGTATTTTAATGAATTAGCATTTTATTTTTCTTACCTATATCAATTAATTAGCGGACGACCGTGACTTCGTCGGCCTCATTCAATGATCCCGTGGGAATATCAGGATAACAAGTAGAAATATTATATTTCTCATGAATGTGGCTATCACATACAAAAATATTTTTTTAAATCGGTTTAAGAGATAAAGAGTATGGATATATACATAAATAACACTTGAATTTTTTGAGATTCCCGTAGCTCACATTGATGCGACTAATGCCATAGTAAATGAGAGCCATAGATGAATACAATCTGCATATTTCGTTTGTGTCCGCCATGGGTATGGTTTCCATACTAAGGTGCCCATTTACCTTTATTGTGAACTGTAAAATTATATTAGTGAATAATACCTAATAGTGGCAGTATTATTCATTCATACACTTATTTAGCAAGAAAGAAGCCTCGTATTCATTAGGGGACATTTGTCCCGCGACCTTGTCGCCCGACAGGAATTCTACGTGTTCAGCGACGTCGCGGGGGACATCGCCCGACATCGCAGGCAACATCTACGTGTCGGGGAACAAGTCGCTTGTCGACGCTCCGATAGCGTCGACCTTGCGCGACTTCGTGTCCCTCGACAGTTTCCGACGGCATTTGACTTGTGAGGACGTGTGTTGCTATTTGTGCCGCGAGTACCCGCGATTATAGCACACTTCGTTGGTGCACACTACCAACGAAACTGTGTTAACACTTAGGCGACATCTTGATCTCAATGCCGGTATGTGGACGAGCGAAATGTCGGTCGACATTGTCGCGGGACAGTCGCACGTAAATGTTCTGCGACTGTTCGCGATAAGTCGAGCGACTTTGTCCCCTAATACATGGCTAGAAAGCCATGTGTGGTCGCGCGTAGGCGCGTCACGGGTGCCAGCAGTTCGAATGTGTCTAACGCATCTTTAGGGCTTGTAATTAGATAAATGACATGTCGTAAATTAAGTGAATATACGTTAAAAAGTAAAGATATGTAAAAGTATTACTATGTTACTTTCCAGTCTTTTAAATACATATTTATTTCTGAATTTTGGTTGTTTACAACACTTATACAAGTCAAAACCCTATTCCAGATGATGCCGGCTTTTCCTAGCTAAATGACTTCTTGAGAAGAAAGGCCTAAACAAAAGAGTCATTGCTTTTTTTGTCACTTCAATTTCTTTCATCTTTTCTTGATCTTTTAAAGACCTGACAAAATGAGCTTAGTATGCGAGTACAATGCAGGATATCGTCTGGCGCTTTTGACTGAATCAGCCAACTGATGGCCCACATTCAACAGCCATCGTACGGCTCAACCTTGATTGAGGGAACCAGCACGATCTTTATCACTATTATGCCTACACGCCATCAGAAGTTTTATGACGAATTCTGTTTATTCCCATCCAGTAACACCCTAAAGTGTAACACTGTTACTCGTTGGGAATTTTTTTCTCAACGAGTAACACCCTAAGTATATGTGTTACTGGATGGGAATAAAAAGTTGCATCGAGTAACAGATGTTACTTGTTGGGAAAACGCGCGGGTAAAGTATCCCAACGAGTAACAGTGCTACTCGTTGGCAAAAGACGCGGGTAAATCATCCCGTTATGTAACAAATACCTTCAGTTGTTTTTGCATATTATTTAATCATAATTATGTTTCAGTCTAATTAGTATTAATATGATTATACTACATAATCAAAGTTTTGTATATGATACATTTTAAGATGTACCAAGACTACAAAACATCTAAAGAGATTTGTTTTGTTTCCTTGTTATTACTAGGACTGCACAATATTGCAAGATGATTAAATGTCTGCAGCTTTTTGTTTCAGGTCTGAAAAGGTCCAAAAATAAAGAAAAGACATTTAAACATTTTTTAACAGATTTAATAAAATTTAGAAAAACATCATAGCTCTAATACATATATAATAAAATACTTAAGTAATAAAATCACAGGCACATTGGTAAATCACTTTTTAAAATAAAATTACAATTGGAATTATGTATAATCAGTCGTATGTATGTATATTAAACAAAACAGATATGCCTATACACGTATTAAACAGACTAGTAATTCAAATATCACAATTAAATCAACGTTGATTAAATTCGGTACAAAGTTTTTGATAGATATCTAGTGGAACTAAAACTATCACAATCAAAATTATGTAACCAACATAAAACATAAACAGAGTTACTATTGACGTAGGGTGTATATTATAAAAATAATTAAAAATCTATATGAAAACAAAACATAATAATATGAAAAAAAGAAAATTTGAGTACTTACACTTACTAGTGTTCTCAAAATTTTTTTTTCAAATATATCAAAATATCACAACTAAAAATATTACAGCTACCGCCCAGCAGCGGTGTTTTTGCCTATCTACCTACTCTCTTTGACATAGGCCGAGACAGCCGCCTCGCCGTGATTTTGGAGAGTATTTTTACTTTTGGCGGAAATGCCGACAAATTTTATTACAGCGAATAATTAAATCAATGACACCGCCAATTGTGGAAGTGTTGCTAGTTGAGTGAGATTTTGATAATTTTAAGGGTAAATTTGCACGTAAGTAATGCAGAAAAATAAATCACCACCCGAGTATTATCATGATATTGTATTTTATTGGTTGTTTGATAGGGTAGGAATGTGCCCTTAACGGTTGTCATAGCGGGTATTTTTTATACAAACTGTATAAATGATATTATTTACACTGAACATTAAAAAAACGGTTTTAGATACACTATACCTACTCAATGATCCTCATGCTTAAGAACAGAATAGAAATAAATATTATGACGCATCAGTTCAATCATTACAGGGCAGGCGATAGCTGATATTATAATTAGCAAAGTTATACAGCATTAACTTAAAATAAATATGTCCTCACAATAAGTTGACATTCCAAATCATAAATGTCTTCAGCTTAACACTATGTAAGTCATAAATTGTTTAATGGATTAAATATTTCAATAGCTATTTGTAAGATTATCTACATAAGAAAAACTATTTAAGATGTCATTGTTACATGTAAATAAGGACTTTCCTTAATAATTCTAAGAATGCCTGAACAAAGTGTTCTCGTCGTACATGCCCACACTGTCAATCCACTTTTGTGCTTTCTCCTGGCATAATATTGGTATCCGCCACGCAGAAGAATAGTCCCACCATATCTTCTCTTTATAAATACAAAATTAGCTGTATTTCTGGATGAACTAGCACCACTTTCATTAAAGTCCGCCATGTCTATTGACGTTATTTTGTCTGTACCCGTAAAGGACGTGGTAATGGCGCAGGAGCATCTATGTTTACGACCAATCAGATTGGGAAGCAAAATTGTTGCCATTACATAGGTACGTTTTATTTTTATGATGGCAATTATAAAATTTCTTTTTTAATATTTGTTAGTAAATTTTATTATTAAATATATTTATATAATTAATAATACCTATCTATTAAAATATCTTAAATCATTATATTAATATTAATTAGATAGAAACATATGATTAAATAATATGCAAAAAAAAACAGTACTGTTACTTGATGGGATGATTTACCCGCGTCTTTTGCCAACGAGTAGCACTGTTACTCGTTGGGATACTTTACCCGCGCGTTTTCCCAACAAGTAACATCTGTTACTCGATGCAACTTTTTGTTCCCATCCAGTAACACATATACTTAGGGTGTTACTCGTTGGGAAAAAAATTCCAACGAGTAACAGTGTTACACTTTAGGGTGTTACTGGATGGGAATAAACCAAACAGGGTCAATATGTCGCAAACGCAAAAGGTAAAAAACAACTTGGCTGTTAATGAAGTAGTGCCTGTTTATAAACATTTTTTTATGTTTATAGGCACTACTTCATTAATGTTTATAAGTCATTGACCCTGTATCCTATTGAAACTATTTAACGGCTTTATTTTGAGGAGCAGTTGGCTTTCTCTTATAAATAAAGTACGCAGTATTTCTCTATTGAAAAAAAAAAGTTATATTGGGTTTATGAATTTACCAAGTACAAACTTTTTTCGATATCATAGGGGATTAATTATTTTCATTCCTCATAGAACACATTTTCTTGTGCCGTAAGGCTGATCTGTTTGAGGATCTAGTGATAAACCTCCAGGTCAAGTCATGTCAATGCTCTTAATCTGCTAGTAATCAAGGGCAATGAGACGGCCGGTCATTCATTCATCGTAATCTTTATCTCCATGTTTTCAAATAGTATCGAATGTTTAAAGACAAAGGCCATTCGCTTCTTTCGTGGACTATCGACTAAAGATACTGATAATAATGTTACCTATATTGATTCCTTAATTGCTTCGACAATGCACAAATTGCTCTTATCCAAAACCTTATCAAGAATGATGCAAATCATAGATGGTATAATGACTAGCTGTAGCTATTGTTTAATGCCGTTTCCTTTTTCAGGCTAACGGTTAATCTCTATTACTTAAATAAAACATGAGAACTTACAGCAATATAAAAGTAAAAATACTACGCTTATATACCGGCTATAGTCACGAAGTAAAGATTGTGAAGAGAAAAAGGCGATAAAGATGGCAAACAATATCGATTTTACAGAAAAACAAAGTAATAATAAAAACGACACTGAACGCAAAACGAGCATAAGGAAAGGAAAACAAAAATAATAAAAAAATGGAACCGGCGCAACGCTGTTACAATTATTATATTATAACTTTGTGTCTTGTGTCCGATACTGTCCGTCCACAAACCTCTATAAACGTCCTTCTACGGCAAGTAAGCTTTGAAAACTGACTAATTCCTTTTAGTATTATCATGTTGCAACAAAAGTTCTTAATTCAATGTAGTGCCATTTAAACCATGAGAAGCTTGTTCAGTTAATCAATTGCACCAAAGAACGAAGAGGAACTGGTTTAAATCAAGCATTAATTTAGTTTTTCCCTCTGAAGTTTCTGGGGCTTCGAGATTGCCAAAGAGATCTTCCGTCATCAAACAACTGTCATCTTAATCTCTAACACTGACAAAGCTCTGATTTCATAGATTGGTAACTGCTAGCTATGCGGAGTGGCACTTTTGTGCCGTTAATATAAATTTGTACCAGAATTAAAAATATTCTAATGAAGCAAAACAAACAAATTTGTCTTCATTTCAGATCTTGTAATTACAAAAATATTAAAGAAAGCTCTGTTTTTGAACCTCAAAACTTGTATGACGTTATTTGGCAATTTAATTTAATCGGACATTATCAGACAGGAGTTAGATTCGCCTTTGTAGACTTTACGAGTAAAGTATCTAAATACTGTTAAGAGTAGCAAAATCTAGACACCACAATGCATAACTCTCTCAATGCTCTCCGGCTCTCCACACAGACTGATCCTGAACTGCTCACATCCCCAGCGCCCGCACAATATGCAATAAAATTATAAATCAGAGGCAAGTTGCGTCTGTGCAGTACATAAGCTTGAATACATTGGAGCAAGCGCCGTGTGCGAGTGCCTCTTATTATCAACATGATATCATTCAGTAGGTATATTATGCCTATACGAGTGATTTACTACCGGGTCGTGTGCCGGCTGCTAATGAAGATTTATGTAACCGATAGGCTTATTTTCATTAATCATATGGTTACAAAATATTGTTTTTGAACGTTGAACAGACATTTGGGACACTTGCAATATTTTATGAAGGGTTTAATATAAATATGTCTAGTCAATACTATGCCTCTGATGTTGCACTTTACGGAAGATTAGTTTCTTTTGATTTACATAATTCAAATAGAATAGCAAATATTTGTCGAAAAGGGAGTAAACCACACTTTACTTTTGTGTCGCGATGAAAACTCTTTTAAGTCGTAATGATGGGCTCGGTTTGATGAAAATCTTATTTAGTACACATGGTGTCCTCAACTATCCGGTAGTAGCGAATGCGAATCGCGAATTAGCAGTATAGTATGCTAATCCGCGACCCTGCTCGAATTCGGTACCTATTAAAATAATATTGGCTATTAGTGCGTCCTTTGCATTAAGTCCAATTTTACAACTAATAGTAAACTTATACCTGTACATGTTTGGTTACAGAAAAAGCAGCTACCGAATGTTAGAGAAATAAGTTTAGCGGGTACAAAGCCTGAGATTAAGAACGACCTTAATGCCATCAAGCACCACTCCTTGAAACCACATTTCGTGCGGAACTTGGAACAGATAATGCAAGAATGCGTCGAGTCATGCGACATAGTATCCAGAGTGCCAGCAGTCAAGGCATTGTTCAACTCTACAGAGACCTTTGACCTCATCATTGTTGAAGTGTTTGGAAGCGACTGCTTTCTTCCACTAGGAGTAAAGTACGGAGCACCGGTGGTCGGGCTTTTATCCAGCGTGCCACTACCGTGGGTCAACGAACAGCTGGGCAATCCAGAAGCGACTGCCTACGTGCCCTCCTACATGGTAGGATACGGCCAACGAATGAACTTATGGGAGAGATTTTCTAATACGATCGCTGTGATCATCGCTAAAGTTCTGTACAAGTACAATTCACAAATCCCTTCACAGGTTAGTACCCATTATTATCAAACATCAAAGGACTAGGACGCGCACTTCGATCTTAGTAATATTGAGATATTACAGGAAGTGGGTGTACGAGGCAATCCAGAGTCCTTCGATTCAGGAATAGGAAAAGCCAATCTTTTTGCCATATCTGGTTAGGCCAAGCCCCGGTCTCCAAGGTGAGTCTTGGATGCAACCGGGATAGTGCTAGGATGATGATGATGATCTACAACTTATCATATAAGTACATTTTAGCATAGCAAATCGTCTAGACAGTAAATAATTTGTCTGTAACTAATTTAAATAATACAATACGTAATCAATTTTTAGTTCGCCACGTCTGAATTAAAATGCTCGGGCACTATTATTTTTTTTTATTCTGGACTTTTCGTGGTTCATGTTGTTGTTTACGTACATTAAAATAACTTCTTTCTTTTCAGATTATAGCGGATCGGTTGTTCGGTCCTGGGCCAAAACTGGAAACCTTAGCCCAGAACTACAGTTTAGTGCTATCAAACAGTCACTTCAGTATAAATGAAGTACGTCCTCTAGTCCCAGCTCTGGTCGAAGTTGGAGGTCTACATTTAGAGGACTCACCGACTCTTCCAAAAGTAAGTGATTTTGTTGCGAAATAACTCGGCCTGGCGTTAGAAAATTATCTCAGCACACTTACGTAATTTATTAGTGATAGTAATAGTAAACATACGAATAATGTATAGCAGACAGACTTATCGAGCGCGAGTCACTGGGTCATCCAGACCGCGTGTCCACTCAAATTATCGCAATGTTTATTGTTCGGGCCACCGCGTTCTGACTTATCTAATCTCTCTCAAGATTTTGTTGCAATTTCAATAAGGGACAAAGTTCAACTTTATTGGACGATACACTATAAGAGTAATTTATCAATAATCATGCGTAGTCGTGAATACATATGCATCATACGTCACTGTGGTGATGAGAGCAAATGGTCTCTCAAATAGTCCTATGAAAAAGCAAACTAAGTATAATGTAAACTTTTTAGACTAATGCCTGAGACATTATAAATACAATAATAATAGATACAATATTCGAAATAGGGAATCTATGTAATCAGTAAGAAGTCGACACACGCTTTAATAATAATAATATATTGATAACCGATCGATGTCAACTCAAACAGGCGATGCAGCGATGGTAACACAGACCTACAGGGCAACGATGAACTTGTTTAATTAACGCGTCATTAAGAGTGAAACAATAATAATGAATCAATATCGGTGCAATTAAAATCTTTAAAGAAATAATAAAATGATGTCAGAAAAACAGCGCAAACAAGTAAACAGTAAGTTTTAGATAAAGTTATCAACTATGGCACGATTCGTGCAAAACAAAGGTAAATATCATGTTAGTTGCTGCAGTTATAGAAATAATATTAATTGTCACGATTTAAATAACGTTTCTGTCACGATTCACGACATCATGTAATAAAAAAGTAAGTTACCCGTGTATGTCACTTTTCCTAAAATCGTCATGATCTACCCGACTGCTGAGAACAGTACTCTTTTCATTATCAGAAGGTAAAAAAAGGCATAACGTTTAAAAAGTATATCGAAAAATATGATTAAGGCACATTGTGTTGAAAGAAACTTACAGTCTATACATATAAGGCATGTTATGTCTTTGAATGATTAATATTTTACTGATAGATATTGCACGGCGACAGCTACCATATCCATCAGAGATTATCTTTTTAGTACTCCGAACATAGAGATTATCTTTTTAATAATGACCCAAAATTATTGGCAAATCTGCTTTTTTAATAGAATAGCATTTTATTACGCCACCAATTTTTTTCTTTTTTTTATTTATTTAGATGCACAAAACACATTACAATCAGTTTACAAAAATACATATTAAACCAGATATTTCTGTTTTGTGCTGCAACGTAACAACAGTATACATCAAAATCAAAGATACAAATAATACAGGGCCTCAATTATAGAAAATGGAACAAAGAATCGAAGCTTAATTGGACGCTACATACATTTTTAATATTATGCATACAGAATCAGACTAGCACAAGTTGCCTCTGACATCTCCGACGTCTGAAGCATCCAAGCTCAATCTACTTACTATGGAGAATGTCTTTAATGTTATTAATAAATGTGTTGAAATTGGGATTAAATATGTCTAACTCTTTCGTCTTATTTTTCATCATATCCTTATACTGCCGGGCCATCCTTGTTAATGGGTTGTAGTACGATATATTATTTTTATAAGTTTGAAGGGCAAATAGATTATTCTCGTTAGACCTACGAGCACAAAATTTAATATTGAAGTTGATTTAAGAGATTAATTCTGGGGAGTCTATAATAACATGTATGATTTTAAAGAGATAAACTAAATCGAAGTACACACGTCGAGTTTCTAATGACTGAATTTTAAATTTGTAAAGTCTATCTTGATAATTTATGCTAGAACGACCAGGGTTTTTGCGATAATTAAGTATTCTGAGAAAGGACAATGGGCGGAATCGTCCCCACCTATCAACAAAAATGAAATGTAGCTCAATTGACACATCTTGGCAAGATGATATTTTTTTACTACGGGGACGTTGCCCAAAAGCATTGAGTTGACATAGTAATCAACCTTTAAACAAATATTCGTATAAGTACGTATTTTTGACGATTATTTGTAAAACATCTACTCATTTATCTATTCATTAGTGCATAGTGAACATAGACCAGTAATATTAACACTCACTATTGTTATTTGCCTACTATGAGCATTATAAGAATGAATAATTAGAAGAAAATGAAATTAAATGATTAATTCATTTATATTATTCTAGACGGCGCCAGCGGCTTCGCACGCATCAATTATACATATAAACCTTCTTCCTGAATCATTCTATCTATAAAAAAAAATAACGCATTAAAATCCGTTGCGTAGTTTTTAGGGTTCCGTACCTAAAAGGTAAAAATCGGAACCCTATTACTAAGCCTCCGCTGTCTGTCTGTCTGTCTGTCTGTCTGTCTGTCTGTCTGTCTGTCTGTCACCAGGCTGTATCTCATAAACCGTGATAGCTGGAAAGCTGAAATTTTCACAAATTATGTATTTCGGTTGCCGCTATAACAACAAATACTAAAAATAAAAAAAATGAAAATATTAAGGGGGGGTCCCATACAATAAACGTGTTTCTTTTTCGTATTTTTGCTCAAAATTACTAACGGTAACAGGTAGACGCTTAAAATTTTCACGGAATATGTAGTTGTATATACCTTTAATACATAAATAATTAAATTTAAAAAAGTAAATAGTAAAGGGGGGCTCCCATACAACAAACGTAATTTTTAAGCAATTTGTTACTCGATCTTAATAAACAAGTAGAAACTTAAAAAATATTTAAGTATATATACAACAAACGTGATTTTCTTTTATAGATGATGGTACGGAACCCTTCGTGCGCGAGTCCGACTCACACTTGCCCAATTTTTTATGATTTAAGCATACATAGGGACAGAAGACAGACTATGTTTTATACTATGTAGTGATTATTATATAAGGGCAGAGATAGCCTAGTGGAGATACCAACGGATTGCATTGCAGAGGGAATCGGGTTCGAATCCACGGTGCGCACCAATGACTTTTCGAAGTTAAGTGCGTATTAAATTGTTAATTATCGCTTGCCCCGTGCCTTGGAGAGCACGTTAAACCGTCGGTCCCGGCTGTCATGAAGACCTTTGACAGTCGTTACGTGGAGTTAGTACCCTCAAATAAACTGATACTGGTCTAAATGTAGTAGAAAACTCTACAATGTAGTAGAGCCTTGCTGATTTCAGCATGAATGGGCCGCCTCGATCGGAGAAGTACTACCCTCTCACAGAAAATCGACGTAAAGTAACAGTACCTAAACTGTTGCGTTTCGTTCGGTGAGTGAGAGTGCCGCAGGCCCTATTCCTTCTCTCTCATCCCACTCCTCATCTTACCTTTTTTCCCAACCCCAAGGGGCGGCAACGCACTTGTGACTCCTGTTGTGTTGCTTGTGTCCATGGGCGGCGGTAATTGCTTACCATCAGGCGATCCGTTGCCGTTGCCGCCTATTACCATAAAAAAAAAATACATAGAATATCGCTATCCCTTTGGGTTGCGGAGATCAGACGCCAGTCGCTCTGTGGAAAAGTTGATATTCTGTAATAGACCATATGGGACTACTGTACTCCAGTATGCTCCTCACAAGGGCAAGATAGAGATACAAGGTACTTCGCGACGTTTTAAAGTCTTTCGTTGACCTTAAAACAAAACCAAGGATTTGGTTGGCTTTGGATAATTATGATATGAGTGAAATGAGATCGAAACGAAAGGCTTTCATCAAATATAATACCTAGGTCTTTTATGATCTGTGAACGATTAATTACTTGGCCATCAATATCATAGTTCCAGGTGATTTTTTTACGCTTATTAGTAAATGAAATAACAAAGCATTTATTAATATTCAGATACATGTAATTATTTTTACACCACTTAGATAGGGTATTCAAATCTTTTTCCGATCCAGGCAAGATCCAGGCAATCGTTTGGCTCAGAAATAACTTTAAATATCTTTAAGTCGTCAGCATATAAAAGACTTTTACAAGATAGGTGCTGAATCAAGTCGTTAACGAAGACGACGAAAAATAAGGGACGTAAATGGGGGCCTTGGGGCACCCTCGATGTTACGACGGAAGGTGAAGAAACATATCCTTTTAGTGCTACTAATTGCGTTCGGCTTTCGCGATAAGAACATATCCATCGGTATAGGTTCCCATGAATACCATATGACTCAAGTTTGCGACAAAGCAAGTTCTGATTGACCTTATCAAAGGCTTTAGAAAAGTCCCTATAAACAAAGTCAACTTGGCCACCAATCGCAAAAGCATGACAAAGGTAGTTTTTGTAAGCCAGCAGATTAGTAATTACTGTCGATCTACCTTTTACAAAACCATGTTGTTTATCAGAGAGAAGTGGTTTGAAATGGTTGTAGAGGTGATCATACACCAAAAATTCCAATATTTTAGCAAAACAGGATAAAATGCTAATCGGTCGGTAATTAGCACAATTTGATCTATCGCCACTTTTATATAATTATAGGGATGATGTGTGCGGTCTTCCGGTCTTCGGATTGGGGAAGGTGCCACTACGCGACGATTTATTATAAATAATACATAAGGGAACGGATAATTATTTGCTAAAACATTTAACAAAATAGGGTGGCAGAAAATCAGGGCCAGGTCCTTTATTGATATCTAATTCTTTTAATTTAGTTAAAATAGCCTTTTCATCAAATAATATATGTGACAGTGAATTAATAAGATACATATCTGCTTAAATAATCTGAGTTGATTTTATCACCCGTGCAGTCATTATTTCCCTCCAAAACTGATCCAAAATCTAATCGCCAGGGTATCTGTGACCACAGATGATGAAGTATTTTCAAAAGTCAAACTTCAGTACCGAGCACTATTCTCGGTACTGAAGTTTGACTTTTTCTATTATTAACAAATCTCCAAAAGGATTTTATGTTGTTCTTTAAAGAATCTTCAGTAGCCGCGAACATATTTATCATAACATCTTTTAGTGAGAATTTTACATCTACTCCTAAGCATTGAGAAAACATCGTAATCACGAGGATTACCAAAATTTTGTATAATCTATGGTACTTATTTTTTTCTTCGTTACATTTAATTAGAGACTTGCTATACCAGATAGAATAACCTGAGGTTTTAGGAGTAGTTATCGGAGTGTGTTTATTTATTATATTAAATAGTTTATCGTAGAAAGCGTCAGTGCACAGATCAACATTATTAGAGGATAAGAAGCTTTGCCATTTCGTAGAGCTCAGTTCGGTCACAATTGCTTCATAGTTACATTTTGAAAAGTTAAGCCATTTAACATTGCTTCGTTGAAGCCCTTTTGAGATGCGAAACGAGGATATGCCAACCATGATAGCAGGATTGTGTTTGTCTAATAGACTTAAATGCAACGTTTCTTCAACAGTTATAGAATCAATATTAGACAGAACTAAGTCAAGCAAACGACCATTGACATTTGTGACATAATTATATTGTTTGAGATTACATTACGCTAATAACTCGTTTAACAACTGAAGCTTACTGGAGTGCGTCAATGGAGCCATTGATGCCTGGGAACAATTTAAAAAAGCGTAATGCTGAGGGGTGTTAAAATCACCAATTAATAAAAAAATGTCAGAGGGAGAAACATTAAGTATCAAGTTTAGGCAATGAGAGTAGAAGCGTTCTAAGCTATTATAGTTTATATCAGGAGGCAGATAGCAAACACATACAGGGTGTAAAAAGACCCTTAACGAAAACTGAAATCCCATGTTGTACCAATAACTAAATTTTTTTACTTCGGCACCATACCTGGGAAATTACTGGTTCAGGAGATATTGAGGCTCAAAGTTGGTATGGAATTTTTCCAATTAGGTACAAAATCGATGCATTTACTCCGCCAATATGTTCTTTAGATGCTCTATAACCCCATGGATAAGTAGGTATTTCGAGCATTGCATGCGCGCGCTTTTAATTGCGGTTTCGAAAATGTGAAAACTTAAAAAAAAATCGTTTCCCAGGTATTCTTTTTGGTTAGTATGACTTGGCATGATGATGGGTCTTGTGACACCCTGTATATGCAGGCGGGTTATCCCAGACATCCTCCATACCGCTGTCCCATGATACTTGCCGAATAACCTGATACTTTTTACTTTTTACGTATGCTATGCCAAAAATACTGGTCGACTATGGCCCTACCCTTTTCATAGAGAGAAGAGGCCCATGCCCACCAGTCAGACAATTTAAGTGATGATGCTGCCAAAAAGCGAGGTAACAACCCTAAGTGAACACACAAAAATGAAACCACAGGGTAAAGCTCGTTTAACCTAAATTACATAATGCTAAAGGGGAATCCACTATCTGTTCGACCCAGGACCTAAGAGCAACAACAACAGATAATGTCAAACGATGATTCATTGACAATTCTGCTTATTAGACAATTAGGTATCGTCGGAACATACGAGATGTAAGTGATTTGTAGTATTGAGGTCTTTGATAAACGCCCGTTAAGTACAGATTACTGGCCAAGTACTTAGAACCTTTATCTTTTGAATGAACCTTAGAACATGGTCATGTCATGGTTGAAGCGCTCGTCCTTTATCCTTCTCATGATGTATGTCGTTTTGATTGGCGTATATCATTGGTGGTGTCTTCAAAGAATTCAAGAATTATCGCTTTTCAATATTGACAATGAGTATTTGTTTGTTTATCAGGAGATGAAAACTCTATTGGACGCTTCAACGGAAGGCGTCATCTACTGGAGTTTCGGTTCGATGTCTAAAATCGAGACGATACCGAGCGACGTGCTGTCCAAGATATTCGACGTGATGTCGGCGCTGCCGCAGACTGTGCTCATCAAGATGGACCGGCGAATGCTCGCGCAGAACCTCACCGTGCCTGACAACGTGTACTCCATGAATTGGATACCTCAGCACGCGACGTTATGTAAGCCATAATACCCTCCTCCATACTCTCCCTCATTGATTATTTTGACCTGCCCTTCGATTACCTTTTATACTACTATAAACTATCTGCATTACTAGCAAACATTTAACGAGTAGCTGACATGCAAGCACATATTGACTATCAGTATAAGCTTTTCGACACGCGAAATCTTATTGATCATTGTTTAGCTTGTCGCGTTTTATATGCATACTAGAGGATGTCTGCAGCTACACCCGAACATTTTTTTACTTTGTAATTGAATTCTGGAAAATCTTACTTAGTGGACTCCTACACTCCTAAAGGATCATGCCAATAGTTTCAGCTGTACCCTGTCTGTCAGTCAGTCAATAACGCAAGGATCTTATACAGATTTTCTGTAAGCCTTTTTATCAGAGCAACTGAACGTAGTTAATAAGTCTTCCAATTGCTAATACAGCCAGTAGGCACCACAATCATATAGCAGTGGCTTACACTCGGCACCTGCTTAGTTTTACGATTTTAAACACCTAGATATTAGCAATTTATGAGATTATTTTTCACGACAGGTCATCCGAACGTAAAATTATTTATATCTCATGGAGGCCTACTTGGCACTCAAGAGGCTGTGGCTTGCGGTGTGCCTATGCTGATGGTCCCGCTCTACGCCGACCAAGCGCTCAACGCACGAGGCATGGCCGACAGAGGGGTAGCGGAAATAGTGAGACTCGAAGAAACAGACAAAGATACTTGGCGAAAGCATCTACGCAATTTGTTAAATGATCCAAAGTAAGTAAATATAAAGAGAACCAGAATTTTAGTAGATCCGGCAATATTATAACTATCTATTCTGATCGTGACAAAATATATTTTGAATCTTTTTTATACTGAAAACATACAATACGTATTAAAATCAAACAAAGTCATAGATACAGACCACCTAACTGCACGTAATACAATTATACAACTGAATTAGTTTTACCGTAAGCGAAGTTAAAGCTTGACAGAAGTAGTATTGTCCGAATGTATTCGGCATATACACGCAGTTCCAAAAACATAATGAAGTATATTTCAACCTATTTTACATATCAAAACTGCATACAATAACTTTAGGAAAAAATGTTGATTTGGCATACTGTAAGACATCATTACATTACATCTTAGGCATATCCGTCATAATGCACAGTAAGGTTCTTACGATGGCATCTTTGTTTGTGCTACAATATATGTGCAAACACAAGCTTGCACATTTAATTGAGTAGATTGGCAGACTCCGAGACAATAGCAGCGGCCGTCTGTGTTGATAACCTCGCTGACATAATATTTAACTGATACACAGATAATTGGTTACTACGTTTGTTATCGTCGTATTTACATCGGGGAGAGTGAAAGAAAGTCAAAGCGTCATTATTCGTGATACTGCGATAAATGTGTTTAATTATTTGTATGTGTAGCCGTGTGGTTGACGGCATAGAATACAAGTGTCACCACCCCTTATCTTCCCGTGGGTGTCGTAAGAGGCGACTAAAGGATAACACGATGCAAATACCATCTTTGCGTAGAGACGGAAAACTCGACATCAAACCCTATACGACTGCCTCGTTGGTCTCGCGGCATAAATGTGCGCGTGGGATCGGGAGGTCCCGGGTTCGATTCCTGGGTCGGGCAGTGTTATTGGGTTTTTCTGTCACGAAATTCTCAGTAGCAGCACGGAGTCTGGAAATGTGCCCGGTACGGCAATAGGCTCGCCCCTTATTACGTGGGACTAAAGTATATCTGGCGAAAAGTGGGTGTAGAAATACACCTCTGCCTACCTCGTGAGACTATGTATGTATGTACATATGTATGTATGTATGTATTTGTATGTTCGTCACCCACGCGGTGACGGTTATCGCGACAATAGGTAGCCTATGCTTTAATCAATTAAATTAAGGAATAAGCAATATTACTGCAAAGTTTAATGAAAATCCGTTCAGTACTTTTAGCGTGAGCGTAAAAGAGTAACAAATTTCCATCCATTATAATACATTCACAGGCACAATTAACCGCCCATCTATATCATTTGTCGCCTTTTTTGTCTTCATTAACTATGGCTCAATAACTGTTTAGTTTTTGTCAACTGGGTACTTAAGCAATAATTTAAACACTTATACTTTCAACTCGTTGCCCAAATTTGTGTCACTGAAGGGTTTTAGGAATTTTATCGTTATTTGACATTCGTGCAGTTGTGTAAACGTGTTAACATTTTCTTTTCTTCTTTGCCTTAGTGTGCAAACATTGATCAGTTTGATTTTGTAGTGCTTTCTTATTGTTTGTGCCTGTGAAAAATGGTACTGGATGCAACTAAAGCAGCTAGGGCAGTGGCTTTAGCTGATGCTGAGTACAGCCAACGTCGCATCGCCCGTACTGTAGGTGTACCTCGAACTACGGTACGGCGGTAATGCCATCAGACGATTTCGAGAGACAGGTTCATACACCCGCAGGCCAGGTCAATGTTCTAAATCGATGCACTTCAGCTCGATATGACCGCTTTGTGGTCAGCAACGTGTTGAAAAATCGTTTTGTACCGCAACTGAAGCTCGTACACGTCTTTTTGAGGCCAGAAATGTCAGTGTTAGTGAATGTACGATTAGAAGAAGACTGGCAGAAAGAAATTGAGGGCTTTTCGTTCTGCACGCACCCCAGAACTGGTCCCACAAGACCGTAGAGCTAGACTTGCCTTTGAATAGAATATGCGGACTGGTCTGTGCCAGACTGGAAGGTCGTACTGTTCTCAGACGAAAGCAGATTAGCCTGAAGAGGTCCAGATGGACGTCAATGTGTATACAGACGCCAAAATGAAAGGTTTGCTCCGTGCGCTATAACCGAAACAGTGGGTTACCAAAGAGGGTCCATAATGGTTTGGAGAGGTATCTCTTAAGAGGCTCGTACTGACTTTGATGTGGTCGATAGAGACAGTGTGAACGCTCAAAGATACGTAGAAACGGTTCTTCAAGATCATGTGATACCTTTCGGCCCATTCATTGTTAACAACTTTAGATTAATGCATGACATTGCAAGTTGCCATACCGCAAGATCTGTCACTCAGTACCTTAATGAGTTTGGTCTTTGGTCAAGTTTTACCGTGGCCATCCTGGAGTCCTGATCTTAACCCATTAGAGCAGATTTGGGACAACCTCAAAAGACGTGTCCGAGCACGAGTACCGGCTCCTACGTCTCTAGGAGAGCTAAAGGTGGTTGTGGTCGAGGAGTGGCACAATATCCACCAATCAGATATCCAAGATATCATGGATGGATTGCCAAACCGGCTCCAAGAAGTCATTAGAGCCAGGGGTGGCAACACCCATTATTAAATTTTAATTTTTATTTTCTTTCGAGGAGATTTAATTTTAAGAGTATATTATTTATGAACCAGTCAAACAACGAGTTTCGGGTACAGACTGATACTTAGTTCTACTACACAAATTGAAACGCATCAAATTGGCACAGACCTAACAGTTAACGATACTGCCTCAATCAAAAATGTTTCAATCAACGAGTTTCGATTGTGAGGTGAACACTAGTTCACTAGTCACTTTAATGTTTCCGTTTTTCATACTTTGCTTTTCATTCATCGTATTGACAGTGAAGTTCTTTTTGTACACTTTTGTTGTAGTATAAATAGGCATCCGTTTTTTTTTAATAACACTACTACAAGCACAAAAGCCATTTTGTGGTGTCCAATCTAACCATAAGTTCCAAATTATTACTAGGAGTCACCCAGAGCACTCGGCTCACTGAAAATTGCTAGGCGATTACTTTGACAGTTTTAGCCATCGTCCGATCTGTGCATTCAAAGCCAGTTTGGTATTCGATAGCCATGGCATCATGGCATTGATGATTGATATTTTAAATTGTCTAATTCACGTCATTTTATTTTCCAGGTACAAAGCAAATGCCTTAAGATTAAGAGATGTGTTCCTGGACCGGCCGATGAAGCCGCTAGACATGAGCGTGTACTGGATCGAGTACGTGTTGCGGCACCGAGGCGCGACGCACCTGCGCTCGCCCGCGCTCGACCTCACACTCACCCAGTACCTACTACTGGACGCCATAGCACTCAGTGCCACCATAGCACTACTCACCACCTACATACTACACAAGCTCTTCCGATATCTATGCACAAGGTGCATCAAATGGTGGCCAAAGGAAAAAGTCGTCTTCGAAAAGAAATTGTTGAAAAAGAACATCAGTTTCTTCCTATGCATCCTATGGAAGTATAAAATTAAGACCAACTAAGATTTTTTTAAAGTGTCGAGTGTCTTCTTGTATTATAATTTTATTTAGGTGTAAATATTACTCTAAGATATTTATAAAGAAATTTTCTTTTAAGACTTTGTTTCTTTTTTTATATAATGAATGTTAAACATACTCTTTGCTTCTTCTTCTTCTTCTGGAGTAGTTGGTACAGATTTTAAATGGCACCAGCCCAGTATGTGGCCACAGCAACGGCATTGTCGGTAGCTTGACATCGCTCGGTGCCCAAACATCTGTGCGGGCACTTAGCAGGTGACTCATGGTCTTCTCGGGAGCGCCACAGTCACACTGCGTGTAGGCCGAGTCAATTATACCCCATTTCGCTAGGTTGCGTCTGCAGCGGCCAACCTGACTTCGTAAACGATTCAGAGATCTCCATATGCGCCACTGCAGATTACTTTGAGGGGGAAGATGTTTTTGGCTTCTACAGAATTCGCAGGGGGTGGATATGTCTCATGATATAATTTTTTTTTTAAATTTGCCGGATGGTCTTGACTAGCCTCAGTATATCGCAAGAAGCTTTTGCGGATTTTTATTCTACCACGGGGCAATTTATGGTTGCGCAATGGGTGTAGGGGGTCCTCTTCCTGGCGGCGTTTCTCAACAGCGCAGGCCACTTCACGGCGAACCGCGGGCGGCGGAATGCCTGCCAGGGGGTAGATTTTATTTAAAGGTGTTGGCTTTAGACATCCCGTTATTATGCAACACGTTTCGTAAGTCTGCTTGTTTTGCGTGAGCAGATCGATGCCACACTGAACACGCAAATTCACCCGCGGAGTAGCATAAAGCTAGGCCAGTTCTTCGGGCTACATCAGGCGATGCTCCCCAGTGTGTAGATGTCAATCTTAGGAGAAAGGTTATTCCGGGTGTCAATTTTTCTGCCTGGTAGGCGCAGTGGCGCCGATAGGTGAGATACCTAACAAGTAGGTATGACTCCCAGATATTTGGGGTTAGGACTATGCTCGATGTTAGCGCCCTGCCATGTGATATTGAGCTTCCTGCTGGCTTTGTTGTCGCGAAGATGAAATGCACATGCCTGAGTTTTACTTGGATTCGGCTTAGTCCATTATTTTTATAGTACCTACTGAGAGTATCTAAGGCACTTCACAGGTTTTGTTCCACCTCTTTAAAGCTTGTACCTGGGGCTGTCAGTGCCAGGTCATCGGCGTTAAGGTGTATCCAAACAGAGCGCGGCAATCGAGCGCGGCTGCCACGCGAGGCTCGTATCGCACTGTGATTGGTCCCGATTGGAGTCAGAAGTCTTCGCGCACTACAGTCGTCCAATCACAAAACGATACGGGCTTAACGACACACCTTTAAGAAAACGGTCAGTGTGCACAGTTGAAGGCTGGTCATCTGTGTAGATGTTAAAAAGTGTTGGTGCTAGAACGTATCCTTGTGGGAGACCGTTTCTTTGACATCGCCATCTCTTGTTGCTGCCTAGTAAAACCTAGAAGCGCCTATTGTGTAGGAGCTTGCCCAATATTCTGATGAAACCTTTATCCTCCACCAAATGAGCAACCTTGCGAAGAAGAATTTTGGTTTTCACAGTATTGTATGCTGCTGTCAGATCTGCAACTACTCTTTGCTAAGCAGAATGTGAGTATTTTGTGTCAAAATATGTAAGTATATGCTTGAATGTGTATGTTGCATGCAAGTTAAGCCTTTCTCTGAGAATTCTATCATTGTTTATTACCAACCATAGCTCAGATGGCAAACTTTGAAGCCATTCACCTCACCTACTGGTGAGTAAAAGCCACATTCAACCTATTTGAGACACAAATTAGAGCCACAAAGAGTTGTTCTGTATTTGGTTATTTTTCTGTCCCTATTTACCTATAAGTTTACACAGTCATTATAAACATACTTTTGAAAACAGATTTTTGCTGAAGTACTCTTAAAATACCAACTGCCTTAGTTTCACAGTAGTTTAATTTTGCATACAGCTTAGACATACTATAATAATACTAGCAAATGCCCATGGCTATGTTTACACATTTTATTTTAATATAACCATTTCGCTCTGATCCTGTTGGAATTTTGGGCAATCCCTTGTTATTGTATAGACCATAGGGGATGGTCCCTTAGAAACATACATGCCTAATTTCAGCTTATTGCACTCAATAGTTTTGGTTCTGCATTGTCTGTAATTCAGTCAGTAATGCAAGAATTGTATATATCTAGATAGATAAAGCTGTAACTCACCAGTAGAGCACTGGGTCACCAAAATCCATATCAAATCTGAAATGTGAGAATGCTAATAGTGTTCCATTCTTTTCTCTGGCGATAAGGTACCATGCACTGTCATCTGTCATCTCCTCCACTTTGCGCTCCTTATTCCATCCCCATGCACAGGTCTCATATCTAAAAATAACAACATTTACTTCAATTATTTTTAATAAAAAGTATAATAAATATTAAGTAGTAATAGCATGCTTTTTTAATAGAATGCAAGTTACAATGATTTATTGTTCAATGTTAAAAGTGCAATAGATTTCAGGTTGACTTTATTTGACCATGTTAGGGCCAATAAAAATCTCAAGAAAATAGCTTCTTGCGCTCTGTCGTGTCGTAAGCTCTCTGAGGCTCTACAAGTGCCCTAAAAGACCTTAGAGCTTAGAATTTGCGTGAACAATTGGCAGCTATTCATGAACTGGTAACTTGTGTAACTAGCATTGATGGGTTGTGAATTGGCCTGCATAATAGGTTCTGTATGGTTAGCGCTTTTATGACTATTTTCTATTAAAACAGCTGCATACAAAGCCACCGGCCAAGCCGCACGAAGGAGCCGCCAGCATGGCTGCTCGGGTAATCTGGCGGGCCGCGCGGGTTGCAACTTGCTAATTGTGTGTGGTCGCTCTATACAACTGGAATGATGCCCGGCGGCATTCTGCGGCCGATGCAGGCAGCACCGACGCCCGACAAAAGCCGACGGCACGAGCCGCGCGACAAAAGCCAGCGGCCCGAGCCGCCCGCACTGTGTACCAGCCTTTAAGACAACAGTCGAGTCAGAAAGAGCTGTTTCCTAAGTTATTAATAATAACACAACAATATAATATCATTTTTCTTACAGATGTTTCATATTTCTTTCTGTTAAGTCTATCGCCCACTGTAGAACATTTTTGTCCAGTTCGGTTAGCCGTTGAATATACATTTCAACCTCGAGGTCATCATTCCGGTACACTAACAACTCTTTGCACAACGATGCTAAATCCTTAAATTTATTGGCTGAAGTCACATAGGACATGCCATCTGCAATACGGCGTTGCTCTAACTTTCTTGCTTGTCGCTTTTCTTTGTTTTTGTTAACGTTTGCTTGCGTTTTTTTCTGGAATAGTAAAAACAACTGTAAGATGGAATGCACATACTTTGTAAGACAGTAATGTGGATAAAATACAGATGAGACAAATACTTACGCCCATTTTTCTAATAAATCAGAATTTATAAATTAGTACCTATTTGGAGATGTTACTGGCTCATAAACTTTTCGGCGGGAAACAAAACAACAGTAAATGATTTCGTTTACAAGCAAGACTACAAAGAGTGACAATTGACTGACTGAACTGACAATGACATTTGTGAGAATTGTGAGATTCACGTCATTCACGTACGATTGGGCTTGGCTTGGATTGGGGATTTCTGTCTATGGGCTAAAGTGACTATGGTCTATGGGCTATATAACTTACTAAGAAAGTGTACAATTTGTATGGACAAATAAATACCGGCTTAGCCAACTAAGTTACATCAGAAGATTCAGATATTTAAACATTCTTCACCTTGTCTTCATGTAAAATAAATAATTAGGTTTGTCGGAAAATATTTGTGCGCGTCAAGATGGTAGGACCAAGTATCAAATTAAAAATCCGTCACAATAGCGGCTTTGTACTTCAGATATTAATGCACACGCATCGTAAAACACTTACATGCATACATAATATGTGTCCCTACAGATATACTATTTGTAGATCCTAAACGAGACATTTGAATTTTTACAGGTGAAGCACACTTTAATACTTATTTCCTACTCCGGACGGTACGAAGGTTAACGTTAAAATACTGGTTTGATTTGGAACGTGAACTGGTGTGTATGTCAATACGTCACTAGTCCTCCATGTTCCGAAATCGCTATAAAGATCCAGGCAATGCTCACCACACCCCCGAGGACTTAGTGCCGCATATATTGAGGAGTCATATGCGTCAAGATGGCGGGACCAAGAACCCAATTTCAAATTTAGCACAATACTGTGTTTGTACTATATATGTACTATTTGTATCCGAAACGAGACATTTGTACCTCTGAAGGCGAAGCAAATACATCAAGATGTCCAATGTTTTAATCACACAATTTTAATTTGACACTTCCAAATGTTTTGAAAAGTGAATATAATCACGTATGTAATACTAAGCCTTCGGGTGTGAATTACCTTTCTCTGTGTAGCGGTTTCAGAGGTACAAATTTCTCATCTTGACGCACATTCAAATGAAAGTACTAGCACAGGTACTAGTATGATTACGAGATTAAAACTTTGGTCCCGCCAATTTCATGATTCATGTTATCGTTGAATTTATATGGATCCTTAGAACGTGTGCAAAGCAAATGTGGAAACTTAATAGGCACCACAGACATCTATATAAAAATACGTCCCAAGCAAATGAACGAAAGCAACTTTCATGCGGGCGACGCAGTTGCGGAAGTCTAATAACTGTATAAAAAGTATATTTTTTTATCATCGGTACATGTTCATAATAATTAACATTTACTCGTGATAGCTAAAATATTTAGGTTTACTTATATGAATATTTGTTTTACGTAGGTATACCTAACAAATTCTAAAGAAGTCTTATTTTATTATTATCACTGGTCTGGTACGACGATAACAGACTTTGTAAGTCACGTTTTACAAATAAAAGGTTGTAAAAAGTAGTAAAACATTTAATGGATTATGACAGTTAAAAAAAAATATCAATAGCACTTTGCTTTATAACTAAAGTGGACGTACATAGATTGCACCCTTTACAAGGTATTTATTGATTTTTTACTTTATATTACTGTACACCTGTTAATCTTCTTCAAAAGAAGATTTTTTCATCATAAATATATTTACCTACAGAATAGATTTAGAATCTGAGATTTTAAACGAATATCAGTCTGTACTCTAAAATCTCTAGGCCCGTTGCATCTAAGACTTCCTCCGGAGACCCGTGGTAATCAATTTTGTTACACCCAAGTACTTCAAATGTTATTAGTTAGACCCATCCTACCCACAGATTACTATAAACTAGGTATACTAATCCTAACAGTCGAGAATCATTAAGTACCTACCACACACGCAGCAAAAGTATTCAGTTCTACCCCTAAGTATTGTGGCTAGATAGTAACGGTACTAAAAAGTATAGTCATGGAGTGTTCCACTATTGGCGATGCTAAGATTCTAACTAGCGACTCTAGCAGCGGCGAATTTGGAAGTTGTCCGCGTACGACACTTTTGACAGCTCAATACAATTACCAATATAACCTCGAAGCAAAATGGTATTGAAAGCTTTCAAAAGTGTCGTACCCCCGGACGACTTCCAAAATCGCCGCTAGAAGCGCGAGGATAATGTTTGCATCGCCAATAGTCTGGATTAGCCAAAGAAATATAACCTTAACCTAGTTCAACCTCTCTGGGATTAGCAAAATTTTTTGCGGCTGCAGCTATGCTCCAGCTGCGCTAAGTTTTATTTATGTGCAGAATAATTGTTAGTTAGTGATGATTGCCAGTGACAAAAACAAAGCACCAGGCACGATCTAATTACAGCCTATACATATCCTATAAGTAGACAAAGTCCTCTATCTTACAGTGAAAGTGCCATTACAATCAAAGTTTTCATGCCTTTTTATAATTTATTTCACTTTTACACTGCATTCAGAAAAATGAAGTAAATAACCGTAAACTAAAATTATAACCGGATGGGTACGTGTCGTCCCTATAATTTTATAATCTGTAGAAACACAGACAGAAAATGACAATGAATTTAGCGGATGAAGGGATGTTAAACACTACATCGAAATCGATTGTTTGAATTAATATAAAATCGATTACTTTGTATTTAAAGTGAAATTGTTAAAAAAAATTAAAATGATTCGAATTCCCAGATTGGATCAAACGAACACGAAATATTGATACATGTTTCACAATCATCATCTTCATAAACTTAAGCTCTAAAAGTTAAGTTTGTGCGAGATGGTACTCATAATATTTAATACTGGGAGAAGAAGAGCATAATATTAAATAATGATAGTTGCGGATCTGGGCAGCGATAAGCTTAGTGGACTGTTATGCAGAAGGTATCAGGCTCGAATCCACGGCGCGCACCACTGACTTTTCTGAGTTATGAGCGTATTGAATCGTTCATTATCGCTTGCCCTGTGCGTCGGAGAGCTAGTGTGCTAGCGTGCATCGGTCCCGGTTGTCATAAAGATATTTCACGGTTGTCGCTATACTACTGAATTCCTGAAGACCAAAGTCTTCAACCAATGCGTCCTTCCTGTTATGACGTACGGTGCCGAGACGTGGACACTCACAAACTAAAAGTCACGCAGCGAGCTATGGAACGGGATATGCTTAGCGTCCCTTTGAAGGGTAAAATCCGAAATGAAGTTATTCGACAAAGAACCAAATTTATCGACATAGCTCACAGAATCAGTAAGATCAAGTGGCAGTGGGCTGGCCATATCTGTAGAAGGACTGATGGCAGATGGGAACAAGCGTGTCCTAGAGTGGAGACCACGACTCGGTAGGCGTAAGGTACGAGCGACCCCCGGCTAGGTGGACCGACGACCTGAAAAAGGTGGCTGGGACAGACTGGATGCGGAAGGCTGAGGACCGTGTACTGTGGCGCGTGTTGGGAGAGGCCTATGTCCAGCAATGGACTGCGATAGGCTGATTGAGATACCACTGAATAAACTGACACTAGTCTAAACCATGGAATATCGCTACTCCTTCGGGTTGCGGCGGTATATAATATTGGTATGAGTATTGAATATTGGGTTAAACAGGCTGTAGCTTTGTGAAAAAGCTAATATTCAGTCAAAACTAGCGCTAGAAGGATGATTAGTTGCGGGTCTGTGTGTTCGTTACGTATATTAATTATGTTGGCAAAGTATATCATAAATACGAATACTATTGCATCATCGGCGAATGAGTTGCAAGACATGATGGACTGCATGAACAAGAGCTTTAAAGCGAAAGGTATGAAAGTTAATGCACGAAAGACGAAAGTGATGGTGTTTGAAAAAGATGAAAGTGTGACTGAGTGTAATATTACGATTGGAGGTGAAATTGTAGAGCAAGTAAAGGAATTTGTATATTTGGGTAGCGTATTTACAAGGGACGGAAGATGTGAGGGAGACATTGAAAGGAGAGTGACTGCGGGAAATCGTGTAAATGGAGCACTGTGGGCGTTTATGAACGGTCAGACGGTGCCAAAAGAGGCACGATTGGCGGTTCACAATGGAGTGCTTGTCCCCACGTTGATGTATGGAAGTGAGAGCTGGGTTTGGCAGAAAAAGCATGAAAGTAGAATTAACGCAGTTGAGATGCGATCACTGCGTAGCATGTGTGGGGTAAGACTGATTGATAGAATTCCGAATGCAACTATACGAAAGAGCAGTGGACTGAAAGAAGATGTGGTGACAAGGATTGAGAAAGGAATGCTTAGGTGGTTTGGACACGTGGAGCGAATGAGTGAAGAAAGAATGACGAATCAGATATATAAGGCAAATGTGTGTGGGCAAGTCGGTCGCGGCAGACCTCGGCGGACATTCTTCGACCAAATTGGAGACATCCTAAGAAACGGAAAGGTCCGAAGTACCCGCAACCGGCGAGCATGTATGAAAAGAGTAATGAGTGTAGAGGAAGCGCGTGAGGTTTGTAAGGATAGGAGCAAGTGGCGTTCTGTTGTCTCTGCCCCGACGGGGAAAAGGCGTGAGTATATGTATGTATGAATACTATTGCAACGTCAATGAAAGGCGAGTTTAACTTAAAGGTAAAAATATATTATTTGAATTAAGCAGTCTGCAATGGATAAATTAATTTTAACAAAGCATACTTGCCAACACTGATAACGACGCGACGTGGTAAAGCGCACAAATTACATTAGTGTTGTTATTTTATTCGATAAAGCCTAGTGTAGAGATGTTTTGCAACATGCCACTCGGAGCTTAAAATATAATAGACGCTTTATTATTATACTTTTCTAAACACACCGCAAGAATAAGTAATTGACATTAGTGGTATCGATTTTTACCATAATCAATTATTAATATTGTTTCACATCACTTTCGATTGACCGCCAACTTTAAAATTTTGCTCTTCAGTGAAAAATCAATAACTGAATTCAGTGCCTAATTAAAACTACAATTGACACAAAAAGTAAGTAAACAGTAGTATAGACGTATTATGTTAGAATCCACATAAATATCTCATGTCTCGAATAGAAAACTACGTTTTATTAAATTTATTGGCAGGCAGCCAATTTTAATTGTCAGTTTTCTTTCAGGTTCAGTTTATAAAACTGCGCCTCGTGCCTGAGTATTACACACTACCGAAATATTTTCAGCATTATGCAAGTTATTACACTATCACAAACAAAACAATTAATGCCTACTATTGGCTTAGGCACGTGGCAGGTAAGAAAATCTATTATAAAGGTACTTTTCTTATTTTTCATATATAAAAATATGTTATTTAAGCCTTTACTCTTTTAGGCTCCACCAGAAGTCGTAGAATCTGCCGTTCTTAAAGCTTTAGATTTGGGATACAGACACATAGATACAGCTTTTAATTATAATAATGAAGAAGCAATAGGTAGAGCTATACAAAAATGGATTGAAGATGGAAAAGGCACGAGAAATGACTTATTTATTACAACTAAGGTATGTAGTTTAAAATATAGTTGAATTTCCGCTTACTAATTAATATATTGAATTAAGAAATAAATATAATTTTCAGCTTCCCCATGTGGGCAACAGGGCATCGGATGTGAAAAAATTCCTTGAAATGCAGTTGAAGCGTTTACAACTCAATTACGTTGATTTATATCTCATACATGTGCCATTTGGGTTTAAATGTGATCCTGAAACATTTACACCTGTTGTTAAAGAGAATGGAGATTATGAACTGGATATGGAAACCAATCATGTAGCTACGTGGAGGGTAACTAGCTAATTAATTATATTCTAATTTAAATAGGTTTACTAATATGACTCTAACAAAAATATTTTACTTCTAGGAAATGGAAGAGTGTGTAACTTTAGGGCTGATAAATAATCTTGGCTTATCTAACTTCAATAAGAAACAGATAGAGAATATCATTGGAAATTGTCGTATAATGCCACAGGTTTTACAAGTGGAACTACATGCATATTTCCAACAAGTAGAATTACGCAATTTTTGTAAAAAGCATAATATTATAGTAACTGCTTATGCACCTCTTGGTAGCCCTGGAGCGAAGAATCACTTTGTGAACAAATATAAATACAGGTAGGGATTGACAAGATTATTTAAATATTCAGACTCCCTTTGAAACCTCCCCTAACTACATGTTTTGTTACAGCCCTAGTGCCTTTCCAGACTTGTTTAGTCTGCCAGAAGTAATGACAATTGCTAACAATCATAAGAAGACACCAGCACAAATATTGCTCAATTTCTTAGTTGTGGAGAACATTGTTGTAATCCCTAAGAGCACCAATGAAGAAAGATTGAAGGTACTGTATTATTATCTTAATTCCCTTAAAATCGTTGCATCTATAAACCTCATGTAATAATGTATTATATTTTTTAGGAAAATTTGGATATATTTGACTTTGTATTAACTCAAAATGAAGTTGAAACTTTAAGACGTTTGGATAAAGGAGAAGATGGAAGAATTTTCAACTTTTTGTTTTGGAAAGGAGTCCAAAATCATCCTGAGTATCCATTTGATTTACCTGAAAACTGAACCATAAGTATCTATTGTACGAATTTATTTTAAAAACATACCACTGTATGTTCTAGTCAAACACTACCTCTTTGTGTTGAATAACATGGCATGTTTGTAATAATGAGAGCTAGTAATTAAATTGGATAATAATTGTATTGAGATGAGACTTGAAATTGCACACTTTGGAATGTGATATGATCGGTATAACTGATTTAAATGCTTGTATTTACTTGCTTAAACCTAAAAGCAGACAATGGCTTAGCCATCCATGCATATGTTAAATAAATAAATATTTTAAGTCTTAAAACAGTTTTTTATTTCAATTGGATTCTGAATATGTAGAAGAATACAAAAATAAACACATGAGAAATGTTAACATGATTAAGAGAGTCTGTAAAGCATTTTTCTTTGCAGTCTATGTTGTAGTTCACCACGCCGAATCATTGTATGAATTACTTTGAGTATCGCTCTCTCAGGATACTTCTGTTTTAAGAAATCTTGAATAATGGTCTGTTCCGACACTTGCGAGCCAACTGCGAACCTGCGCTTCAATTGTTTTTCGACTCGAGAGAGCATCTCATGGTCTTCTTCTGATGTGAAACCTTCAGCACCTAAAATTTCAAACGCAATATAATAGAGATAAGTTCATAACAAATTTATTACATGTATTATTAATTTGGCCAAAACAAATTGTGATTTCGATCATACCAGATAAGCTGCCTGTCATGGCCGCATCTAATGTTGAGACTTGGAACAGACGCAGAGATTCAGTTACATGTGATTCTGTTGCAAATGGCTGTAGTTGCATCTTGGCTAGGGCTTCAGATATTCTGATAACAGCCTCTAATTGCCTGAAAATTGTTCACATAGTATAATTATGTCAAGAAATAATTAGGAACTTAATAAAACTAATAATATTCCAGTAATTAATAAAGTATAGATACCTAACGGTAATGGGAATAGATAGACGTTTGTCTGCTTGTCTTTCTTGTTGGGATGCGCCTGTCCTCATCAGGACATAGCGGGCTCTGAGTCGCTCTGCCGCAGAAGCCGACAGGCGCGGGCCGCACCGAGCGCGACAGTACGCAGCGTAGCGTCGAAGTAAAGCTAGCGGCAGTTCTCCAGCGGCTGTCTCGCGTTCTGCACTGTCGCCGCCCATGTGTACCGATATTATATGCTTTGCTAAAGTCTATAACGAAATAAAGACTTATTAAAATCAATATTCTTACTTAGGTACTATAAATGCGAAAGTCTGTGAAGATGTCTGTTACACTTTCATGCAAAATTATTTGAACTGACTGATGAATCTGTACAGTAATATAGTTTATGTACATCAGAATACTTTTGTCGTGATAGCCAAGACCCACGCAGACGGAAGATAGTCTAGTATGAAATAAATTAATCATTGAAAGCGTAGGTATAGGACATTCAATAATAATAAATTAATCATACTTACAATGTCTCTATTTTGATCATGTTCATCTTTAACAATAAAGATCATGTCGAATCTCGATAAGATAGTTGGCATGAAGTCAATGTTGTCGTCGGCTTTGGTGTCGTCCCATCGTCCGAACACAGAGTTGGCAGCTGCAAGGACCGAGCAACGGGAGTTTAACGTTGTCGTGATACCAGCCTGGGAACACAACCAACATAATAAATACTTATTTACAACACAAAGAAGGTTTTTGTTTTTTATTTGCAATTCATTTGCTTACTTTGGCAATGGAGATAGTTTGTTGTTCCATAGCTTCGTGTATGGCGACTCGGTCGTCTTCCCGCATCTTGTCGAACTCGTCAATACACACGACGCCACCGTCTGCTAGCACCATAGCTCCGCCTTCCATTACGAAATTACGCTGCGAATAAAAACAAAGTGTATAATTAAATGTGTAATTTATTCAAGACTACATAGAGCAAAAGGTTGAAGACAGACAGTTGCACCAGTTAGGCGATTAGCAATCAAATGGCGACATTGTTGCAGAACCAGTTGAGTTTGAATAGCCTCATTAAACAGCGCCATTCAACCTGACGTCTTAAGGTCATGTGGGGTGTCCAAAGCCAGTTGAGTGATCCCTGTCAGTCAAGTGGCTGAACACAATTAATGCAGTAACAGTCTTTACTCAAACAGAAAATAGGACCACCACATAGGACCTTACCATCCAATGCCCCAGAAATAGCAAGTATCTATCTAGAGCAGCCATTCTCAAAGTGTGCTCCACGGAGCCCCAGGGCTCCACGAAGATGTATATCAGTAAAATAAATAGTTTTAAAGTGCACGTAGGACACGCCTTTGTTTTATTTTAGGGCCCCGCCAAATATTTGGTTACCCAAAAGGGTTCCATCCCTGAAAAAGTTTGAGAGCCACTGATCTAGATACATTTTATTTATTTATTGGAAGACCAACAGCGTTTACAATGTCTAATAGTTGCTAATAGTCATTTATATGATATGTGACATGCAGTCAATAACAGGTCTTCACGATTAACCACAAAACATTTTTTTTTCATGCACACTTAATTTTAAAAATTCTTATTAAATAATGATGAAACAAAGCATCTAATCTGCATAGCTGTCAAAAAAGTAGCTACTAAGCTTAGACTATATATTATTAGTATAATTATATTATTATTATGCATTATGCTTAGTAGCATAAAGTAAGAAGTACCCGTCTTACTGTCACCAAACTCACATCAAAGATGTCAAAATCATGCAGTTTAATTGATGCGTTTAGAGCCTTGCCAGCTCGCCACATAAAGCTATTCTGTCGGTAGTTGGTGGGCGCTAGGGGTAAGTTGATTGGAGCATAATGCCACATAGATTTTGTTGGTGTAACATACTAGTATCAAACCATTGTAAATAAAGAAGAAGCTTCTTATTCATAGCATTTTACAGCCAAACCTCATTTACCATTATCTTTTGCTTCAATAGTTTATAGGTCACAAGATTCTACAAAATTTGCAGAAGTTTACTCCCATATTGTTGTATTACCACCACTCACATATTATGTTTTTAACAATTAGCATGTTAGATTCAATGTAGTACTAATACTTACACTGGCAGGGTCCCTGATGACGGAAGCAGTCAGACCGGCGGCACTTGAGCCCTTGCCCGAGGTATAGACACCGATAGGAGCTACTTTCTCCACAAACTTCAGAAGCTGAGATTTAGCTGTACCAGGGTCACCTAACAGCAATATGTTAATATCGCCTCGACGAGTTAAGCCATCTGGTAGACGCTTACGGGACCCTGTAGACAAATTACCAAATAATTAGTAAGTACTGATTAAATATGCTAAGTGTGATTTTTATCTTGACGAAACATATTGCAATTTATGCGTAGTTGCGCAATATTTATAACTATACTAATATTATACAGCCAAACAAATTTTTAATTTTTTTGCTTGAAACATGCTAATTTTAGGAACTACTTGACTGGTTCAATTTAAATAACTCTTCTGGTGCAGAGCAGTTTTCCTAAATATATCCCACAAATGTTACTGCTGTTTAACTTGTTGACATTTATATAAAAGTAGTTTTGGAATACATACCACCAAACAAAAGAGTAGCAATAGCTTTCTTCATATCAACGGCACCAAACACACTAGGCGCTATGGACATGGCGATACGCTCGTATATGTCAGGCGAAGCAGCCAGCCTCCTGAACTGTTCTTCTTCTTCCGCCGTGAAGGGACGCAGCCCGCCAGTCACGCCTTCCTCCGCGGACAGGCCGACTGCGCGCAAATATGATGAGCGAACGCCGACGGAACCCTTATCACCTCTCTGCAACAATTTAAATGTGTTGTGTTTATTGAAATCTCAGAAGCTTGATTGATTTTGGTGGAAAATTATTCAAGGCCCTACTCATAGTTATTGAATCAGTTGACATTATAGCTGGTACTCACTCCAATTTTTGCAATTTTCTTGATGGAGTAAATGCCGAGAACGGTAACTCTCGCGCCGGGAGCCACTCGCTCACACAACACTCGATCACAATACACAGTCAAGTGGCGCGGCATCTCTCCTTGTGGTATGCTCTCAGGTGCTTCTTGTAATTTTAAAACCTGGAATGACAAACAGCATGGTAAGGCATAGACTACGATCTATATGGTGTTCTCTAAAGAACATAAAGTCATTGTGTCATCATCATCATTTCAGACATATGGCTGCTACACACAGTGCCGGTGGCATGGGCCGCCGGCTTTTGTCGCGCGGCTCATGCCGCCGGCTTTTGGCGGGCGTCGGTGCCGCCGGCATCGGCCGCAGAAAGCCGCCGGGCATCATTCCAGTTGTATAGAACGTTGGGTTGCCAACTTTTTTTGCCAATTTTTCATGATCAATCTTTAAATGATTCATAGCTTGTTTGACAATAAAAATTAAAAAATAAACAATTCGTTTTTAATTATATTGACGTTCTATTTCTTTCTTCTTGCCACTTTGGATTCATCACTGAACTCTTTAATTCTGAACTTCTGAAGTGGCGAGGACGCAGACGGAGATATGTTCTTAAGTATGAATTGCCTCCGTGGTCCAGTGGATAGTGTATGCGACTGCTGATCGGAGGTCCTGGGTTCGATTCCCGCGAAGTGTTACTGGGTTTTTCCGAATTCTCAGTAGTAGCACGGAGTCCGGTGATGTGCCCAGTAACGGCAATAGGCTCGCCCCCTATTACGTGGGACCTAAAAATTCATGGCGAAATGTGGGTGTAATATAACACCTCTGCCTACCCTTTCGAAAATACAGGCATGAGTCTATATTATTGCCAATTGCCTTTTTCTGTAAAAAATATTTACCATCAGTGGTAAAATTTCTTTTAGATCTCTTTGAGTCTAAATAGTTTCCATCATCCATTTGACTCATGTGTAACGTTATATAGATAAGTATTCATACTTAGTGTTTGGTTTTACACGTCACAGTAAGGGTTGCAAGTAAACTATAAAGTATAATTGCAAAAAATAAAGGCATAGGATACATTATTATAAGTATGGTTGACAACCCTAATAGAACGACTACACAAGTAGCAAGTTGCAAGTTTGCGGCCGGCCGTAGGCCTACCCGGGCGACCATGCCGGCGGCTCATTCGTGCGGCCAGGCCGGCGGCTTTGTGTGCCGCCAGCACTGTGTGTAGCAGCCTTAAGGCATCCACACTGGACATAGACCTTCTCTAAAGCTCTTATCAAGGCAAAAGTTGTTAACTAACTCTAATACTAATATATACAAACAAACTCTTCAGCTGACTTTGTTTGAACGCGCTAATCTCAGTAACTACAGATCCGATTTAAACATTCTTTCAGTGTTAGATATCCCATTTATCGAGGAAGGCTATAGGCTATATAACATCACGCTATGAGCAACGGGAGTGGAGCAGTAGCCTTAAATAATGCGGGTGTAATTGCAGGCTCATCTAATTATAAAATATTTTTAATTGTACTGTGTAGATTCTATAAAAGAGCTTGATCAGAATATATAATAATCAGCAGTTTTATTTTATCAGTAATTGAAAAATAAGACCTTTTTTTATTTTACATACATACATACATACACATACATATCGTCACGCCTTTTATCCCCGAAGGGGTAAGCAGAGGTGTATTTCTACACCCACTTTTCGCCAGATATACTTTAGTCCCACGTAATAAGGGGCGAGCCTATTACCGTACTGGGCACATTTCCAGACTCCATGCTGCTACTGTGCTACTGAGAATTTCGTGACAGAAAAACCCAATAACACTGCCCGACCCAGGAATCGAACCCGGGACCTCCCGATCCCACGCGCACATTTATGCCACGAGACCAACGAGGCAGTCGTATAGGGTTTGATGTCGAGTTTGCCGTCTCTACGCAAAGATGGTATTTGCATCGTGTTATCCCTTAGCGCCTCTTACGACACCCACAGGAAGATAGGGGGTGGTGACACTTGTACTCTATGCCGTCAACCACACGGCTTATTATATATTACAGGCACTTATTATGATAAATTGGCATCTATTAAGTAAAATAAATGATCTATGATATGTCAATCAAGCTGTACTGCTGCTTGTGAGAGAATGGTCTCAAGGCAGCAGATAAATTAAGATATGATGCTAAGGCTTCAAATAAAGCTTCTGGTACAACAAGATACTGAAAGTTGCAACTGTACCTGGTAATCAATGCACTTGCATTTGTCTGGAATTATGAAGTATGGGTCTAAGGGACACTTCGGACGACCAGCTTGTTCTCTAAAAATAGACAAATTCACTGAATTTAAACATATCTTTAAAATATTTATGATTATGGTTTTCATACATGAAAAGAACTTACGTGTTGCATTTCCGTGGCATGACATATCCTTCCAAACCAGGTTTCACAGGTAGGTTTGGAATGATGTTGCGACATGATCTACACTGGATTGATATTTTGGTTGCTTTAGCTTTGATGCCTGAAGCAGATATCACTATGCCGGGTATTTTCACCAGCCGAGAAACTGTTTCTGACTGAAATGTTAAATTTAAGAGGAATGATGTCAAACTGATTCTCACACGACCAAGAATAATTTTTTTTCAACAAAAGAAAACAATGAATAATTTTATTTTTGCTATACCTTGAGCTCCCTCAAGTTGGCAGCATGAGCATCTGAAGACAATAGAACCTGTATGTCCTCAACTTTCTCTTCACCCTCAGGTCTTGGAGCAGTCAGTTCATCAGCAAGCTGTGAAGAAAATTTAAATGAAAAAGTTCCACTTGGCAGCCTTGACTCAAAAGTGGTTCCTCAATATTTATAATAATAAACTAAATGTAAAAATATAATGGTTTTAAGAACGATATAATTATGCTACCTCTTTGGCTGCTTCTTCTAAAATAGGCAGATGTTCTGTAGGTTTCTTGTATAATTTTTCTGCTAGCACTTCATCATAACTTGACAGATCTTCTATGTTTATCTCTACCCAATAATGACCCAAATTGTAGTTCCGTTTAAGAGAATCTCTGAAAGCCAGTTACACTTGTAAGAACTACAACAATCCATAGGTTATAGGTAATAATGCGCGAATGCTTTGAAAATCAAAATGTTGTCATCTTTACTAACCTGTATTTGTAATTAAAATTGCCTGTATGAAATTGCCGAATAAACTCTTTAAACTTCTTTTTAACTGCTTGTAAATTAATTTGGTCTTGAGATTCGTTTTCCTCGACACCGAAATTGTCCGAGAAGAAAACACCGGGATCGTCAAATCCTTCCATGTTCTCTGGTTCACGTTTTGTACTTTATTGATTGAATACGATTCAACACTGTTTCTTTTCAAGTAAGTGTAAAATTAAGTACCTATAATTTGCTTTGAATCAATAACTATAGTTTATCAAACCACAATGAACTGAATGAACACCAAGCTCTGTAGAAGGATTTGGCGCGAAAGTTTGACATTTAACACCTTTGGCAGTTGGCAGTTGGTAATTGACAATGACATTCATCTGCCATCGGCTGACGTTCTGTTCAACGCACGATATTTACCAGATTTTTAAGGCACATAAGTTCACATAACTTCACGCCTTTATCCCCGAGAGGGTAGGAAGTAGTGTGTTACACACCCACACTTCACCAGCTATGTTTCGGGCCCAATGTAAAAGGGGGCGAGCCTATTGCCATTTTTTAAGAATTTTATGAAATTATCTTTTGTACCTACACCTACCTACACTAAAAACTTAAATTAATTACCTACAACAGATTTCACATATTACTGGCCTTGACTCCTTAAGGCAATAACTTCACGCCTTTATCCCCGAAGGGTTAGGAAGACCTGTGTTACACACTCACACTTCGCCAGCTATGTTTTGGTCCCAATGTAAAAGAGGGCGAGCCTATAGCCATTTTTTAAGAATTTTATGAAATTAACTTTTGTACACTTTAATAAACTCATATATAATGACACTAAAAACGAAAGTAATTACCTATAACAGATTTTACATATCAGGTACTGGCCTTGGCTCCTTAAAATTTCGCAGTTTCACTGCTATCGAGTAAATGCCCATAGTCAGCTATGCCAGTTGTCTCATTATCAGGCAATATTTATACAATGATTTATTTTATACTTTAGAATCTCAGCCAGACGCGGAGCCACAGACTTTATATAATCATATTATTGACTCGGCGAACGTCTTACCTTACCGCATTATTTTTTTTAATATTCGCATTTTTTTTGTGATTCTAAACCATTCTCAAGTCAAGCCTTGAATTGAACACACACAAAAAATTTCATCAAAATCGGTGCAGTCGTTTAGGTGGAGTTCAGTAACTTACACACGCACACAAGAAATATCGTAGGTATAAAAGCGAAAAAGGCGAGAGTCTATCATATGTACCTATGTATGTATGTATTATTATATAATCTAAGACTATTATGTAGAAAGCTAGCTGGATCACACTAACATCACCACGGTGTCGTTCGATGTAGAGGCAGAGTCGCGCGAATCTGCCACTACTAGGCTCATTCAGACATTTGTAATTATGAGTAAAAATTCCTTAAAGTCAGGTTCAGTCGTCTAGGTAAGTCCATATGTATATTTTGAAATGATTTAATAAGTTTGTTTTTTTTTCAAAAGTTGACCTTAACTTACCTAGATATCTGATACAAAATACTTCGGTATGTGCATTAATTCCAAGAGCCCATCAATGTACAGCTCATATAGATTTAATATAATAATAATAATAAACCTATCCCTATTCTTGGAGGGCACAGTACAATAACGTTTAACCATCACCTTCACAATCTTGTGTTAAATATCAAAAAAATAGAATAAAGGATAGACATTGGCTTTCCGCACATACATACAACACCATCTAGTCCCAAACTAAGCCGAGCTTGTACTATGGGTACTAGACAATGGATAAACATACACATACTTTTTTGTATCTACATACATATTAGGTACCTATATATAGAAACACTCAGACCTAGACAAACATTCAAGTTCACGCTCACAAATTTTTGACTTGAGCGGGAATCAAAGCTACGGCATAGCAGTCGGTTACACTACCACTACGCCACCGAGTCGTTATTCGTCGTTAGTTTTTCCACTCAGTAGTTAAGTCACTGCGCCAATTCGGAATTATTTACAGTAGGTTATAAGTGGCGGGGGACTTAACATCTATTAATTTAAAAGACGCAAAGTAGGTATAACCAGACTCTTGTTGCCTCGTGTCGGGATCGAACCCACAACACTTGGCGCAGTATTAAACGACTACTCACTACACCATACGCGCAAATTTTTGGCGTAAGTAGTTATCAGATGTTTTGAACGTTTACAAGTCGTTGTAGTAAATATGAATGAGGAATATCAACGGTTTTCTCCTAGAGTATGGTTTTGCCTTGGCGTCAGATGGTCAACCACCATCGCCTCGACGCGGTTACTCCGACGCGAAAATAATCCAAACTTCAAAGTCCGCTACTGTTTGTTTCATTGGTCTCTCTCATTTTAAGGCATAATATACAGGGTGATTTGTAATTGCTCGTAATCCCGATGTCCCTTATCGCTTAGTATCCCTCAGTCGCCTCTTACGACACCCACGAGAAGATAGGGGGTGGTGACACTTGTATTCTATGCCGTCAACCACACGGCTTTCGAAGATGTTTATAACCAAAATTTGGAATTTGTTCTAAGAATCTTAAAATCCGTTTTATTCCAAAATGGTGCATTTTAGACCCTATTTGTAAGTAGTAAATATACTCCATTTTGGCCCTAGATCCGCCACTGAACTAGGAACTATTTGGTAAAAAACTATTTAGTAAATAGTTCAATATCGAACTGGCAAGAAAATATGTTTTATCCGAAATTCAAAATGTAGTATCCTGTTTCCCTGGTTACGTTCTTGTTTATAGCAACATAGCGTCCCCTAGACTTTGTGATTGTGTTATTGAATTTTATTTTATTTCTTGATTAATAATTATGATTTAATATAAGATTTGTGTTGTAATAACCGTGCTTAGTGAATAAATAGTGCAAGATGGGAGATGTAAGTATTCGATAACGATCCAATGCAACGATGTAAGTAGATAATTAGGAAGATAGGTAGATAGGTACTCTAAATTGCAAGTGGGTTAGACGGGCCATGGTAAGACGAGCCAGCTAAAGTGGTCCCATTTCTATAATCCCACCAGTCTCAATGGGTTGGTAGAGTCGGTATGTCAACGATTTTATACCAGGCGCGACGCAGCAGCTAAGTTAGTATCCTTAAATAAATGATTGATCTCGCTGCGCTCACCGCTCAGTGTATTATGGTACACGCCGCCGGTAGGGCAATTGCATTAGGGGTTAGAGGAGTAAATCTTCGTTGCTCCTATTCTCCCAATTTCTTTTCACTGTACACTTTATAACATGGTCTTAGACCAGGATGCGATAAAAATACAACATAACATAAATGCTGATGACTGCCTCGTTGGTCTCGCGGGACTGCCTCGTTGGTCTCGCGGCATAAATGTGCGCGTGGAAGTGGGAGGTCTCGGGTTCGATTCCCGGGTCGGACAAAGTGTTATTGGGTTTTTCTGTTAGGAATTCTCAGTAGCAGCACGGAATCTGGTAATGTGCACGGTACAGCAATTGGCTCGCCCCCTATTACGTGGGACCTAAAAATTCATGGCGAAATGTGGGTGTAATATTACACCTCTGCCTACCCCTTCGGGGATACAGGCGTGAGTCTATAAAAATAAAAATAACAAATAGGTACATCATGCCTTTATAGGGCAGGGGTAGCCAGACTTGTATTACACACCCTCACTTCGCCAGTTATGTTTCTGTCCCAATGTAGCACATTATTAAGCAAGCGATAATGAACATTTTTAATGCACACATAACTTCTTATATTTAGTGGCGTGTGCCCAGGTTACCTGGAGATCGAACAGAAAAAAAGATTCATAATATTACCTAGTAGGTACGAAGTATTGATTCAAATTGTATTTGTTTATCCAGCAAAAAGAAGATGTAGATCTTCGTATTGAGTTTATGAGCGAGTACATCACAAGGGCACTCAAGCAGAAGACAGAAAAATGGGCTAAATTTATCACCGGAGATGAACGGGTAATTGCCATATCCCTTTTCTAAAGTAAATGCGTAGTAGTTAATGTAGTTATTAGTCAACCAACCGAACTAGGTAACTCTCAAATAAGAGGTTCAGTAGCTTTGGATATCCAAATGCTTTGACCATCGGAGGGCTTAGCGTGAGTTAAGTCATTGCTCGTCTCATCTCTTCAGGACTCTACAGGTTTGGTACTCTGATTGACTCTTTTCAAGGTTATATCGCCAAAACATTACTAAATAACATGGAAATGCTTAAATATCTGCCTACTCACTTTTACATTACAAGTGCCACATCGCAGCAAGAGCCGTGACAGTTTTGAAGGTAGTAGAGCCTTGCTGATTTCAGCATGAATGGGCCGGCTCGACCGGGGAAGTACTACCCTCTCACAGAAAATCGACGTAAAGTAACAGTACTTAAACTGTTGCTTTTCGTTCGGTGAGTGAGAGTGCCGGAGGCCCTATCACCTATTCCTTCTCCCTCATCCCACTCCTCATCCTATCCCCATTCCCAACCCCAAGGGGCGGCAACGCACTTGACTCCTGTGGTGTTGCCTGTGTCCATGGGCGGCAGTAATTGCTTACCATCAGGCAATCCGTCTGCTCGTTTGCCGCCTATTAACATAAAAAAAAACTGCCTAAGTACTCATTTTTAAATCACAAGTGCCACATCGCAGCGAGCACCTGACAGCTAGAATCTGCTTGATGAAGTTACACACCATTCTTCTAGCTGTAGCCAGCCTCTGACTTAGTTTACTTCGCCTTTTAAAGACGATCCCGTAGGTACTAAGGATAAATCCTCTCTCGTGAGGACTACGCAAACGTCCAATCAAGGGACACCAAGTCCACTTAGACTCGAAACAATAATAAGGAAGGGCGTCCAACCTACGCTCCGCGCGTTGGGCAAGCTGTAAACTGAATCCAATACACACCTGGGGGTCTAGTACGAGTCTGCACTCGATCGTCACGGTGGACGATAGTTAACGGAGAGTAGTGATCGATAGAGTCCGCTAGGGGGCGCTTTTAGAAAATGTATGGAAATTGTTCCCGTCGACTAGGCTATCGTCCACCGTGACGATCGAGTGCAAACTCGTACTAGGCCCTCAGAAATGCCAACAAAGTATAACTTAATTAGACGTTGCGGACCAATCATCACGCAAGATAAAGCCATCCATCCGATGTGCAAATCTCAAACCCGTGAGAATAGATCAGAGGAAGTTCTCTCCATTTTCTTTCAACCCTTGTAGGTTAAGAAAAGGTTTAAAAAAGGGTTTGTGGGTGTTCTTTAGTTTACGTTTAAGAATTTAATTTGTTAACCTTCCCCAACACATTTCCGTTTGTTTCAGCATATCTTGTTCAGATTCTTTGACTTTCCCAAATATGATATGATCGTATTTCGCGTGAGTACAGCAGGCGCAATTACTTGTGCTACTACATTTCCACCTATTAGTAGAGGAAAGGTGGTATATTTTCTGAGGAACGTTAACGATAAAATAACACAGAAAAACTTTCGCGAGGTAAGTAGTTACCAATTGTAACGACATGGAAATAATGATAAATATGTAAATTGTAGAGATAGTAAGACTGCCTCCGTGGTCCAGTGGATAGCGTATGCGACTGCTGATCGGAGGTCCCGGGTTCGATTCCCGGGTCGGGCAAAAGTGTTACTGGGTTTTTCCGAATTCTTAGTAGCAGCACGGAGTCTGGTGATGTGCTCGATAACGGTAATCGGCTCGCCCTCTATTACGTGGAATCTAAAAAGTTCATGGCGAAATGTGGGTGTAATATTACACCTCTGCCTACCCCTTCGAGGTTACAGGCGTGAGTCAAAAATAAAAAAAAATACATTTTAATAATTATTCTGTTTAAGACTGTGATCAAGTTTAGTTTACATTTGTTATTATTATTTTCTTAATTATATTATGGTAGTAAAATATAGGATCCTGGCCTCCGTAATCCAGTAGATAGTGTATGCGTCTGCTGATCGGGCCTGGGCGCGGGTTCGCTTCCCGGGTCAGGCAAAAGGGTTAGTGAGTTTTACCGAATTCCCTGTAGCAGCACAGAGTCTGGCAAAGTGCCCGGTAACGCTAATAGGCTAGCCTCCGATTACGTGGGAGCTTCGATTCATAAGTCGAAGTGTGGTTGTAATATTCGCCTTTGTCTACCCCTTCGGAGATAGAGGCGTGAAGATATAAAAAAAGTAGTGATAGGCGCAATTTGAAGTGGCATCTGGATTTGTTTATTTTGCGCTTACTTCATGATTGAATCGATTGCAGTGATCTTCATCTTATCATCTTGATTCTAGAACAACTCTGAATAAAATTCTAGAGTTTCAGTCATAGGCTGTGATATTATTATACTGTGTATCGGCATGAGATATTTGACTTTTTTCATTAGTTAGGTACTATTTTTGTACCCTGCGCCATGACGCAGAAGACTCAGAACGAAACATATTCCTACGCCAACTTACAAAGAATCATTAATTTTACTAAGATACATTTATATTTCCGTACTTTATTATGTAACTTTTGCAGGGTATGACTCTGGGCGAAATGTCTGGAAATGTATTAATGGACTTAAGTGTAATGGCGGATGAAGTAATAGGACCACTTCTTTGTAACCCAGAAAACCAAAGAGGATGGCCAAAAATAGTTCAGAATGATATGAAACGACATGTAAATGATTTGAGAAACTTAATGCATGAGGTTTGTGCGAATTTATTACCTATTCTCAGCATATGTATCAATGATATTTATTATAAAAAATTGTGTATTAGCAAAGCTTAGGTAAAGAAAATAGTGTGAGGTCTTAAGCAGCTTAAGATGATAAGGAGACGACAAAAGCTGCGGGCGACAATCATAATATTTTGCCGGTCCCCCTATTAGCTCGGGTGGCGCAGTCTCTCAGTTGAATAGCTGTTTAGATATAGTGAAGACAGAAAGCAGACATGAGGCTTCAGAACGTCAAAACCGTAAGTGCGATAACCATTTATATCGCGTGATATACAATAAAGGCTTTACCTGTGGGTTTAACTTAGGATATGTCAAAAGACGGCAGCGATAGCCTAGTGGAGAGACCGACACGACAGACTGGTACGCAGAAGGTCCGGGTTCGAATCCACGACGCGCACCAATGACTTTTGGGAGTTATGTGCGTATTAAATTGTTAATTAACGCTTGCTAATCGGTGAAGGAAAATATCGTGAGGAAACCTGCATGTCTGAGAGTTCTTCATAATGTTCTCGAAAGACATGTGAAGTCTGCCAACCCGCACTTGGCCAGCGTGGTGGACTATGGCCTCACCCTTCCCATAGTGAGAACAGGCCCGTGCCCAGCAGTGGGACAGTATAAAGGGCTGATGATGATGTCAAAAGACGGGATGATGATTTGTCAAAAGACGGGCATTTTCTTTTACAGTTGAAGGGCGAAATGTCAAGTCAAGTGATTTTGCCAATGCCTGCTGGTGTAGAAAATATCTATCACGCAGACTCAAGACTGAAAGAAAGGTAAAATAATTAAACATTACATTGATTGCGAAAACGAAATCCTTCAAATTGATTGTGATAATAAAATTGCTTTGGTAGTGACGGGGAAGACGTGGATTTGTTTTTGAAGACAAATATAGAAGGTGCCTTAATAAAGTGGGCTCAGCAAGTGCACGATTTATTATCTGAGGACTCATACCTAGGTAAGTGCTATCAAGCAATGTAAGCAGGCATATATTGTGTAACCGTCCATAAAATGGATCACCACGAAAAATAGAGGTTTACTCTCAATCCTCGCTGATCTTTCTCTCCTTTTCCAAACTATTAGAAAGACTAGTGCACTAAATTAATCCTACGCTGCATAATTTATGTAATTATATATACAGCAACAGCATGGTTTTGTGAAGCGCTGATCGACAAATATTTTTTTTTGGTATTTTCGAGTCAGTCGTTTGTTAATGTTTACAATCGTATACAAGTAGAAGCAGCATTATATCTTCCGTAAGACGTTCGACAAGGTAAACCACTAAATACTTCTAAATAAAATTTCATTTAATTAAATCGGTGGCAAGGTCTTCAGATGGTTTGCATCTTACGTCACTAACCGTTACCAGACTGTAGTCGTTGTGCTGCTTGTTAAGGGTTACCAATCGTAAATTTCACTCATGGCGTCAGGTTTGCCCAAGGCTGAAGCCTCGGTTCTCTATTTTTTATTTAATATAATAACGACATCAGTTGCTGTTCTAATCTACCTATAGATACGTCAGTCAATACATACATAATACATAACTGCCTTCTGTTTCAGCAAGATCTGCATAATCTTACCAAAAACAATTACTTAGTTATATAAAGGTTGTCTCAGTAAGAGTGCACTTTTTAAAATAGGACTTTTTTTTTCATGCAAGTGGCAACTCTGAAATTTGACAGCCTCTGTTTATTCCGATTATTAAAAATGGAGCGCTTTTCGAAAGAACAACGCGTTATAATTGTGAAAACTCATTACAAAAATGGAGCAAGTTACGCTGAAACCGCTCGCAAACTTCGCCAAATTTTCAGCCGAGAAAGTGCACCTAGTGTGTCAACCATTCGAAGAGTATAATCTAGGAATTGAAACTTTCGTGAACATTTAAACTTATTTTAAATTGTCTTTCGGAATACAAATATATCCGTGAACATGGCGCTTGCAACAGTGACGAATGTGTGAATATCGGTTACTACAAATAAAGGCATCTACGTGGTATATACCAGGAGGGGATATATTATATCCCGAAAGATAATTTAAAATAAGTTATAATAATATGTCTTCCACCGCGTAAAGCGCTCATGAATTTCACTTTAGCAATAATGAATTCTGCAAAATAGTGTCTACTACCGTTAGGAATTATTTATTAGGGCTTTTTATTATTTATTCCAAATAACATTGATAAAATATCATTATGCCTATATATACTTAGTCTGGCCGTAAATACTGTAACAATAAAAAAAAATATTACCGTTGAATTTGGAATCTGTCATTTTTATACGATTGTCTATTGTGTTTTCACGTCGACCAAGGAATAAACCTGTATTATACTATTACTGACTTTTTACTGTTATACCATTTACGGTATCTATGGGTCGGGATACACTTATGGTATTTTTTGTTTTTTTTTCTGCTGTAATTTTCAACGGTTTTCCTTATAACACTTTTGTTCTTTGGAGATTTTTCATTTTTTATTTACTAGAAAAATGACGTAACACATTTTTACAAATTAAGTTCTGCGGCTACATTCCGGTAAAGTAATAGTACTGTAAAATTTCTGGTTAACGCGATTACAGGTTTACTATCGCAAATTTTGTGGTAGACATTTTCGGTAATTCACCATTACAGTTATCACCCGGGACATAAATTTATACCTACTATCCGTATTGTAGGTAACTTGCTCGCGCTTGGAAACTCAAGAACGCGTTTCTACATGTAATACATATTACGCACACTAATACTAATTAGGCTGAAAGCTCCCCCGAAGTTAATATATCTGACGTCAACATGTCTGTTGATATCACACTAACCGAGAGTTCTAAAAATGAACATCCCAATTTTAGAACTGAATAAACACGACATTCATTAGAATCGGAGCCAAGTAATTCAGAGGAAACTTCAACTTCACGACATTTATTGGAATTTGAGCAAAGTATTTTGGACGAACCTTCCACTTCACGACATTAATTACAATTTGAGCAAAGTATTTCTGACGAACCTTCAACTTCACGACATTAATTATAATTTGAGCAAAGTATTTCGGAGGAACCTTCCACTTCACGACATTAATTACAATTTGAGCCAAGTAATTCGGACGAACCTTTCACTTCACAAAATGAAAAAAGAAAGACCAGAAAACGTGCAATTAATGAAGACCAGTGTTCTAGCAAAAAAAAAAAATCCTTAAAATTTCTGGTCAGGCTTACGAAGTTTGTATATAAGTATCCACAAAAGGTGTTGGGTCCTGTGTGTTCATGTAAAATGAACTGTGGCAGCAAATTTACCTCTTTAGAGAGGCAAAATTTATTTGATAAGTTTTATAAACTTTATGATCGAGAAACTCCAATGGATGTCTATTATTAAAAATACTAAAACCGAAAATATAAAATTAATAACTCCAGAACGGAAAAATAATCGCACACAGACCATAACATATTTTTTCTTTAAATAATGTAGAGATTCTTGTTTGTAAGAAATTTATCGTAAACACTTTAAAAATTAATGAAATAGTATATAAAAAAAGAAATATTTAAATTAGACGAAAGGATTACAGACATAAGAGGTAAGCACGCCAATAGACCTCGAGTATTGAGAAGCATTTTCATTATTTCCTAAAGTAGAGTCTCATTATACCTACAAGAAAAAGCTCAACTCGAGAATATTTGTCACAAGACCTCAACATATCAAAAATGTATCCTTTGTACACTGAGTGGTTTCCACAGCAAAATTACGTGGCGACAAAACGTCAATATGAAACCATTTTTAAAACAAAATTTAAGTACTCATTTTTTAAGCCTAATAATATCAATGTTCTACATGTTTTGTATATCAGAGAAACAGGAGAAAGCTATAGACGTCATTTAAATAGAAAAGAGAGAATTCGGCAAATTAAAGATGAAGAAAAATTGCAGTAGACAAAAAAGATAGCACAATTGCTATCTTCGACCTGCAAAAGTGTAAAGTATTCCACAATCTGCTGTAGGCATTGTCCATAAAAGCAAGTACCCTGTGTCCAATTTTACTATTTTTGACGCTCTACGAAAAAAGGGTATTGTTAAGTGTGGCATTACCAAATCGCAAAACGAGGCTGCATAGAAATTGGTAGTTGTTTGTTGCAATTCTTGAAGAGTAAACAGGAGTGAGGTGTTAACAATTGATGACAGATGTTTGTCATGGCCAAAATAAAAACAGGTTAATTTTTGCCTTATATGCGTGCAGCAAAATCTTTAAATTTGTCTATAACGCACAGATTTCTTTTAGAGATTGGATATAGCCAAACCGAGGGCGAATCGAAGCATGCCTGTATTGAAAAGAACATGAAAAATAAGTCTATTTACACACCTGATCAAATTTGCAATATAATTCTAAACTCCAAAGACTCGAGAGAAAAATATACTTTGAAAGACTTGGATAACAAACAGATATTTTAGACATTAAAAATTGGTAAATCCTTTGAGTTGGCGTCGCGATATAGATGAAAAAACGATACGCTAGTCTGGTGTAATGGAAATTTATGTATCATTATCCCAACAGGACAAGGTTTTCTTTAAATATGATTATGATGATGCATATTCTAAATTAAATATTTCAAATTAATTTCAAACCAAACTGATGATTCAGATGACCATGACAGATGCTTTGATAGAAGATACTGTATTGGCACGTGCTTATCATCAACCTCTGCAACTCATCATCTCTCTGACTTTGTGCAATAGTGTAGCGATCGCACGGTATTACCACGCATTTTAGGACTTTTTAATTTCTGCAGAAATTAGTGATGATCGCGATGATAATGCTGATGCAAATGATAATACCGATTAGTTATTAACGTTTTACTTGACTACTTTTTTATACTTTTACTAATTGTAATTTGTGATCTCTTTGAGAACTTGATTCACAATATAAGTTATAATTTTATTAATTTTTTTGAGCTTTATTCAATTATTCCCTCGAAGATACCGACGACAAATTTATATTACATAATCGGTTTTCATTGATTACGATAATATGACTACCAAAATTATTTTCTATAAAATACGGGTTACACTACTTTACTCTTTTATACCTATTTAAAATTTACCATAACAAGTCGGTAACTGAAAATTAAAACAAGTAAATAATACTGGAATAATATTAATAATTCAGGATCGTAAGATACCAATACCCCAAAAATTGTATGAATCCATTTTCGGTAATACCTATGTATTTTAGTGAATAACTAATTATGTGTATATTTATTAGTTACACTTAATACTGTAAACTTTTTGGGTATAAATTAGCTTTTCTGTCATATAACAATGTTGCCATAGTTACATTTTGTTGAAGAGATATACCCCATTTGACTTTTGCGATTACGGGTTTAGGCGGGTTTTCCTGTCACGAGGACCCGCCTCATTCCCTGGGGACGTCGACATTTTGACGCCAATACATTATACAACATTTTGCGATATTAAGATGGAATGGGATGATAAAGAGAACGAATCGCTGTGATTGCATTACACAAAGTAAGTATGGAGCCAAAAGCAATATTTAAAGCTCTCCATACACTTGGTATTAGGCAAATGTTTGTGTACCGGGCTAATAATAGGTACAATGAGACCTCCTCTGTTTAAGACAGAGAAAGACCTGGCCATCCACGTAGTGTTCGTACGAAAAAGGTGGTCAAAGCAGCAAGGGAAAGAATTCGAAGAAATCCTGTCCGAAAGCAAAAGATTTTGTCTCGGGAGATGAAGATAGCACCTAGAACCATGTCGCGTATTTTAAAAGATGACTTAGGACTTGCAGCCTATAAGAGACGCACTGGTCATTTCTTAACTGATTAGGGTGGTAAAATCGAAACAACTACCGAAGCGGTACACAAAGGGAGGCCACAGAAAAAAATTGTTTACGGATGAAAAAAAAAATTACAATTGAGCAACATTTTAACAAACAAAATGACCGTATTTATGCTAAAGCTCTGAGGAAGCTTCCCAATTAGTCGACAGAGTGCAACGTGGGCATTATCCGACTTCAGTTATACTTTGGTGGGGTGTTAACTATGAAGGAGTGACTGAGCCAAATTTTTATGTGAAAAAAGGTATCAAAACATCGGCACAAATGTATCAAAATATCATTCTTGAGAAGGTAGTTAAGCCCATAATAACACCATGTTCAATAACCAAGTATGGTTCTTCCAGCAAGACTCGGCACCGGGTCATAAAGCTCGGTTCACGCAGTCATGGTTGATGGCGAACGTTTCGGACTTCAGAGCTGAAGACTGGCCGTCGTCTAGTCCCAATCTTAATCCGCTGGATTATGATTTATGGTCAGTTTTAGAGAGTACGGCTTGCTCTAAACGCCATGACAATTTGGAGTTTCCTAAAACAATCCATACGATTGGCAGTGAAGAATTTTCCCATGGAAAGAGTGCGTGGTTCTATTGATAACTGGCCTCAACGTTTAAAGGACTGGATGGCAGCCAATGGAGACCATTTTGAATAAGCTTTTTATATTTTAAATTGTTTTATATTTATGTATTAAACTAACACACTGTAAAAGTGATAAATGTTATTTGCACTTAAAATTTTTTTTTTTCTTTGTTACAATATTTATGGCAAGACTAGGTAATTATGCTTTATAAAATTATGCTTCATTATTGTTATGACATACATACATATATACATAGACTCACGCCTGTTTCCCGGAGGGGTAGGCAGAGACTACGGAACGCCATTTGCAACGATCCTGACATACCTCTCTTGCTTCATTCACTCTCATCAAGTTTCTCATGCATGCTCTTGTTATGACATTAGTATTTATGGCAATAAACATTATGGCAAGACATTTATGCCTCTTGTTATTATGCGTAATGATTATTATGCTGAATTCCGTTATGCCGATGTAAATTAAGACAACATATTTTATGCTAATCATTAGTAAACCTTACCTGCGGCCTTAAAATTCAAAATGTGAGTGTAATATTACACATAAATTACCAAAAAAATTACCTACATGACTTACGTGAATATACCATAATAATTGCTTTCAGAAGAAATTTATGTCCATACTTTTTTTTTAATTAGGGTGTCGTGTCCCACTGCTGGGCAAAGGCCTCTCCCCCGGATTTCCACAAATCACGGCTACCTGCAATCTCTGGCCAGTCACTCTCAAATGCATCTAGGTCGTCCCGCCATCTCCGTTTGGGAAGTTCCCGTCGCCGCCGACCATCTGGAACCCAATTGGTAGCTGCACGAGCCCACCTTTCCGGGTGCATGCGGCAAACGTGTCCGGCCCAGTCCCACTTTAGTCGGGCTGATTTTGCTCCCACGTCGACTACGCCTGTCTTGGAGCGCAGCATAGTGTTACGGACGTGATCGGTCCTCTTCACGCCCAGAATGCTACACTCCATGGCTCTGGCAAATATTCAACTTGGACTTCTGAATCTCGCTCAGGGACCACGTTTGAGCCCCGAAGGTTAGGATGGGGCAGTATACACATGTCAACGAGTTTCCGCTTCAGTGATAGCAGAAGGTTTCCCTTCATCATCCGCTTCATGGACCAGAAGCTCTTCCAGGCATTTTCGATTCTCAGTGTAATCTACTTGTCTTGCCTGTAATCGAAGGATACTATCTGGCCCGTAGAGTATTGTATAACTATGTTGATGAGTATACTTAGTATACTCGTCAACATAGTGTATTACGTGCCCATCTACCATGACCCTACGCTTCGTGCTGTTCATGAACTGAGTTTTTGACTGAAGTCCAACTTGAAGAGGCTCCAATGCAGAGGATGAGAAGAGGACAATGTCGTCGGCGAACAGAACATTCGTTAATCTTCTGCCAGCGATAACAATATGTATGTTAATGAACATTCATTCTATCTATCTATCTATAGACTCACGCTTGTATCCCCGATGGGGTAGGCAGAGGTGTAATATTACACCCACATTTCGCCAGGAATTTTTAGGTCCCACGCAAGAGGGGGCAGGCCTATTGCCGTACCGGGCACTTATATTCATTATGTTAGTAAAATGTAAACTTCTTTTTAGCCTTCAAAAAAACCAAGTTCCCATTGCCGATCGCGGACATAGAGTTCTACACACAACGGTTGCGCAATTTGGAGGGCATCTACTCGCAGCTGCGCGATCCTCGCGTCAAGCGCATGGCGCACTACCTCGAGGACACGCGCAGTGTTTACCTCAGCTGCTTCAAGACCATGCTCACCAATGTTGTCGCCGGTTAGTTACATAGAGTTGTACTGTACACACATCTACTCGCAGCTGCGCGACCCTCGCCTCGCGTCAAGCACATGGTGCACTACCTCGAGGACACGCGCAGTATTTACCTCAGCTGCTTCAAGACCATGCTCACCAGTGTTGTCGCCGGTTAGATACATAGAGTTGTACTGTACACACATCTACTCACAGCTGCGCGACCCTCGCCTCGCGTCAAGCGCATGACGCACTACCTCGAGGACACGCGCAGTGTTTACCTCAGCTGCTTCAAGACCATGCTCACCAATGTTGTCGCCGGTTAGTTACATAGAGTTGTACTGTACACACATCTACTCGCAGCTGCGCGACCCTCGCCTCGCGTCAAGCGCATGGCGCACTACCTCGAGGACACGCGCAGTGTTTACCTCAGCTGCTTCAAGACCATGCTCACCAATGTTGTCGCCGGTTAGTTACATAGAGTTGTACTGTACACACATCTACTCACAGCTGCGCGACCCTCGCGTCAAGCGCATGGCGCACTACCTCGAGGACACGCGCAGTGTTTACCTCAGCTGCTTCAAGACCATGCTCATCAATGTTGTCGCCGGTTAGTTACATAGAGTTGTACTGTACACACATCTACTCACAGCTGCGCGACCCTCGCCTCGCGTCAAGCGCATGGCGCACTACCTCGAGGTCACGCGCAGTGTTTACCTCAGCTGCTTCAAGACCATGCTCACCAATGTTGTCGCCGGTTAGTTACATAGAGTTGTACTGTACACACATCTACTCACAGCTGCGCGACCCTCGCCTCGCGTCAAGTGCATGGCGCACTACCTCGAGGACACGCGCAGTGTTTACCTCAGCTGCTTCAAGACCATGCTCACCAATGTTGTCGCCGGTTAGTTACATAGAATTGTACTGTACACACATCTACTCACAGCTGCGCGACCCTCGCCTCGCGTCAAGCGCATGGCGCACTACCCCGAGGACACGCGCAGTGTGTACCTCAGCTGCTTCAAGACCATGCTCACCAATGTTGTCGCCGGTTAGTTACATAGAGTTGTACTGTACACACATCTACTCACAGCTGCGCGACCCTCGCCTCGCGTCAAGTGCATGGCGCACTACCTCGAGGACACGCGCAGTGTTTACCTCAGCTGCTTCAAGACCATGCTCACCAATGTTGTCGCCGGTTAGTTACATAGAGTTGTACTGTACACACATCTACTCACAGCTGCGTGACCCTCGCCTCGCGTCAAGCGCATGGCGCACTACCTCGAGGACACGCGCAGTGTTTACCTCAGCTGCTTCAAGACCATGCTCACCAATGTTGTCGCCGATTAGTTACATAGAGTTGTACTGTACACACATCTACTCGCAGCTGCGCGACCCTCGCCTCGCGTCAAGCGCATGGCGCACTACCTCGAGGACACGCGCAGTGTTTACCTCAGCTGCTTCAAGACCATGCTCACCAATGTTGTCGCCGGTTAGTTACATAGAGTTGTACTGTACACACATCTACTCACAGCTGCGCGACCTTCGCTTCGGGTCAAGCGCATGGCGCACTACCTCGAGGACACGCGCAGTGTTTGCCTCAGCTGCTTCAAGACCATGCTCACCAATGTTGTCGCCGGTTAGTTACATAGAGTTGTACTGTACACATATCTACTCACAGCTGCGCGACCCTCACGTTAAGCGCATGGCGCACTACCTCGAGGACACGCGCAGTGTTTACCTCAGCTGCTTCAAGACCATGCTCACCAATGTTGTCGCCGGTTAGTTACATAGAGTTGTACTGTACACACATCTACTCACAGCTGCGCGACCCTCGCGTCAAGCGCATGGCGCACTACCTCGAGGACACGCGCAGTGTTTACCTCAGCTGCTTCAAGACCATGCTCATCAATGTTGTCGCCGGTTAGTTACATAGAGTTGTACTGTACACACATCTACTCACAGCTGCGCGACCCTCGCCTCGCGTCAAGCGCATGGCGCACTACCTCGAGGTCACGCGCAGTGTTTACCTCAGCTGCTTCAAGACCATGCTCACCAATGTTGTCGCCGGTTAGTTACATAGAGTTGTACTGTACACACATCTACTCACAGCTGCGCGACCCTCGCGTCAAGCGCATGGCGCACTACCTCGAGGACACGCGCAGTGTTTACCTCAGCTGCTTCAAGACCATGCTCATCAATGTTGTCGCCGGTTAGTTACATAGAGTTGTACTGTACACACATCTACTCACAGCTGCGCGACCCTCGCCTCGCGTCAAGCGCATGGCGCACTACCTCGAGGTCACGCGCAGTGTTTACCTCAGCTGCTTCAAGACCATGCTCACCAATGTTGTCGCCGATTAGTTATCATCAGCCTTTAACAGTCCACTGCTGGACTAGGCCCCTCCTTTGAAAGGAGGAATTGGCCTACTATACCACGCTGGCCAAACGGGTTGGTATAGGGTTTGTAAAATTCTCTTACAGTGCTGTTCTCTGCATAATATGCTTCCTCTGTAGGCTCTTACGATACCCATTAGTAGAGGAGACGTGGAAGATCTACCTTTACCGATCTGATAACCAACCAAATATCACGATCACTTTTTCATCACCAAAAATAACTTTGTTTTCCATAGTGTTTGTATAAACGACAAAGTTCTATTTGCGGTTGATTAAAATTACTTATATTTACAATAGCTATGAGCACTTTTTTGACAGGCAAGTTATTATAGGCATATTTGTTTATAAATTATATGACATAAAAAATACGTCTCACCTGGTTATCAGATCGCTGAAGGTCGATCTACCACGTCTCTTCTACTACATGGGATGATATGGGGTGGTGACAATCTGTATTCTTAATCCGTCGCCACACGGACTACATATTACCAAAATTATTCTGTTCTATATTTTCAGCTATCGTTGAATGCCGTGACATATACGTATATCAAAGGCCTTTGGTGCATCATATTGAAACATTTGAAGCTACGGAATTCACAGATGCCAAGCACCTTATCAGGCCTATGTTTCATTGTATTGGTCTACTGTGGGGGAATTCTAGATACTACTGCAACGTGGAGAAGCTTATACGTAAGACTTAGTATTTTTTTTGCGTTGAATAAAAAGTACACACATACTCACATAATAAATGTTTATTATTATTGCGTTAAAAATTCTGGCGCTCCATTTTATATAGGATGTTGTAATGTGTGATTTACAAAAGTCAAGATTATGCTCCAAAACATGTGCAAGAATGTAAAATTTATGCAAAAAATTTTATCGGCAGCTTTGCTACGTGAAATGTGCAACTTGGTAATACAGCAGTGTACAAACGGCATCGATCCGAGCGCCATATTTCAAGGGGATCCTGAAGAACAACTTTTGAAGATCAGGAAGGCTTTAAATATACTGAACCATTTTATGTGAGTTATAGCTTATTAGTTATTACTATCGGACCTTGAGGCTTGTCTTTACCTAACTTGTTTTGTTCAATACTGAATCTATAAAAACGAACAAATATATAAACATTGCAGAGATACGTATTCGATGAATAGAGACAAGGTAACGACTTTCTTCCCGGCGGGCGTGATGCCAGTGCGGTGGTCGTTTGACTTCGACCGCGTCTTTATGAGATTCAACGTGTACATGAAACGTCTTAAAATGATAGAGTCACTTCTAGAAGCGACCGTGGAAATACTCAAGTTAGAAAAAGTAGAATTTTGCGGACTCAGAGGCAAGACATTAAGCACTCAGTGCATGAAGGTAAGATTCGCACTAGCCCGCGCCCTCCGGCGCCACGCCGCCGCGCTCGACGCTAGCGGGTCTCCCTATTTATTTCTCCGGGTAGAGTTAAATGTATGCTCTCCTATTTTTAGTGTTCCGTAGCCAAAAATGACAAAAAAAAACTCTATTTGTCTGTCCGTACCTATGCCACAACCACTTTTTTATCTATTGTCGAGCAAAACAAAAGTACTTCGGAATGAGTTCTCTGGAATTCGTAAATTTAGTCATTTGTCATTTATTCAATACAATATACATTGTGTAGAATATTACAAACTTACATACTAAAATCAACACATCACAAACCTCACAATAGAAATAACAAATTAATCATGTCAAATCAAAAAGTTATTATTAATGAAAATTTAAAATGTCAAAATTAAAATAAATAAGAAATGTTAGCAGAGACACAAATAAAAAAGTATAATAATAATTGAAATAAAAATGATAGAGTATGAATTTGACATGTTATCGCTTTGAAACTCCTCTATGCTGTAATAGCTCTTTTTCAACAGAAGTGACCTTAATTTATTTTTAAAACTATTCACACTGTAAATAACTTTCATCTCAGCTGGCAGCTTATTAAAAATGCTCACTGCTTGGTATGCGGAACTGTGTTGCACCACATTTAATTTGGGCTGAATCATGATACTGAGATCTTTCCTACGACTTTTTTCCCTCATCTTTCTTTGATCCTCAGTTTCAAACTTATTTAGGTTTTTCATCAAATTACAAAGGAGCACCAAAATGTATAGGCAAGGAACCGTTAGTATCTTGAGTTCCTTAAAGTGATTTCTACATGATTCCATTTGATTAATATGCAACATGGTTCTTATGGCCCTTTTCTGAATTACTAATGCTGAGTTAATGTTATACTTGTAGCTATTACTCCACAATAGGATACTATATCTAAGTTTTGATTCTACAAGTGCGTAATATACCATTTTTAATTAATCTATATTCAAGTCTTCCCTTAAACTTTTAATAGCATAGCTGGCTGAACTTAAAGTATTAACTATATCTGTCAGCTCGGGTTTCCAACTAAGCAAAGCGTCTATGTGTATTCCAAGGAATTTTAAACTAGTCACCTTACTGGATGCCGAAACTATTTTTAGATGTTCATTACTTTTGTAGTAGACTTAAATAGCAACTAACTTTGTTTTATTAATATTTAACTTTAAGTTATTTGCATCAAACCACTTGTCAAAGGCAGTTAAAAGATCAATTTTATTAACGTTGGTATAGCAACTGGCTGAAGTGTAACAGGTTAGAAGTATTCTTAAGTAATTAATTACTTCAAAACGTTCACGCTTTCACCTGATAGTTACGACGGCCATACTTAGATCCAAAAGTTTACCTGTGTTGCCTGAATCGACGCACTTCCATTTCCCATCCATCATGATATTCGTGCCATTTGACAAAAATAGGTAATGTTGCCGTAGCCTAGCCTAGTAGAACCACTGGCTACATTTGGCTTAAAACCTGTGGGTACCTAATTATCTGAAAATATATTTTGGAATAGTCATTTAAAGGTAAAAGTTGGCTCCATCGGTAAAAGTTGCCTTCTTGGTAAGTAGCTTTCTGAGATCTGTAAATTACTTTATGGATGGCACGTCTGTAGATACTTCATTAATCAGGTACTATAAATTGGATTTTATTTTGTAGATATTGGATGAATATCAGGTAAAGTATAATGACCTGGGAAACATAACGTACGACCCATCTGATCCTGAAGATAACTCGTTCCTGGCAGACTACGATAAATTCCAGAAAATTCTTTATGATACCGATCGCAAACTTGCTTCTCTTTTTAGCCAGGGACTTGACGAGTGCCAGAATTTGGAACATTTCTTTAAGGTTATAATTTGAAATCGTGTACTTATTTTTTTTTATAAGCTTGTTTGGTATGTGTTATTTTATAATTATCTTTGTTTCCAGTTTTTCCAAATTATAGGTGATTTATACCATCGTCCAGTAATAAAAGAGGAATTGAAACCTAAGGTGCCAAAATTACTCGATTTTATGCACAAAAATTTAGATGACGTCAAAGAAATATTTGACGAGGAGATGGCGGTTAGTTGCTTAATGCTCAATTTTCTGCTTTTAATGTTTTAATGGTTGATAACTTCTATAGGCTGACCCTACCTACTGAAAAGCAAATCACTGCCAGCAGTTTAAATTCTATTTGCTGATATTTGAAATATGCAGAAGGTTATCAAAATCTGACCGAGAGGTTTCGAGAAATTAGAGCTTATTTTTGCCTTTGATACTACGAATTTAATATTTTTCTTCATTGTTTGATAAGTATAAAGTAATTGCTTTATCATTATCATCATAATTTACATCGCCTATTCTACATCATCACCATAATTTGGGACATTGACGATATGTTAACTATAGTCTTAAGTGACCGTGTGGTGACGGATTATGAATACGGAATGTCACCACCCCATATCGTCCCATGGGTGTCGTAAGAGGCCGACAGAGGGAGCATAATATGCAGAGAACAACACTGCAAGAGAAGGAAAACTTGATACAAACCCTATACCAACCCGTTTGGCCAGCGTGGTGTAGTACGCCAATTCCTCCTTTGAAAGGAGAGGCCTAGTCCAGCAGTGGACTGTTAAAGGCTGATGATGAGTCTTAAGTAAGAGTAATATGTAGGTACTTAGGTATGGTTGAAAATTTGTCGAATTCTCTCGGACAGATGTTGATGCACTTCTGCATGTTTGATCTGTACATTGTACCCTTTCATTTGGTATGTGATTCAAGCTTGGCGATACTCGGACCACTTTTGCCCATGTCATATTTTAATCCTTATAAAAAAACCTTACCGTATTTTATATTTTTTTTTTCAGAAAATAGGTAAGGGTCCGGAAAGACCTATGGTAGATCCTTATTTACCTCCAGTTGCTGGTGTATTGTGGTGGCTGAACAAATTGCGAAAGCGGATACAGACGCCTATGGAAGAATTTATCATGTTTGAAGATCCGTGAGTGCTCTTAATTCTAAGATATTGGTCTATATGGTATGTTTTGTACTTGCTCTGAATCCCTGCGATCCGCTTTCTTCATAGAGCGATGGCCGCAACGTGTAGGATTAGCAATTCGACGACTTAGATCAGCATACTTGACTAATTATGCTAATATTATTTACAGTATAATAGAATCGGAGTACGCAAACTATATGAAACAAAAAACAAATGAAATGCTCGGTTATTTGAACGCCGTGGATGATAAGCAATTCAAAGCTTGGTGCCTCACTGTGCCACCCATTTGTAAACAACATCTCGCAAAGAACTTAATTTATAGAGATCCACCATTTGTCAGAAATAATTTTAGCCCTGAGGTAATTATCTTTTATATAATAATTAGCGTTACAGGCTTATTAATATAATAAATTTGATTAAGAAGATGATGGGTAGGTATCGATAATTTATTTGTAATGTTTAAACTTTTTGGCAGTTGGTGATGTTGTTACGTGAAATACGCTACATGAAATATTTAGATAAACAAGGAATACCCGCTGAGGGACTTGAGTTGTACGCAAGGAATGAGAAATTGCAGGTAATGAGAACATAAAACAATAATCGTCACGAAATCGTCTTTATACAAAAGTTGCTATCAATATTTAGTCCCAGTAAGCTGATTGTCTGCATTGAAGATGCATGGTCATAATCAATTAACTAAACTAAGTAAGTACTAAGTATTTTGTATGTGTGTATACCCTGTACAAGTTAGCTTGATCTTTTTGACATACGGGTTAGTGATGGGAAACAAAATATGTAGTAGTCCAAAAAATAACGTTTTAAAATACTTCACTCCAACTGTTATATGATGGCGGCTCTGAACCGTACTTTATTCAAATATAAATTGTAATCGATTACTTTTAGAATTGATTTTGAAATAATTTATTTTTGTTATAATAATAAAAATACTATAAGGTATAAAATTTAATAGATTTATTAAACCGAGCAAATATAGTGAGATTTTGTTTATAGTAAAAAATTATCTTCTCGGTTTAAAGACGAAGAAAGAAGATTTACTTATATCAGTTATCTATTAACGATGCCATGAATGAAAAGAATTGGAAAACATTTAAAATCTTTATATTAATATGTAATTGAATACACGTATATTTATCTGATTAATTTTAATCGATATCAATAAAAATCGATTCAATTGAGCGTTAAACATGTACATTGGACACCTTTTTACTTTTGAAGTTTTCGGTGCGATATAATGTTTCTCTGTCACACCTTAGTATTTCTTGAGCACAGACGACGACAAAAGTTTTCGGGGTTAAATTTAGTGACCACCATGAAATGCTTTGATACCCTTAGTTCTTTAACCAAAAATATGTACTTAACACCAGTCACGACTGTACTTCAAATTGTATTCGAACACCAAATCTAGTAAATGATCACCAAATAAATAGGTTATGTTAGGTTCTCCTGTGACCCTTAATTCAAAAATAGGAGCCCAGCGCAGCAGGGCTCCGTCAACTTAGTTTATTAAAGTAGGTGGTGTAGGTAATCAAATCCAATTTATGTGTTGGTGTTTCATACAACCTACAAAAAAACTTTGTTTATAATTTTACATTCAAATGCTGGTTTAATTTGGGGGATAATTTACAACTTTTGGGTTAACAATGATTTATTTGGAGTCATTTTGCTTAAATAGGATAGCGAAATGTTAAAACTTTAGTTATAATTTTACAATAAAATGCGCGTTTCATTTTGGTGATCATTTACTATTTTTGTCAGTTACATGTTATTATACTTATATGGTGGTAAGTTAAACATAAGCCATTATAAAATAACAGAAGATTTTCCACATATAAATGGTTTAGAAGCAAACGTGCAACAATATAGCCCAGTTTTGGTCATTCTCCTTTAAAAAATGTTTTTTAAAAACTTGTATCTTATTTTCTAACTCTATGTTTGATACAGCTGGTAATGAAAACGAACCAATCAGCGATCGCTTTGATGATCTTACGTTTTTCTCAAAACAGTGTTATTGTCAAAATATCATTGCCCTACAATTTCACTGTATCAGGCTAGTGAAACAATTATAATGGCACTGAAAATAGGCCTTTAAATTGTAAGTAATACCTACAAACAATTGACTTTAATCTGTGTAATTATAACTAATTTATTCGAAACTGTACAGTTACTAAATATATTGTCAAGACAGGTGGATGATGTAGCTGTAATTCTAGTTGGTTCAAAAAACATTTCTTTTTAATTAAATGTTTAAAAAAAAATTAAAAATCTACTAGTCATTAGTCATTACTGAATAATCAAGAATATTTACATTAAAATCACTACAAAGAATAATACATTTCTTATTGCTCCTAATTTTAGTAATTGCATCTTCGATAACCGATTCAAACAAGCTAAAGTTTCTTAACGGTGGACGATATACACCATATGATAATATGCTGCTCAAGTTCTACACATGACAGTTCCACGGTGCGTTCTATAGACAAACTTGCTATGTCTTACATGTTGTCGTTCTTTACATGTTTAACTATATGAAACAATAATCAAGGATCCACCATGAATAGCGTGTTGCTTAGAGAAGACACTGTGTACCACATGAGTAAATAAACCGAACAGAGAGACAGCTTCTTAAGAGCTTGTAAATTTGTTACCTATTTTGGTAGGGTTGTCACAATAGGTTAAGACAAATCGCTTGTTCGGTATACGACAGATTCTGGATTGGACAGATTCGTGATTTGGCAGATTCCCAACTCGACAGATTCGTGGATTGGGCAGATTCTTGGACTCGACGGATTCGCTATACGGCAGAAGTACAGTTGTAAATAAAATAGCGAGTGGAACCAAAAAAGGCATGCACTGAAACTTTTAAAAGCACGGAATAAAAATATACATTTGTTATCAAGGACACGACGTGACGACGTGATTTATTTGACATTCCCAACTAATAGTGTTGAATATTTTCTGGTAATATGATCTATTTTGCTAATAAACATAGGAATCTCATTTAGCTATTATGGCCACTAGGTTTACCACGGGGATAGGTATCTAAAATAAGTAATTGTGTAAAACAAATGAACGTCTACAAAACAAATGACTATAAAATGATCAACCATCGATAGGGCTTACAAAAACAGGTGCATGCGATTTTCGACCTTATTGACAATTTATGACAGATTTTTTTGGTATTTTCTTGCTTTCTGACATTGATACGTTATTAAAATTATAAATTCTGAGTTACGACAATAAGGTCGAAAATCGCATGCACCTGTTTTTGTAATCCCTATCGATGGCTGATCACTTTCTGATAGTCATTGGTTTTGTAAACATTAATTGCTTTTACACAATTTCACAACTAATGAGTTGTTAAGTATTTCGTTGCCAACATTTACAATATTTATTTCAAGATCGAAATATTCGCGAAACTTTTGCTCGAGCAATTCAACAAATACGACAAAATTATCAGTAGTTATACATAATTAAAAAACCCAATTGTACGTTACCATTTTTAAAATCTTTATAATGATTTAATTATTTCATCTAGTATTATTCATACACACAGTACAATAAACAACCATTATTAATAATAAAACACCACTATTTTGCATTAAAATATTAAAACTTGCAACGTACAAAACAAACAACGTGCGTCATAATAACCCTAAGATTGTCAACTGCCTGTGCCTACGTAAACCGGTTCTTTCCACTCTCGCCGCGTACACGACAAGCGGCCAGTGGTCACGCACACATAAGCCGCGTGCTCGTAGTAGTGCAACCGATTCGCGCTGTTGTATGAAGCTGTGTCTCTGTTCCGTTTATCTACTCATGTGCTGTGTAGGTACCGTGTATTGCGAGTTATTTAAGAATTTAATTTGGTATTATTTTAGCCAGTGCTCTGTAATACACATAACTTGTATACTGTGATTTTCTAAATATAAACTTAATTCTAAATCCTTGCCAGATATACCTTGTATGTTTTGATGTGCTACATTCAGTAGAATTTGTCTACCCTTTGTCCTTGTCTTAAGTTAGAACTTGTGTCAGTATATTCAATAGAAGAATTATAAAGATAGGAGCTATTTACAGAAACTAAATTCTTGGATACCCTACATGTACCTGTGTTATTTTGTAAATTATATGCTAATAATATATATTATCTTTGGTCAATGTATAATTACTAATAAAATCATTGATGTAAAAGACCACAAGCTTCTTCCAATAAACGGAGCATTTTGTTTGCGGTGAAGGGAGGAGATGTAATGGTACGTGCTGCGTTTCCTGTAATGAAATAAGTGATTGTTAAAATAATACTATTAATGAAATTGATGTTAAAGAATTTAACAAAAATAAATATTTTTTACTGACCTTTGATTTGTGCCCATATCAGCTCTATGGCATTATATTGATAATGACAGGGTGACAATCTGATCACTGTGTGACCGCATTGCTTTGGCTGCATCGTCCAGTAAATATAGGTACTGGTTCCCTCGGTTTGTGTGTGGCCAACAGGCCAAGCAGTTCGCACTTGAGCATTGTCATGTCAGCATTTACGCCCTTGTTTATGAGCCACTCTATTATATCGGCTTGTTTGTTTACCATCGTCGGAGCCTTGTCAAGTTGCGTGGAATGATAGGATGTATTATCCATTATTATTACGTGAGGGTCCATCATTTTATAAACCATCCAGGTTGTCCATCATTTTGTAAAACCATTCCGAAAAAGTTTTGAAGTTCATCTCTTCGTGATACTCATTAGTTTTTTGAATTTAAATGCCAGTAAACAGTTTTGCACAAAACCTTCGGCCTGCAAGGCAAATTATGCGTCCTCCCCTTTTTCTTCTGGTACTTTTATTGACGATTGGGCAGTGTTATCGTTCCATAATTTTTTAACAGTGTGATTGGCATTCAACCAAGTTTTGTCTAAAAACAGCTTTTTTCCAATGGGTAATATTTTTGCCTTTCTTAAGAAATCAACTAGTTTGATTTTTTTTTTTTATATATAGTAATAGGCGGCAAACGAGCAGACGGATTGCCTGATGGTAAGCAATTACCACCACCCATGGACACAAGCAACACCACAGGAGTCACAAGTGCGTTGCCACCCCTTGGGATTGGGAAAAGGGATAGGATAAGGAGGGGGATGAGGGAGAAGGAATAGGGGATAGGGCCTCCGGAACTCTCACTCACCGAACGAAACGCAACAGTTTAGGTACTGTTACTTTACGTCGATTTTCTGTGAGAGGGTAGTACTTCCCCGGTCGAGCCGGCCCATTCATGCTGAGATCAGCAAGGCTGTCATTCCTTTCCATAAGAATCTTGCGGTTGTTGAATTTTTGGTAATGAAATCCAATTCTACGCAATAGTTTTGACAGCGAGGTTCCACCGCCATCATATAAATCAGGTTCTCTTAGTGTCACCAGTTATTAGGAGACTAGAGTTTATTTTCCTCGTCACCTTCTTTACCATATTTTTCCGTAGAGATTCACGGCGCTTCCGGGATACAGGCGTGAGACTATAAATAAAATAAAATAAATAGATTCGTGTCACAGTAGCTAATCCAATCAAAATGTCAAATGGCAATAATGGTCCTCCATTTTGAGACTCACGCTCAAAATAATCGCGTAAACGAATCACAAACTCATGCGTTTTACTATTGAGTACAGATTTTTTCGCCCTTTTAGGCATGTTTAACAAAAGTTCAAAACGAAAACTTAAATTCTACAATAATAATGTTACGGGCAGGTAGTGTTGCTTCCTCTTAACTTCTTCCTCTTAACTTCTTCCTTTAACCTCTTCTTTCCTCTTGACTTTACTCCACACTACTGACCCCGATTGTTCCCGACGTCCGGCTTGTATGGACAGTCGATGGAACGATGGAATGCGTAATAGGCTTATGTCCTAAAATGTAATTAGCGATTGATTCGTTCCTTTATTAGATGTTAAACTGAAATTCCTGATATTTTCTTCATAATCGATCAGAAACATTACTAATTACGGCTTTTTAAGAACCTTTTTGAATTTGACACGAAAACGCTGTAAACAATCATGGCGGTTGAGTGATATCACAAAGTGCAAAACAAAACAAACCGTGAATGAAGTCTGGTCTGATGTACCCACTTTTATTTCGTTGTATTCGATTCGACAGGTAGAAAGTTTAACGTTTTAGTAGTATTTACTACTAAAACGTCAACGACATGAATGGCAGACGTACTGTTTGACGTAATGCTCTCTGATTGGTGTTTACTGCCACAAGAATAAGTACATTATTTTTAGTTTTAGAATCCTAAAAATAACATTAATCTTACCTTTTTATAATCTTAATATATAAAAATCCTTGCGTTACTGATTGACAGACACGCTACAGCATATTTCCCTTTCCGTGTTCAACTGGCGAAATTGGTCTCGCTCGCCAAATCCACACGCTTTTGTATTACTACGGAATTCAACCAACCCGTGCTCAACTCGCGTCAACTGAGCACGTTTTTGCGATCAAGCAACGTTAAAAGAAGGTTCTACAAAATAGTGTGTAAGTGACGCCCGAAGTTGGATTCGCGCGCTTCTCATTGCAATTTTTTTAGGTGAGACTAATTCAAGTAGGTAAGTAGGTTATGTTAGGTTCTCTTGTGACCCTTAATGCAAAAATAGGAGCCCTGCGAAGCAGAGCTCCGTCAACTTCGTGTTTTTTTATTTAAAAATTCGGAGAGTCAAAAAAGTGTGTTCAACTGCACACGATTTTGTTAAACCTTACCCAGCGCCACTTGATCACAAAGGCGTGCTCAGTTGACGCGAATTGAACACGGGATCGTAGGATTCCGTAGTAAAACAAAAGAGTGTGGATTTAGCGAGTCCCGTGTCGCCAGTTGAACACGGAAAGGGAAATACGCCACGCTACAGCCGAAACTATTGGGCGCAGGAAGCTGAAATTTGGCATGTATGTTCTTTGGGGACCGTAGGGGTGCACTAAGAAAGGATTTCCCGAAATTCCCAAGGGATCGGCCAAAACGGGCAAATTTAAAAAAATTGCATGCGTAGCTGCTGGCGTCCTCTAGTAAATAATAAACTTTATTAACATCTTAAAATAAAATCATAATGAATCTATAGATACTACAATCAAACCGATTTATCCTTAGTGGACACAAGCCTATTCAAATAGCAATAAACATGTTTTACCTTATTTTTCTAAAAAGAGTTATACCAGCTAAAGGGACCCCAACCATTAGCCAAAGAGACTCCAACCCACAAATGTTACTGCCTGTTATTGGTGTCCCATCCGTCCGACCGATGTAACATTGTACAAGCGTCTATTATTTACAGTATTACTATTTAAATTTTACTTTGAAGCAATAAAAAAACTTAAAATTTTCAGGTAACGCTTGAATCTTTAGAGACTTTTGTGTTATATGTATTTTTTTAATATTTTTACAATTTTTTAAATCATTAAATTAAGAAAATAATATATTCTTCATTGCAAAGTTATGTCGATTTGAATAATTTACATCCATCAAACAGATCAAGCTAACTTGTACATACTATAGTAAGTTTAGAGTAACTGTGGCTATATTATGCAGTACGACATGAATCGACTTAACCGCGCCATCGCTTGGTACAACGCGATCCGCGAGGGCAGCCACGAGACCGAAGTGGCGCTCATTGAGAAGGAGATCTCGGCTATAGACCAGCTCCTCGGTCGCGGCGTTGAAGAGCTTACGTGGAATGATGATTGTGAGTTATGATAAAATTATATGAACCGGATCACATTTTGATTTCATGGAATGACATTATTCTAGAGATTAAGGTGAAATACTTGTTTTCAATTTAATATTATTTTCTTATCCTAGTTACTGATTGGATGGCAGAAGTATATGCAGCCATTAACACCTTACAAGAGCGCGTTCTAACAGCTCAGAATAATGTAAAAGAAGGCCTCGCTGATATTGCTAAATGGGGTAATATACCGCTCCATAACCGCAAAGAGAACCCCGACAAGTTAGAGCTTCTTGCCTTCAATGAACGACATCCACGATTTGTTAAAAGGTGCAAATTAAAAATTATTGCTATTTTAAATAAAAGTTTCAGTTTCTTGTATTTTATGGTACATATCGCCGTCCCCGGAGAATAAAATGATAACTACAAAAATGCAACTTTACAGGGAAAATAAAAAACATGTTTTCGTCGATTGCTCCTTAAATACTGGACGTAGACAGATGATTGTAAGCTTTTAAAGCAGGTTATTTTTTGTTTATTCTAAATGTTTTTTTAAGTGAAATACGCCTTATTATCAAAATAGAGATATTATTTAAAAAATAAAAGGTAAGTCAAAATTAGCCATCATCTAAGTTGTTTAACGGCGATTATCATTTTATTCTCCGTACAACCTGACCAGAATCAAATATTGTACTCTTCACTTATCATTTTCAAATCCATATCAGTCATTACAAACACGTCTTATACAGAGCGACTGGATGGTTTTGAACGAGAATTAAATGATAACTGCATTTATCATTATCTAGTCCCTTTTTTTTCATGAGAACATAATTCTATGACTGTTTGTCATACTAACAAGTGGGAAAAATTTTGATAATACTATATTAACACTTTATTCTCGTCATTTAAAACTTGTTTTAAATCTTTGAATACTATTATAATATTTTGTAACTTCGTTAATAACTGTATAAAAATTAGGAAAAAAATTGAGCAGATGTATAAGCACCCACAGATCCCAAAAATGACATAACACTAAAACTAAGACAATGGCAGTTATCATTTTATTCTCCGGGGACGGCGATATATGCAATATCATTCTCATATGTTTTATATGTTATCACAGGCGTAACAAGATATTGGAGAGCCATGATGATTTCCAAGATATCTTAGCAGAAAACTACAAATTGTTTTTCAATATCAAAGATGAAGAAGAAGAAGAATCCGAAGAAGAGGTTTTGGAAGATGTTGATGAAGCAACTTTAGACGATGATGAGAAGGCAGCTCGAGCAGAAAAAATGAGGCAAATACTGGAGCGCCGCGAGGAGAAGCGATTAGCTAGAGAAGAGAAAGAAAGACTTAAGGCTGAGGCTGAAGAGATCAAATTAGCAAGACGAGAGGCACGCAGATTAAAGCGAGAGGCAAAGTTAGCTGAAAAAGCTGAACGGCAAGCGCTAAGGGAAAAAGGTATAATCAGTCAAAATAAACTTATAAAAATATTTTACATCCCTTACAATTAATAACGGTATCTGAAAGTCTACACTTTGATTAAAGGAACTAATGTATATTACAATTTAAAGGCGAAGAGGTTGAGTCACCAGCCGAGGAAGATGACATCGTAACAGATCCAGATGAACTCGCCGACATCGAAGCTGAGCGAAAGGAAATTGAAGAGGAAGCTTTTAGAGCTGAGCGATGGCCCGCATATGTCGAATATGTCGATTCACTCGTAAATATTTGTATCTTTCATAGTACAACCAAATATTCTATATCAATATAGATTTATAACATGCTACTTTAAAAGTACATCAATTGAGCTGTAATGCTCAAATATATACATACGTATTTGTAAACTAATACATTCTGCGATTCACACTTATTTTTATTTTCTTGATAGGTTTCGGCTCAAATAATGAAGGCAGTGCAGACAAGTTTAGATTTGTTTGAACGTCAGACAAATCTAGAATCGGGACCCTGCGTTGCATTTGTGGAGGTTATTGCAGAATTGAGAGATCCTGGTAAGTATCGATGAAGCAACTTATTTATAAATACTGTGGTAAGATTTTTCTCGACCAAAAGTAAGCAAGTGTACGTACAATACATAGAAATAAAAAAATACCTGATATTTCTTAAATTATTCATTTAAATAAGTTAAAAATAGTATTATTGGTATAACTATATCAACGGTAACGGCAATAGGCTCGCTCCCTATTACGTGGCACTTAAAAATTCGTGGCAAAATGTGGGTGCAATATTTACACCTCTGCCTACCCCTTCGGGGATACAGGCGTGAGACTATAAAAGAAAGAAATTGGTATAACGTAACGTATGTATGTTGGTACCAATATATATTTGGCATTTCGCCTAGTACTAAGATTGGTTTAATATTTTCTAAATAGGTACATTCAGTCAAAAAAGTATCAGGAATGGATTATTTGTTTATGGTTCCAAATATAAATTTTTGTATTTTTTTTTTGTTTTTATTAGATTGGCACAACTGTTATAAACTATATTAAATACAGTGCTGTTTTTAGTTATATCATATCTAGTGTGTATTCATAATGGACAAATACGTCGAACACAGAGTTTGACTTAAATTTTGTATCGTCAATGGAATTTCGTGTTCGGAATCAATGAAAATGTTATAGAAGGCTTACGGTGAATCGAAGATGAAGAAGTGAAGGTTATCGGCTTTATCAAAAACTCGTGTTTATGAGTGGTACTAAGCGTTCGAGATGTGATGGAAGATTTGCCTCGCTCTGGTAGGCCATCAACGTCTGCACTGAAGTTAACATCGCAAAAGTGAAGGAAACAGTGTCTGAAAATCCTCATTTAACTTTGAAAGAGATAGCCGCCGAACTTTCTGTATCTCACGAGTCGATCAATCAATCATTTGGTTATGAGACATGTTGCCGCTCGGCTAGTCCAAAGAGATTTTGCACCACGATAATGCGCCTTCGCACAAGGCCATCATTGTGAACGAATTTTTGACCAAACACTCAACAAATACCATCGAGCAACCGCCATATTCACCAAATATGGTTCCAGCCGACCTCTTTCATTTTCCTAAACTCAAAGTACCACTTCGTGGCATGCGTTTACAATCGGTAGAAGACAAAAGGAGAATTCGCGGCGAGAACGGAACTCTTTCCAGAAACAGCGTTTAAAAAAATGTTTTGATGATTGGATTATTCGTTGGCGTAAGTGTATCGTTTCTGAAGGAGCATACTTTGAAGGTGATAAAATAAATTTGGATGAATAATAAGCAGTTTGTGTTTTATTGATCTTTTCCCGGTACTTTCTTGACAGAGATATCGATAAATAATGTGAATTGTTAGTTACTGCTTCTCCTGTGCCTCGGAGAGCACTTTAATTCGTTGGTCCCGGCTGCCATGTAGATCCATGGCAGTCCAGCCATTGAGCCAGTATTTCTGAATAATCTGTCACTAGTCTATAAAACGTGGAATAACGCTATCCCTTTGTGATGCGAGGGTCAGCCTGGCAGCTCTGTGAAAAAGCTATTGTTCAGTCAAATCCGGTTAGAATAGTAAGCGGACCTCTGTTTGCAACTGGAACAGCGCTAAGAGGATGACGAATTATCAATTTATTCCAGATATATATTTTCGGCCTTCATTGGATATAGAGGAACCTGACGGACTTTACGACACAATGAAGGAGATGATGAAGGATATGTTTCTTCAGGCGACACTGTTTCCCAGAATTGATCCCATTGTTCCCATAGCTTCTTATGAAGGTATTGATCTGAGTACTGTTTTTTTATGTGCAGATATTAATCTAAATAAGTACGCAACACACTTCATATTTTAACTTGACCGTCACCATCCGTCCTATGTTACGTCTACCTTTTCTTGAATTTGATTATGTTTTTGTAGATGATTTAGTAAACGAAGATGCAATGATTGATCTCTACCACGAAATTTTGAAAAGGATCGAAAACAGCATTAACGATATTGTAACATATGCTACGGTAAGAATATACTTATTTTGATATTGGTATTCTATTTGTTAAGGGAGCCCTTGAAGGCATTTATGAATTTTCTCGAGCGCGTCTGATGAACATAGGGGTGATACCTTTGCATTTTGGTGAAGCCCTCACACCAAGAATGGGCTCTTGATACAGAGCTGGACAAGTAAGGCTGTCTGAGAGATTTGTAATAACGAAAGCGATTCTTAGGCGTATTCGAGCCCGTATTAACAAGATTAATTATTTTACGGTGGGTTAATTTTCAGTAACTGTCATCTAGATGATGTTTATTTAGTAAACTGAAGATTTGCGTGCGACGTTGGTAGGGGCACAAAGAAGAACAGTCTTTGATATTGTCAAGTTAGTTGAATAGTTTTTAGGGTTCCGTACCTAAAAGGTAAAAAACGGAACCCTATTACTAAGCCTCCGTTGTCTGTCTGTCTGTCTGTCTGTCACCAGGCTGTATCTCATAAACCATGATAGCTAGATAGCTGCAATTTTCACAAATTATGTATTTCGGTCGCCGCTATAACAACAAATACTAAAAATAAAAAAATAAAAAAAAATTAAGGGGGGGTACCACACAAAAACCGTGTTTTTTTTCGTATATTATGCTCAAAATTACTAACTGTTACAGGTAGACGCTTTAAATTTTTACAGAATATGTAGTTGTATATTACCTTTCAAAATAAATAATTAAATTTAAAAAAAGTAAATAATAAAGGGGGGCTCCCATACAACAACTTTAATTTTTAAGCAATTTGTTACTCGATCTTAATAAACAGGTAGAAACTTATAAAGTATTTAAGTATACATACAACGAACGTGATTTTCTTTTATAGATGATGGTACGGAACCCTTTGTGCGCGAGTCCGACCCACACTTGCCCAATTTTTTATTTTATAGAATACTCTCTCGCTCCATCCCCATACCTACTGGTATCTGTTGTTCCAAGTCCTTTGAATATGCGCGTATGATATACAATGAGCATATTAATTTTCAGCGTTCAATTAATATGCTTAACGAATATCAGACAAGGCCGAAGAAAATAATCTTGTTTTTATTTTCGATTCTTCCATAATTTCACTACTACCACACAAATCGGCAGCTAATTATACATTGGAGCGTAGACAGAGAATCCTATAGACTAAGTGATATTTTTGTCGCACTCACACAGAAAAAAGAGCAAATTATGCCGATGTAATGTAAAGAAATGAAACAGCACGATAAGATTTTTTGTTCCACCGAGCGTGGCACTTTTTTGTAGGTATGCAAACTACTTTGCTAAACAAAATTTGACAGCTAACGTGTAGGCAGCTGTCGGTCGTCTCCATAAAAAATACAGTTTTTACGTACTACAATAAAGTAATTCGAGCTATATTGTGTTGTGAACTATTGAGACTTTTGTTAAAAAATTGGGCAAGTGCGAGTCGGACTCGCGCACGAAGGGTTCCGTACCATCATCTATAAAAGGAAAGCACGTTCGTTGTATGTATACTTAAATACTTTTGAAGTTTCTACCTGTTTATTAAGATTGAGTAACGAATTGCTTAAAAATTACGTTTGTTGTATGGGAGCCCCCCTTTATTATTTACTTTTTTTAAATTTAATTATTTATTTTGAAAGGTAATATAAAACTACTTACATATTCTGTGAAAATTTAAAGCGTCTACCTGTTACAGTTAGTAATTTTGAGCAAAAAATACGAAAAATAACGTTTTTGTATGGGACCCCCCCTTAATATTTTCATTTTTTTTATTTTTAGTATTTGTTGTTATAGCGGAAACCAAAATACATAATTTGTGAAAATTTCAGCTTTCTAGCTATCACGGTTTATGCGATACAGCCTGGTGACAGACAGACGGACAGACAGACAGACAGACAGCGGAGGCTTAGTAATAGGGTTCCGTTTTTTACCTTTTAGGTACGGAACTCTAAAAAGCACTAAAATAACAATAATAAATTGTAAATAATTAAACAAGTTAAATCTTTCGTGTTGCCAACTTTTCTTGATATAATTACCCTCTTTTGGGGGTAATTAAAAATAGGTTATATTATTTTGAGATTTGCAGTGCCTATTAAAAAAGTATTTCAAAGTTTGAATGGCTTGTTTCAGTTTTTCTGAACATGAGGATTTATTTAGGTCTTATATTTAGAAAAAGATAAAGGTGGCCTTATTTATCTTTCCCGCGACGTTATCAAAGTATGTAAGATGGCAGAAAGAATTTTCAAGGTCCATTCTAATGTAGGAATATCATTCTTTGCCGAAAAAAATATGTTACAAAAACTTATTTTCACGACTTTCAAACGATGCCAGGATGTATTTATGTTGGATCATTTTGAAAGTCAACCTTTTATTGGTAACCATAAAGTTGTACTTGTTAAGCCCATTGCCATGCACTATTTTAAACTGCGTATGGGACATTATCAAGTTACTCATTATTTGGTTGACTTTGGTGGCAATTCTTTTTTTGTTAATTAAGGCATTATTAGCATGAAATATCAAATTTAGATTTAATTTAAAACATATTAGTAGTAGAGGGAACAACATAGACTGAATGGATAAGTAGGAATTCAATTTTCTTGAAATGGTGTCCACCGAAATCAATATTCATATCACCGAAATCAAACATATCAAATGATTTATATTCTGAAGACTATTTTATATCCCTATGTTTTAACTACTTTAGTACGTTTGTTTTTTGTACGTACGTTTTTTTAATTGCAGGTTAGGTAATTATACTATATAAGATTTTATTTTATCGAGACTAAAGCCCCATTTGTTAACATATAAGAAATTTTACAAGAATCAACTTTGGAAGGAAGCGTTAAATTATTATATTAACTTTTATTAAAAGTACCTACTGCTTTGTAGTTGCTAAAACTGACAATATAGGAATTTAAACAAATCTGAAGTGTTCGTTGAGATTTAGCTTAATCACAGAGAATAATTTACTTATTATTAAAAAAATCACTTAAAATCAGTCTTTCAAAAACATCAACAATTATCTAGAATGCACTTATTTGACTAATAATAATTGTATTCAAAATATTACGTTGCCTTTTAGTTATAACACGATTAAAATAATTTAAGGTATACTAAGCACCTAGAAATAAATTTAATGCTACATAATTTAATATAAAATGTAATAAAACTTATAAATACTTTATATTTATCCAAGTTTTCAATCCTGAATAAAAAAAAATATATATTCCTTGTCACTGCTGTCAATGTTAGAGAATGTAACTTCATATTTTCATATATTTTCACGACATGCGTCCAGAAGCTATCATTTTCATACAATTCAATGTCTGATGTTTAGGTATGGGACAGCTGTTGCTTGGTTTCATAGAAGTCATCAGCAAGGTCAACAGAATAGCTACTACCCGGTTTAATCTGATTGTTCGATAAAATTTGAGGTTTATTAGAATTGGCTGCACCGATTTCACTCCCTTTTTTAATCTGGCGTAATCACGGTATTGTGATTATGCCAGAATACGTGAAATAAAATGAGAGGTGATGAGATAGTTGAATAAACAATCTTTAAATGTAAATAAATAACTAATGTATGATTTCGGTGACTTTAACATTGATTTCGGTGCACTTATTTCCACCGAAAACACCGAAATCAATGCCACTAAAATCAAAATAAGAAAGATTCTACATTTACAGTTAATGCGACGTAGAGGCGTAGAAGTTAGAACCATGGGAAAGAACAGGCAATAAATCTCACGGCTACGCCTTTTAATTTCCAAACTTTATATATTAAAATACCTACATAGAAAACATTTTGTGTCATGCGCTGCAAAAACCGTAACCAAATCGTATCATCGTCTTTTAATTTTGAACCTCCATACCTATATAGGAAAAATATTCAAACTAGTGGACGCCCGCAGCTACGCCTGCATTTTTTTTTAAATTTACGCGTTTTGGCCGATCCCGTGGGAATTTCGGGAAATTCCCTTCTTAGTGCACCCCTACGGTCCCCAAGGAACATACATGCCAAATTTCAGCTTCCTGCGCCCAATAGTTTCGGCTGGAGCGTGTCTGTCAGTCAGTCAGTAACGTAAGGATTTTATATATTAAGATAACGCTTGTTGGCTACTATAAAAATCTCTTAAGTCCGACATATTTTTAATAGTCAAACTCGAATTACAATATAAATAACTAGCGGACTTCAGTTACTACATAACATCAGGGAACACGAAAAATGATTAGGTAAAAGAATATGACAGTAAAATATTGAGCAGCCCTGAGTACGGCCCTGCACGAGCAAACTTATATGTGTGCATAATAGCCACGCTTTTAGCAAATGTGTGCGATACGCTCGACGCATTTTCCGTCAGATGTGTACCGACTCATTTGACGGTATATACGCGACCGAAGAAACGTTCGACGGATCTTCCGTCAGATATGTTCCGCCCCTTAAAGACCAGATTTACATAGAGCCTGTCCAGAAAGCGCGATTTACGCGCGTGTCCACTCGCGCGTAGGCACTCGCGCGTTTTCGAGATACTAGAGCTACATACATCCCGTCCAGATGCTCTCGCGCGTTACTTCACACGCGCGTAAAACGCTTGCAATGAGCGGGATTTTCGACTCGCTCGTTTTACGCGCGAGCGCCGCGCGATTCGAGATACTCTGGCGCCATTGCTGCGTCCAGTACTACGCGCGTGTCCGTGGCGAGGGGACGTATTCGATTCTGTATTAATATAAATATCATAATATTAATTGAAAAGAGTATGTATGTAGCGGTGACAACCTATTTACTGCTCTGATCCGTGGTCTGTTAAAAAGCGTCTTGTCATATCGCACTAAAATATTATAATAAAATGGTTTTATTCATTGATTTAAAAATGGCGTTAAAGTAAACAACTAGCTTTTTTTAAGCATTAAAATCATCACTACAAAATTAATCATATAAAAATATATTAAAATATCCATCCAATCTTAAAAATCAACGAATAGGATAGAATGAAACTGAAAATTCATCAAATTTCAAATATGTTTTACGTAAAATTGTTTTATTTTATATTATTGTTAATATCAAAAACAGATAGCCTGTTTCGTATATTTTCAATGTTTCTTCAATTCATTACCAAAACTATTAGTTAAATAGATATTTATTAAAAATGCATATTCCTTGGGACAGCTCTAAAACAGCAATGGGTCATTTAAGGGGACTACAAGAGCTAAACGCGAGTTTTATAATGCTTTAAAGTATATGATTCAATGCAATTAACACAATCAGAAAAAAATATGATATTCTTCAGGATATAATCTAGTTAAGTACTGTGTTGAAAACACAATACAACTAACTTTAATCGATAGAAAAAAATCACAAAGATACCTCTAAAAAATATTTTAACGAGTAAAAACCATCTTAAAATACATACAATCATTCTATTATTCAACAAACAATATACTAACGAAATACTGTTTTATTTTTTTAATCCAATCAATACATTTTCTGTAATTAATTTATTTCATGTTTTTTTAAAGTTCTGAACGTCCCGTCGTCCTCGCGCTTCTCTTTCTTATGTATACAATCCGACAGTGACAACAACAGCTCAACTCAGTAGCTGTACTAGGCGCCTTAAGAGGCCGTTCCCGTTTTTTAAGCCATTTTGGCGATTAACACGCGCGGAGATACGTGATTGTGACTCAGATATATCAACAAATTAAGAAATTAACGATGATACTATTAGATCACTTCGTTTACTATTGTATGACTGTAGTAAAAATAAGTGTTTGATTACCTACAACAGAAAAATCAAGTTTCCGCAAAGCATGTTTTGAAGAAATCATTTTATGAGCATTACGCGATGGTCCATGACATCAAAAATAATGTGAGTAATTAACTTTTAAATGCATGTACGACATAACAAGATCTTGCCCCTTGGTATGATTGTGCCAGAATGTTAGGTTTCATTCAGAAATAAACCAAAAAATGTTACGTAAAATTTCATTAAATTGTCAGTTTACGTCTAAATGGATTATTTTTTATCACATAAAATACACTAAGAAATAAAAAAACAAATAGTCTCTAATAATATTTTATATAATACCTTGCTAGGAAAAAAAATAAGCTTCTGAATGTGTTTACAAATATTTTAAATTAAATTTTAAACGAAGCCAGAAATCGTTATATAAATCCTGTACGCGTCTACGGAACTTTAGACCGCGCTGAGCGCTCATCGAGGTAGGACGTGTGCCGTTTGCCGTTGTCGCTGCGTCTGTGTGCGTGCCTTGTAAACACCACTGTATTTATAGCGCGACAAACCCTTCTTGATGTGAGTTATTATTGTTGAATATGTATAACAAAATAATGGTAACGAAATCGATGCTCTTATAAAATAACATACACAAGGTAACATAAACAAGGTGACTCTTATGAATGTCAGAAATTGTATCTATATATAAAACTCAAAGGTGACTGACTGTATATATATATATATAAAACTCAAAGGTGACTGACTGACATAGTACTCTATCATCGCACAGCCCAAACCACTGGAGGGATCGGACTGAAATTTGGCATACAGGTAGATGTTATGACGTAGGCATCCGCTAAGGAAGGGTTTTGATAAATTCTACCGCCAAGGGGATAAAATAGGGGATGAAAGTTTGTATAAAACTTTGTCAATTTTAAACTGATCGGGCTGAGACTTTGCATGCATATAGCTACTATGACGTAGGCATCCCCTAAAAAAGGATTTTGATACGTTCCACCCCTAAGGGGATAAAATAGAGGATGAAAGTTTGTATACATTTTCATAGATTTTCGACTGATTGAACTGAAATTAAAGATTACTATTATGAGGACGTCCGCTTAAATATGATTTTGATAAATTCAACCTCCATGGGGATATACTAAGGGGTGATGGAGGATGTAAATGTATTATTTTGAACTATCAGTACTTAGTGGAACGAATAAATTAAGACGAACAAAATAATTTTAGTTACTAGATAATGGATAAACATACATATATACTTTTTTTTTGTAAATACATACATATTATACATAGAAACACCCAGACCAAGACAAACATCCATGTTCATGCACACAAATGTTTGACTTGAGCGGGAATCGAACCCACGACCTTCGGCGTAGCAGTCGCTTACACTCCCGCTGCGCCAACCGGTCGTCAAATAGATAGCGTTGTGCAGTTACGTAATTTTTTTAATCGAGGTATTAAGATTTTTTACGGATTAATGACCCTCTCCAGTTATTATTTAACGTTCATCGTCAGGTAGGTTAGTTGTACGCAGTTGGTTGGATGTTGTTGGTCGTTAAATCGTTTTGGTTGCTGTATAGCACATACGATACCTAAATATTTCTAGCGGATTAAGTATATTTGACGATTTTGGCTGTCCTTTTCTTGGAATGTATTGGATTGCATTTGCTTTGTTTCGGTTAAGTAGTTTTGGTTATAGATTCAGCTTTGTATTTGGTATTTATTTTGTTTTCGTTTAGTTTGAGCGTAGGTTTTATCGGTTAGACTTTTTTTTAAATGACTAAAGAAAATCTGAACGTTGAGAAGTTGAAGAATGTACTGTCGTCCCTATTGTTGGTGACGGTGCATGTTTATTTCGTGCTCTCTCTTATTTAATGTACGGAACACAAGATAGAGCGATGGTGCGTTCAGACATTGTCACATATGTGGTTAATGACTGGAGCAAGTTTTCAATTACGACCCACGACAGGGTATTCATCTAGCCATTGGGTATGGCTTGATAGTTTTAGCGCCTTATGGCAGATTAGTTTAGAATATTGTGTAATCACCAAGCCGAAGTCTACTGGTTGTGTACATGACTGCCAAGTCATACTTACCAAGAATGATACCTGGAAAACGAATATTTTTAAGTTTTCACATTTTCTAAATCGTAATTAAAAGCGCGTGCGTGCTATACTCGAAATAACTACTTATCCATGGGGTCATAGGGCGTCTAAAGAACATATTGGTGGAGTAAATGCATCGATTTTGTACCTAATTAGAAAAATTCCATACTAACTTTGAGCCTCAATATCTCCTGAACCAGTAATTTCCCAGGTATGGTGCCGAAGTAAAAATGTTCGTAGTGATTGGTACAACATGGGATTTCAGTTTTCGTCAAAGGTTTTTTTTTACATACTGTATACAACGTTACTTATTTGTATACTTAGTGTAAACCTCTTAAGAATATATAGCACAGACAGCCGAAATCGCGGCAAAAAGCAGCTGTTCCATTCATTTTGTCAATGTCAAAGTTCAATTTTGTATGGAACAGTTGATTTCCTTTGCAACATTTTTATAAAGTTCCAGCTAAAATTTTGTTCTTAATAATGACTCAATCACCGTCTAAGAGGTTTGTACTATAAGGTTTGATTATTAAATAATTCCTGCCAGCATAGACGAAACAAAATGCCAGAAAAAAATTGAAATGTTGGTACATAGGTATATGATTCTTGTATTATAAACATCGATCACTAGTTATAAATGGTGACAGCATGGTATTAAAAACAACATGTGACAAAACATTAAGACGTAACTTTTTAGAGCTCCGTACCTAAAAGGTAAAAATCGGAAACCTATTACTAAGCCTCCGCTATGATCTGTCTGTCAATCCGTCTGTCTGTCTGTCTGTCACCAGGCTGTATCTCATAAACCGTGATAGCTAGAAAGCACAATCACAAATTATGTATTTTGGTTGCCGCTATAACAACAAATACTAAAAATAAAAATAATGAAAATATTCAGGGGGGTCCCAAACAAAAAACGTGTTCTTTTTTCGTATTTTTTGCTCAAAATTACTAACTGTTACAGGTAGACGCTTTTAATTTTCACAGAATATGTAGTTGTATATTACCTTTCAAAACAAATAATTAAATTAAAAAAAAAATAAATAATAAAGTGGGGGGTCCCATACAACAAACTTTTTAAGCAATTTGTTACTCGATCTTAATAAACAGGTAGAAACTTAAAAAGTATTTAAGTATACATACAACAAACGTGATTTTTTTTTATAAATGTTGATACGGAACCTTTCGTGCGCGAGTCCGACTCGCACTTGCCCAATTTTTCTTATTTATTTTAGCAAACAGTACATAGCGGCGATGATGGCTATCAGTTGATTTGTAATAGTACAATAAATGAGGAGATGGATACCCCATAAAAATTTCGTCTACTTTTTCAGCTCAAGTCACATCTCATTAATATTGTATATTAATATTTTCAACCGACTTCAAAACGGAGGCGGTTCACAATTCAGTTGTATTATTTTTTTCATATTTTTTAATATTTGTTACCTCACTAATGCATCATTTATGGACCGATTTGGATTTATTTTTATTTCATAGGATATAATGATATTACTTCCAGCTTGGTCTCATAGAAAGTTTTACGAAATCGGTTCTGTATTTTGGATTTTATAACAGAATGACTAGAATTAGTATTTATTGTAATCTAAGTAGGTAAATGAGATTGCATGTTTCTACGGCTGTTTGAAGACGGCTTTTTTTTAAACAACAACAATGGAATCTACCTAGAATTATTACATTCAAACATCAAAATACGTTAGCCAAAATAATTCTGTATTACGATCATAAAATTTATTGGTCAAAGTATCAATTTGTTTTGTCTCCGTGAGTTCACTGCAAGGTAGATTTTGTTGCCTACACAGACGCACACATTGACACCTCGATCGCGTTGCCCGCGCGCTTGGCGTAAAATACCTATTCACGCAGTCCGTGAATTTTGGAACGGCCTCTTAAAGTGAAAATGCCCAAATACGTCTCATCACATGCGCGCGTAAGAACGCGCGTGAAACGCCGCATCTGGACGCAATACAAATCAAAACGCGCGAGTGGACGCGCGCGTAAATCGCGCTTTCTGGACAGGCTCTTATATCAGTTATATATTAACGATGACATAAATGAAAAGAGTTGGAACACATTTTCAATTTTTATATGTAATTGAATACACGTATATTTTTTCTAATTAATTTTAATCGATATCAATAAAAATCGATTAAATTGACTGCAAACACGTACATTGGACATCTCTTTTTTACTTTTGAAGTTTTCGGTGCGATATAATGTGTCTCTGTCACACCTTAGTATTCGTTTTACTCATGAAGGTATAGATAAACATGGAGGCCACAGCTGGAACAAAGCCTTGAGTCAAATACCTACATTTCTCTATCTCACTCTCTGTGGTCTGACCTCTCATTTTAGCGTGGATTTAGTATTGCTATCTTCTTATTAAAATCTCCGAGTAAGCTCTGAAAAGAGCCGACATATTAAGCAAATCAGAAGTTTACACGGTCAATTAATGTGTATTTAAATCAAGAGTTGAAATCCAATCACTTGTTAAAACTCCCAATATTGTAGGTCTCGAACGCTTATAATCATGGTTGGCGAGACAGTGAATTATAATCCCATTTCCTAAGGATTTGGTAATGTGGCAACATTGACCACCATATGTCAAGTAAATCTTGTCAATATGGCAGTGGTTGGTTGAAAAGAGATGGTATGACCACAGTGAGCGAGATAGCGATACATCATTTGAGCTTCAAGTAGGTATTCGGAGTGCGGTCTCCATGTTTATCTATAACTTCATGGTTTTACTATCTCTGTCTTGAGTACAGGCGATGACAAAAGTATTTATAGTCCATTGAAAAGTTACATTTGGGGTTGCATTTATCAGACGACGCAATTTTATTTTATAGATGTGTGGGTATTTATTGTAAAGCTTGATTCAAATTTATGGGGACGTACCTCTTGTCCCTCGGCCGCCATCTTGGAAAGAGTGCAGATGCAGATAGTTTTTCTTGATTATCTGGTAAACTATTGGCTGCACAAAGAATATGTGGACGAGATTTTTGTGGCAAATTAAATTCTCTACAACTTTAGTCATAAAACTTTTATCATAAACTAGCTGACCCAGCGTACTCCGTATCGCCTTTTTAAGAGTTTTTATTTAATTCCCAATTTTCCAAGCCCCTTTTCCAAAGTTACCATTGACTTAGCACTTAATCTCTTATCATTTCAGAGTCTATAAATGATGAACAAACAAACATAGATTTTTACATAATATTGAATTCCCCATTCCTTAAAATATCGGAGACGATACCCATATCGACTTTAAAAAAAAATCCCGTCCGCCATCTTTGATTTCCTATCCACCATCTTTGATCACGAAATAGATGTTGTATTTGAATTCACCATCCCTTAAATCATCAGAGACGATACCCATATTGATTTTTTTAATTTTTCCCATCCGCCATCTTTGATTTCCCATCCGCGATCTTGAATCACGACATAGATGTTGTATTTGGATTCCTCATCCCTTAAAACATCGGAGACGATACCCATATTGATTTAAAAAAAAAATCCCATCCGCCATCTTTGATCACGAAATATATGGTAATTTTTAATTCCCCATTGCTTAAAATATCGGAGACGATACCCATATCGACTTTTAAAAAAATCCCGTACACCATCTTTGATTTCCTATCCGCCATCTTTGATCACGAAATAGATGTTGTATTTGGATTCTCCATCCCTTAAATCATCAGAGACGATACCCATATTGATTTTTTTAATTTTTCCCATCCGCCATCTTTGATTTCCCATCCGCCATCTTGAATCACGAAATAGATATTTGAATTCCCCATCCCTTTAAACATCGGTGACGATACCCATATTGATTTTTTAAAATTTTCCCATCCGCCATCTTTGATTTCCCATCCGCCATCTTTGATCACGAAATAGATGTTGTATTTCGATTCCCCACCCCTTAAAATATCGAAGGCGATAACCATATTGATTTTTAAAATTTTCTCATCCACCATCTTTGATTTTCCGTCCGCCATCTTGGATCACTAAATAGATGATGTTTTTGAATTCCCCAGTCCTTAAAATATCGGAGACGATACCCATATCGACTTTTAAAAAATCCCGTCCGCCATCTTTGATTTCCTATCCGCCATCTTTGATCACGAAATAGATGTTGTATTTCGATTCTCCACCCCCTAAAATATCGAAGGCGATACCCGTATTGAGTTTTTAAATTTTCTCATCCGCCATCTTTGATTTCCCGTCCGCCATCTTGGATCACTAAATAAATTTCATATTATTAATCAGCGTCCCGAAAATCTCGAAAACGATACCCATATAAATTGTATCCTATTCGTTTAGCCTTTTTTTGCCTTTGACCCAACCCTCCCCCTTCTCGTTTGAACATTTTATTATTTTTGTCTGACCCCTAAAAGTTGTGGCGTAATTTTATATAGCCTTATAGCCTTTCGGAGTAATTGGGCTATCATAGGCAATAATAATTTTTAAAATCCGCCTGCTAGTTCCTGAGATTAGCCGACATTATCTTTTAGCCTTTTTAGCCTTTTGCCTGGCCCCAAAGGGTCGAAGCGTGATGTTATATAGCCTATAGCCTTCCGGAAAAACTGGGCTATCGTATACAAAAAGAATTTTTCAGATCCGACCGGTAGTTCCTGAGATTAGCGCGTTCAAACAAACAAACAAACAAACAAATAAACAAACAAACAAACAAACTCTTCCGCTTTATTATATTGTTTTTATCATAAATAACAATAATACAAATAATTATATTATTTGTACACATATCTTTAAATAATGATCTATAGAGGTCCCATGCATACTTACTCATAGGTGCATACCATGCGTGCCATGTTCCAAATACCTACTTATTTGGAATACAACACGGGCGCATTCTTAATTGCGGCTTAAAAGATGTGTCTACCTAAAGAAAATCCGTTCGATCTATGTTTGTCAACGCAATTTTCAAAAAAAAAGATTACTGCAGCATTCAGGTATGTTTCTTTTGTTTCCGATTGTTCAATAGGCTTATGGATAACCGTCTAAAATATTTTTGATATGACTGGAATCAATGCTATAGGTCTGTAACGAGTCATACTATGTTTATCATGTTTCTTAAAGAGCCACCAGCGTAAAAGTAGAAATTGTGTATGTTCCGGTTAAAATATCTGTCACTATTGCCAGGTGAGGTTCATTCATCGTAAAATAATACGACTTGTATATCTAATATATAAAATTCTCGTGTCACAGTTTTCGTTCCCATACTCCTCCGAAACGGCTTGACCGATTTTGATGAAATTTTTTGTGCTTATCCGGTATCTATGAGAATAGGCCAACATCTATTTTTCAAAAAAAAAAAAAAAAATTGCAAAACAACGTTTGCCGGGTCAGCTAGTAAATTATATAAAGTCTGGCAATAACAGTTTTGTACACGAATATACATGCGCGGTAATTCGCAAAGGCTAGCTTCAGACTCGCCATCGATAAACGGCCGTACTGTACCGACAACGAAATGTCAAAAACGATACTTTTCTATGAATTTTGCATTGAAATGGCAACATATGACGTCATCACATTTTTGCGTCAAATAGCATACCTACTTATTTTATGTAAATTATTTAGAACAATTAGTATATCATCAAAATAATTAATGAAAGTAGGATTGTATTTGAATATTTTATTGTATTGAAAAGTCGAGATAATTTAATTTTGACTGAGGAAACTACCTATTGGACCTCCTATTGGAGTATCTACAATAAAAAAATCTAAGACGTTTCGGTATCTCCATGTCATTGCATTCTTTTGATGTTTTTGAAGACCTTTATAGGCTTTCGCCACCGCTGAAATGAAAAACATTAGAAATATTTATTGTTTCCTATCATCAGATCTGGTCTACAAAATCCAATTGAACTCTACGACACGCGAGTAAATTCTTATTTAGCATCATGGGCTCCCCTAATATAATGTGTGGTATGATATATTATGATAATAAGTCCGAAATAATCGTTTCAAACTATTGGTAAGAGAATATCAAATAAAAGTGTGTTATATATTTAATTGTTTCTGTATTTACATAATTCATGACACATTTAGGCACCGTAGAATTCTTTAGTTGCCATATTACCAGATGATAATGATTATCACGTAGGAATATGGCATCTTGTGTGGATATGCTGATTCTTTGGGTAAACGAACCAACCTTCTAGCCAGTGGTAGCATCATTTGTTCAAAATGCAGTTTCGGTCTAATGTCAGTGTCATTCTTATGTCACAAATGGTATTCTACTAACGGCTATTTTCAATATTCGATCCATACATGGATTTTGAGATTAGAGATTTGTGTTTGACATATTTTGTATGGAGCTTATGTCAAAAACGAATCTAAAATCTACAGATCTATCTATAGATCGAATATTGAATTCTGTAGTAAAATAACTGATAGTTGAATGATATCCTGACTAGATCATGAATTTAAAAGAAAATAAAAACTGTGTGTTAATGACGAAGTAATTAGGTAATGTCAAATAAAACGTGATGTGTGTATGTGGTAGAATATTATATTATATATTATATTATTATATTATATAAAACGATAATGATATTAAGTTAGCAGAATACCGATTGTGAGTCAATTCAAAATCAAATAATTTCATTGAAATACTGTTTCGATGTTTAATTGGCCTTCTTTGGTCACCTTAAAACATTTTGTTAGGCTTAATTAATTTATAGTATTTATTTAATTACAGAAATACGAAAAGTACTCATACTTGTGGTTAGACGACCGACAGGAAATTTTAACAGGATTCTTGTTGTATGGCCGGCACATATCACCGGAAGAATTTGACAAATACAGGTTCGAAAATGGCTGTGACCCTCCTGAACAAAAACCAACACTTGAACAGTATCAGGCAGAGGTAATTGTTATATTTTGGAAACTGTCTCGAATATTTTAGCATTATATAAGACCAATAATGAGCAATTGACGATGATAAACCATCTGAAATTAAAGTTAACAATAAAAGTAACTGACGGAACATATCGATCTTCCAATTCAAATTCAAACTTATTTATTCATATATTATGTTACAAAAGCAACGCTTATGAACGTCAATTCTTTTTTTTATGTATATCAAAGTAAAGTTTATCTTTGCCAAATGAAAAAGGTAATGTGAGCTATCATCGTACCATCACGTTTTTGTCATTTTAAGTAATTTTTGCCTATTTCCTGCTATTACCATCTAAATGTAGTGTTCATAAAGTTAGTGGTTATGATTTGATGGGAGTTTATGAAGCAAGGGAGTTATGTCAGAATAGTTGCAAATGGTGTTCCGGTAAATAGGTGTCCAAGGGCGGATCCAGCTTTGGCGCCAGGAGGGGGTCACATAGTCGTGGTCAAGTCAAGAACTTATAATTTAATTTTGATAACAAAAGATACAAGTAAAAAGTAGGTATTTAATTAATGTACGTAATAGACCAGCAGATACGTTTGCAAACGGTAAAAAGTAAAATAAAATTACAGTAGGATAAAACCCATTGGAGAAGGAAGAGAATATAGCGATCATTAAAGGAAAAATAAATTATGGGCGACCTGAGGTCGGGAAGTGGATGGGGTTGCGATTTTAAGGGTAAAAAAGGGTTTATCTCGGTTGCCAGCAAAACTACAAGTCCTACGGAAAAAACGTCAATGGCAAAGCTGTAGGTAATAAAAAGATATACAAATTTTATTCACACAACGTCATAATTTATGTGAAAAATTCAAATAACCAGGTTTTTGGTTTTTTATTTTTAACTTTTACAATAGTTTTTACTTTTACACGAAATTTGGTGAAAACTTGCCTTTTTATGTTCCAAAAACACTGTTTATGTTTTTTATTTAAAGTATTTAATTTTACGCCTTATTTTGACTTAATATCGAAATAAAACCCTATTTTTTTATTGAAAATTCTCACGTCAATATATCAGCTTTTTTTTAAATTGTTCGGCGTTTTGTTCGTTGAAATCTCTACTTTCTGATGGTGTGAATAAAAATATACATTACTACGTGAACATTCTCAGAAAATGCAACGAAATGAAACAACCTCGAGACCGATTTTTTATCAAAATTTACAATTCTGAGATATTTATTAAAATTAACCCTTTAATTACTCGAAAAACGTAAGATTCCATGCTAAATTGATAAATAAGAAATTAAAAATCGATATATACAACTAAAATTAGCAACCAGATAAGGTAATAATTAATAAGACATCTACAATATTTTGAGAAAGTTATAGAATCTTCTCGTAAACTCCTATTTATTGCTATTTTAAGTTAATGTATATAATACCTGAGTGACCCACCGACAATTTGATTGAGCCCATCAATAGTTATTTTAAAGAGAAGTGTGAAAGGGCTAGGTGGATCCCAGCCCTGACATGTATTTTTATGGTATTCTCTCGTTTTCCATAAATTCATTTGCACTAATATTGTTTCCCATAATCATCCCTGACCATAATATTTACTTGCACTATTAGCATTTATACTAATAACGTTTGCCTTAACAACTCAACAGTGATAACTTTTATTTGCCATAAAATGACTTTCTATAACAACATATATCATAATAATTAGCATAGACTAATGATTGGTCTCGCTCTGCTCTACTAGACGGAGCCCTCATACTTGTAAAATGAGGCAGAAAAAACCATGCCAGCTGGCATGGTTGAGCATGTCACACTGACAGCCGTGTGTCAGGTGCATATATCCACCAAATTAATTACGGAAATAATTCGCTGTACAATGCCAATTTGCGCTTTTATCCTGAGTAAAAATAACTCAGCAAAAAATAATAAGGTCTCTGGTTTCAAATACTATCTGTAAAATAAGAATAATTTTGAAATTTCAACATAAAATTACAGAAAACCGAAAACGCCATTCAGTGTTGCTGCTAGTACTAGAATCAACTTCCCCACAGTTGAGATAGAGATATTAATTTTCAGAGATTTTTATTATGTGAATCTATAGTTATTGTATTTCGTCATATTTTTCTATTTCTTTTATCTAACCTATTTATTATATATTTTAAAATTTTCTATATTATTTTAATATGTTATACCTTTACAAATAAGGTGAAAAATGTTAGTTGTTAGATACTGAACACCTTTCCCAAGAAACACGATTAACCTAATTATATGTCTAATTGTTTTATTCAAAGTAGTTTTCACGACTATTCATGTTAAATTAATAATGCTTAACTAAATTTATATGGACTAGTAGCATGGAAATAGAAAGCACTGTTTTGAAAACACCTTATTTTCTCTATGGTTATTTCAAAATTTTTTTTTATATTTTTTATAGACTCACGTCTGTATCCTCGAAGGGGTAGGCAGAGGTGTAATATTACACCCACATTTCGCCATGAATTGTTAGGTCCCACGTAATAATTGGGGGCGAGCCTATTGCCGTACCGGGCACATTTCCAGACTCCGTGCTGCTACTGAGAATTTCCTAACGGAAAGACCCAATAACACTTTGCCCGACCCGGGAATCGAACCCGAGACCTCCCAATCCCACGCGCACATTTATGCCGCGAGACCAACGAGGCAGTTTCTAACAATAATTTGCAAAATACTACATATAAGTAGATACATAAAACAAAACATCATAATAAAATGATACCTAATAGAGATGCGCCGAGTAACACTTTTGCCGAGTAACGAGTACCGAGTTTTACTCGGCTCAATTTTTTTTCAACCGAGTACTCGGCCGAGTAACTCGGTTCAATCAAATTCCCATATCGGGCGGATATATAGACCCCAGATTCAGGATGAAATTTTTTTATCCAGAAAATTATGTATGGACTGATAAGGAATACGCTATTTTTAGAATCAGTAAAAAGAACTGATATTTCAGAGAGTGCTAGCAGCAGTGAAGAAAACAAGTCTTAACGATTACCACAGTATCCTCATCCTCATCCTTTCTGGAATTGGTTGGAAGAATTAGCTTCCACGCTTTAGAATTAGATTGCTGTTTAAAAGAAAATTTGTTGGCAAAAAACTAGAGTCCTTTCGAGTGGTGGACAGGGCACCAAACAAGGTATAGGCTGGCACGTTTAGCAAGAGTGTTTCTATGTGCACCTGCAAGCACAGTGTATAGCGAGCGATTGTTTTCGGAGGCTGGTAACGTCTACGAAGAAAAGATGAACAGGCTGTTTCGAGAACGTGCAGATACTTGTGTTCCTGCATCATAACTTAGTAATAATGACTTTTTGATTTACAGCGTTGTTTTAAATATACCTACCTAAATATATTGCTTTTCTTAAACAAAGTATACTCGGCATTCAAACCGAGTTATTCGGCCGAGTACGAGTATCAAAAAAAACCGCCGAGTACGCCGAGTACCGAGTATCAACCGAGTACTCGGCCCATCTCTAATACCTAATTATTGGATAATATACCCACCATTTTTCTCATAAAGGAACTTACTCGGTACGCCTAACCTATACACAAACATATTGATGATTTTAATGAATTGTATTTTTTTAAGAATTTTCTAAATTGTTTTAGAGACCAATAACTTATCCACTAGACCACAGGATAAAATATTTTCCCATTTACTCGGGTAACTGTTGAGAATCTGACAACACAGTTCTTCACGCATGCGTCTTGTTGCTTTTGTTTGTCACAAACTGTCAAAATGAGGTGCCTCATTTATGGACCTATTTTTCTTAGGCAGTGCGGTGTCTAGTATAGCGTAGCGATACCAATCATTTGTCTAAGATAATTAGTTTCTATAAGTAACACGTACATCTCATAATCGACTCTTGACATAATCAAAATTTGATATAATTATGAAAATAATTGGATGGACTCGACATTTGCGTACACCCGTAAAGGACGGACATAGAGTACATCCTGAGTTGGTGTTACCTGATGTTGTAAATGTTTACCCTACAATTCTACGAAGTACATATTAACTTTTAAGTAACATTGTATCAAACCTGAATTGAATACCTTACCAGACATCTGAGACCGCGTTCTCCTATAATTTTTAATCAATTTGGTATTTCGATGAATTTATGAGCTAACTCGAGAAGTTCCATCAATATCCGTTTAGGTACTTTTGCAACAAATAGTAACAAACATATATATAATTTACAGCCCAATAAAAAAATAAAAATATTGCTTACCTTACAAGGAGGTTTCAATCCATCCATAAGGTGTGCGATAAGTATTTTTTATACTTAATATTATTATGTATAACAAAAGTGTCGAATAGGTGGGACTGGCTTCACTCACCAAATAAACACTAAACTCAGAGTTATATATCTTTTATTATATTATTTGACACTCAACACTACTGTCCTTTGAATAAAATTAATTTTGTATACAAATTTCTTATTTTCTCTTCTTTATCATTCGAGAAAGATTCCAAATAAGTACCTATTGCGGGGAGTTTTTTAGTATGCTCTATACACTTTTGTTCAAAGTGTTTAGAGCATACTATTGCATATTTATTTGCATCCCAGTTTTCTCCTCCTGTTGCACGTATCCACAATTATTGTCGGATTGTGCAGTCTAGTCAAGTCAGTCTTTGGGAATCTATAAACAAATAATTTCATTACTACAAAGAATCGGAAAACAAATTAACTAATTAATCTTAGGTTCATATGAAACTAAGTAACGGGAAATTACCCAACATTTGGGTAATTTTCCAAACGCTTCTGTGGTATCCCTAAAAAACATTTAACGCTGTAAAATTAAAAAATATCGATGACTTTTGGCTAGCTCAACATTCAACGACCTATTGAATTCGATTGTGTAATACTAACATCGCGGTGATAATAAAATAGCGTTTTTTGGTTTATTGATATAATTTAGAAAATATTTCCTTATGTAATAATACGCTATTTGTATCATTCTATCAATATTTTCATGTATAAATAGATATTATAACTAAAATATCGTACTTACGAATAAATGGTTATGTTCTCACATTTCCGCTCACTATGGCTTTTACAGCCTTAAATGTAACAAATCACCATAAAAAATCTGAACCAATGATATTTTCACTAAGCATTCACAATTAATAACAATAATAACACAATTTTTCGCGGAAATTATCGAGAGGTCAACCGTTTGTTGGTCACAATATTCAGTTGTGACCAACATTTACAGGTAGTAGAGCCTTGCTGATTTCAGCATGAATGGGCCGGCTCGACCGGGGAAGTACTACCCTCTTACAGAAAATCGACGTAAAGTAACAGTACCTAAACTGTTGCGTTTCGTTTGGTGAGTGAGAGCGCCGGAGGCCCTATCCCCTTGCCTTCTCCCTCATCCCACTCCTCATTCTAACCCTTTTCCCAACCCCACGGGGCGGCAACGCACTTGTGACTCCTGTGGTGTTGCTTGTGTCCATGGGCGGCGGTAATTGCTTACCATCAGGCGATCCGTCTGCTCGTTTGCCGCCTATTACATTAAAATAGGAGCCCTGCGTTTATTTATAATTTACTTTATTTATATTATGGTAAATAAAAGTTATGGAAAATGTCATTATTGAAAACGAAAATTATAGCAAATACATTTATGGATTTAAATTATTATGACACTTGATCGATTATGACCAATGGAATTAGTGAAAGTCATTTTATGTTATTTCACGATTATGGCAACTGAAGCGTTATTTCTAATGAAATTATGGCAAATACCAGTATGGCATATGAAATTATGGCATTTTAAATTATGGCAAACATTAGTAAACCTATTTTTATGAATAATGTTGTTCACTGTTCTGTATTTCAAATACTGACTACCTGTTTTTATAGCTGATATGAAATACCAGGCAGTAAGGCCCAGATTCACCTAGCCCTTCCCCTTTTCTCTATAAAATAACTAATGATGGGCTAAAATTTTCTGTGGGTCACTCAGGTACCTACATACATTATCTTAAAATAGCAATAAATAGAAGTCTACGCTAAAATTTAAAGAAGATTCTATAACTTTCTCAAAATATTGTAGATGTCTTATTAAATATTAAGTTATTTGGTTGTTAATTTTAGCTGTATATTTCGATTTGCAATTTCTTTTTTATCAATGTAGCAAGGAATCTTAAATTTTTCGAGTAATTAAAGTGTTAATTTGTAATAAATCGCTCAAAATAAGGCCAAAAATAAAAAACCAAACACTTGGTTATTTGAATTTTTCACATAAATTAAGACGTTGTGTGAATAAAGTGTAAATACAAAAGTTGTAGATCTTATTATTACCTACAACTTTGCCATTGACGTTTTTCCCTTAGGACTTGAAGTTTTGCTGGCAATTGAGATAAACCCTTTTTTACCCTTAAAACCGCAACCCCATCCACTTCTCGACCTCAGATCGCCCGTAATTTATTTTTCCTTAAATTTTTGCTATATTCTCTTTCTTTTCCAACGGGTTTCGTCCTACTATAATTTTCAATCGTTTCAAAAATTATGTACCGTGGTCTAAAACCTTTGCCATCATACAAAGTTATTATATTATAAAGTAATTAAATATTGAAGGTATGTAGTTACATAAAATCTGTATGGTGACAAAATATATACTTAAATAAAATCTTTATGTTTAATTAGTGGTCCACCTAAGTCCTGGTACCAGCTCAGGGGGGTCATGGCCCCCATGACCCCCCTGAGCTGGATCATAAATTGATGCCTTGAGATAAATGTGAAATAATGATCTAACGGAAGATGTCCTTGTAGATCGACAAATACAATGCACTTTATGACGAAGTGGCAGCGCTACCTACTTCTTACCTTTGCAATGGCTGGCTGAAGTTAGACTTGAAACGGTTAAATCAAGCCATTATGAATATAATATGCAAGTGGAGTAACTTGTATAAAGAAAATTTAAAAGAACATGTGCATAAAAGGTAATGTTATTTGGTCTTATCCATAGTCACAATAAAAAATAAAAATGTGCATGTTGATGGCATGGATTGCCTTTTTTTAGATCATAGATTTGATATTTGTTTACTCCTTGTTTTGAAATGAGTAGTATTTAACCGAGTGACTGTAAATTAAAGTTTTAAGTCACAAAAATAATTAATTTAGGTTATAGAATTACTAAGTGAGCGACTGCCTCCGAGTGATGAGAAATCAACAGAACAGCAACACAAACATTGACTTACTTAAAATACAAAATGAGATGTTTCATAATATTTCAGCGACCTAATATTTATTTGAGTGTCAACGTTACGTCCTGCATTATTTTTAATATTTAGCTAATAATTACTATACTGAGGGGCATTTTATCTTAATATATAAAATCCTTGCGTTACTGACTGCCCACTTATCCGGCTCAACACCAAGAAGTGGTCTGTGTGGATGCCGGTACCTCGATACACCCTTGTATTCCAACACATTATTTTTCAATCGTTCATCTACTATTACAAAATCAATCATACTTCTTCTAACATTTTTCGCCTCACGCGTATACATATGTATCCTTTTGTGATCAAACATGGTGTTTGTCACACAAAGGCTCCACTCCAAACAAACCTCAAGCAGTGCTTTTCCATTTTCATTCACACTCTCATCACCGAATGCACCTAACACCTTTTCAAATCCATCTCGTTTTACTCCCACCCATCCATTGAAATCCCCAAACAAGATCAATCTTTCGTTATCCTTACATTTCCTCAAAATCTCTCTTAAACTCTCACAAAACTCCTGCCTTTCGTCTTACTCTTGCTGTGACATACCCGTAACTATATTGACCGGGGCGTACACCCCAATAATAAAGACACGAGTAAGTCCTACTTTCAATCTCATCCATAGTAGCCTAGCATTTACACATTCAAACTTTTTTACACACTCATTCATTCGCGCAGATAGTATTACACCAACTCCCTTACAGGCTCTGGTGGTACTATCTACCCCAGACCAATACGCCGTATATGCGCCATGCTGGGTGGTGTCACACCCTTTCCTTTTTGTTTCATTCACACAAAGAATCTGACATACTTCATCCAATTTGCCGTCCATCCCTCTTCCAACGTTCAACGTTGCAAACCCACTTTCCGTAGGCCGCTTTTCACCCTCGCGGGGAACGAGACGTGACGGGTTGCGAACCGCGTCGCCGCCGTATGGAGAAGAAGTAGCTTTTGTTCCCATAGCGTTCCCACGAGATGTAGGGATCTAGACTGTCCACCCCCGCAGAGCCCTTTACGGGGGTAAGGCGGAATATCAGCTGTGCCCTGTGACCGCTAACACAGGCACCTTCCGTTTACGACCAACTTGCCCTCTGGCCACGAATCCCTCGGCACGGGTCGGTTCACACCTTAGATCGGGGTTGTGTGTCAGGTATGCTCCCTAGAAGTTGGTTTAATTTCGGAGTTTTCCTTCTCCTAGATAGGTTGCCAACCAAGGCTAACGAGGCCCATCTCCCCGAATCCTATCGAACATACCGTGTATTAACCAAGCAACGTTCAACTTACACAAAAACATCGGCCGCTAACGTTGTGCTATGCAAAAGAACTGTACACTAAGTCGTTGCTAGATGCAGCGGCCGTACTACGCGATGCATTCCCTTAATAAAGTAAATAAACTAATAAACATAAGACCTCAAATAGAATTAAGTAACCAATAATCTATATAATTATTTATATAGATTATTGGTAATATTAAAAATTAATTGCTGTTCGTTAGTCTCGCTAAAACTCGAGAACGGCTGAACGGATTTATCTTATCTTGGTTTTGAAATGTTCGTGGTGGTCTAGGGAAGGTTTAAAAGTTGAGAAAAATTCGAATAATTCCCGGGAAAACCCTCAAAACAGCCCGTTTCTATTTCCTATACAAACGTTTTCTAAATAAAATGGAGAGTCAATTTGTAATTTATTACCGCTGCATAAAGTTCAAATTCACGTGCGCGTTTAGATATTGGACCATGGAGACGGACATAGGCTACCATAACTTGTAAAAATTAAACTGGGAGGGATTGTAGGGTCGGTAGAAGTTTGCACGGCACAAATTTATCTCTTGGAAGTAAGAACGCATATATGTGCTGATAATTGAGTGCTTCGCATGTGCTATCGCATATCTGTCAGTACTGTCACGTCATACATAATGTCATATTGTGTACGTTATCTATCTATACTAATATAATAAAGCGGAAGTGTTTGTTTGTTTGTTTGTTTGAACGCGCTAATCTCAGGAACTACCGGTCGGATCTGAAAAATTCTTTTTGTATACGATAGCCCAGTAATTCCGGAAGGCTATAGGCTATTATAACATAACGCTTCGACCCTTTCGGGCCGGGCAAAGGGCTAAAAATGCTAAAAGATAATGTCAGCTAATCTCAGGAACTAGCAGTCGGATTTAAAAAATTGTTATTGCCTATGATAGTCCAATTATTCCGAAGGCTATAGGCTATATAAAATTACGCCACAACTTTTAGGGTCCAGGCAATAATAATAAAATGGTCAAACGAGAAGGGGGAGGGTTGGGTCAAAGGCAAAAAAAGGCTAAACGGATAGGATACAATCTATATGGGTATCGTTTTCGAGATTTTCGGGACGCTGATTAATAATATGAAATTTATTTAGTGATCCAAGATGGCGGACGGGAAATCAAAGATGGCGGATGAGAAAATTTAAAAAATCAATATGGGTATCGCCTTCGATATTTTAAGGAGTCCGGAATCGAAATACAACATCTATTTCGTGATTCAAGATGGTGGATAGGAAATCAAAGATGGCGGATGGGAAAAATTTAGGGTCAGCTAGTCATTAATAAAGCAGCTTACAAAACCTTGCTAAAAGTGAAGTTCGTTATGTAAAACCTCAATTGGAAAATTCGTCTCTATCTTAATATTGAAGTCGCTCTCTCTGTATTTTTAGTCGCTCACCTAGTACTTTAGTCGCACGGCTGGAAATTATAATATCTGAAATGGATTAATTACAACCCGCTTTTAGTAAGCTCGATCTAGATTTTATTATTAATCAATATTCGTTGTTAATTTAGTTAATTTTTCGCACACTCAAATTCATGTCGCTCAAGTTACTAAAACAGTAGGTCATCAAAGCTTGTAATGTTTTACTGACTTAATTTGGTTTGGTTGTTTTTTTAGTCTGGATGAACTCGAGGAGTTTATAGCATACGCAACTAATGAGCTGCAAGTAGAGCTAGGAGAGGATGACTATGAGGGCTTATTGAAGGTGATGGGCGTGTTGAACGAAGTGAAAGCTAAGATGGACGCTGGCACCGATCAAATGTTTGAGCCATTGAGAGACATCATGTATGTTCTTAAAGAATATGGAGTGGAATTTCCCGAGGAGACATACGAGCAGGTACTTACTATTACATATTTATTGTGTCGTCGTAAATGTTGTATGTTTATTGCATGTAATTAACCGTGAAATTTGATTGTGTATTCGCCAAGGCAATATAATTATCATTTATTGATCAGTGATATGTATTGGATATTCTAAAATCATGTGTTATTATACGCTGCTTTAATGGATGTCATAGGGTGCAAAGGAACATAAATATTCGGTGCATACTTTGGTAAGGAAAGCAAAAATACTGTTGTTATTATCACATCTTCAAACTTTTGCACCATATTGGATAACTGTATTTGTATTTGGCTTATGTTTAACTTACCACCAGACATAGTAACATATAACAGACAAAAATAGTAAATGATCACCAAAATGAAACGCGCATTTCAATGTAAAATTATATCCAAAGTATTTTTGTTAGTTGTATGAAATACCAACACGTAAATTGGCTTTGGTTACACAACCTACTTTAATAAACTAAGTTGACGGAGTCCTGATACGCAGGGCTCTTATTTTTGAATTCATATTACGAGAGAACCTACATGTGTTCGAATACAATTTGAAGTGCAGTCGTGACTAAAATAGCCAGTACTAATGTAATTTTTTGACTTTATTTTTCTGGTGTTAAGTATATATTTTTGGATAAAAAACTAAGGGTATCAAAGCATTTTATGGTGGTCATTATATTTAACCACTTTGTATTTCTGTATTTTAAAAAGACAACTCCTGAACTTGGACTAAATCCTGTGTCGCGGGGGACTTTACAAACATACAACTAACGGACAAAATAAATACCCAGACTATAGACAACAGTTTATGAAACATACAAAGTGTTGGCTCATGTGGGGATCAAACCAACAACACACGGCGCAGTGTCAAGCGGCGTGACGACCGCTTAAACCACTACGCCAACCGTGTAGTCGGAACAAACTACAGGATGCTCGCAGCTGCGCTTGCACATTTTTTTCTTATTTGCCTGTTTCTGCCCGTTCCCGTGGGCATTTCTGGCAATCCCTTCTTAGTGCACCCCTACGGCTAATAGTTTTGGCTGTAGCTTGTCTATCAGTCAGCAACGCAAGGATTTTATATATTATTATACACATTACAGTAAAGAATATTGTTTGTATACTTTAGCTGGACGTATTACCTGAGAAGTGGCGAAACTTGGTGAAACTGTCGACGATCGTGAAGAACAATGTAGCGCCGCTGCAGGCCGCGCAGGCCGCACTCATCGCCAAGCGCGTGGCGCTCATCAACCTACGTCTCACCATGTACAGAGAACAATTCAAGATCAAAGAGGTATTTGATGATGTTATATGTCGATGCATGTCATTTCTACTAATTTAATAATATTTGTAATTATGTAGGTATTTATTATTGTTTTTATTTGCGAAAATCAATGAAAGCATCTATAGTTGGTGCCAACTGCCACGAGAAGATAGACTTTTTGTAAACACACATTCAGGGCTTCACAACCTTTGTTTCATACAGTTGTTTGAGATTTTATGCTTTAGTGAACTTTTATACTTTTAGAACAGTCGTTTCTTTCTTCAATGCTCAATTATGCTACTATGTATTCGAATTTATATTTTCTTATCTATGACTTCCCGTCATGACAAAATTTTTTTTACAAAAATAATAATTTGGTTTTGTGTTTGTGTGGTCGAATTTCCCGGAAGTACTTTAATGAATTTGCCGATTTTTTGTAGATTTTTACACGTAAGTATTTCTGTTAATGCAATGATAGAGTACAAACATGGTACACCATTATTGACTTGATTTTTTTAATCATAGGTAATAAAAATAGCTAAGCTATCCTAAAATTTTTAAAAAATACCACAAATGAATAATATTACAGACCGCTAGCTAGTAAATTGCATAAAAATTTCTAGGCATGGAGATTTTACGTTGTTAATGAATGAAAACGTCAGAATGAACTGTAACAAAATCTTATACCTACTGTAAAACAACATTTAGGGTTACCTTCGACAGAAGAAGCTATTTATTTTTATGAGGTGTAAAAATCTTCTGTACGATTAATAGTTTGCCATCTGCAATTTAGCACCCGCTTTTACGAGATGCCGACCGCAAGACGAGCGTTGCGACACCATAAACTTGCATTTAACTTTAAACTAACCTCCTCTTGACATCCAAAAATTATTTTTATCCTCTGATAAATGCCTGCGAAGCTCAAGAATCTAACAAATCAATGAACTAACGCAAAATGTTGACGTTCCAGGCGTTTGATATGTTCCAGTACCGCAAAACACTATTGACAGCGCATATATCGATAAAAACCAGATCAATTGCGCTGTTGCGCTTATTGGATTTGGAATTATTTGTTTTTGACAGAACCGTCGCTAAGTTACCTATTAGATTTTTGCTTACAAAAAGTATGTTCTCGTGGCACGGACTATACGTACTTGAGTACATATCATTCTTATTTTAGTGGTAGTATTGTGTGGCGGATGTAGGTCGATTAAAGCAAGGCTCGTCGTTCGGATCACTTTGACTTTAGTAGATGCGCAAGCCCTTCCGTTTGCTTGCCAAACTTCCTGTCACCATAATGAATACGTTGATGACAGTCCAACACGATGTTCTGCGTCTTGCTCTTTTCCCTTTCAACTTCTTGGCTGTCTTTTATGCATCCTGGCACTTACTTGATACTTGATGGCACGGGCTGTTTCCGCAACTCCACGTCTTGGCGTGTATTTTGCGTGCGGGTGGGAATGGTGTCGTCATTCGAGCCACCCCAGCTCTTCGAGGAAGGCCAGCAGACCCTTGATGTGGCCCACTGCTTCCCTCAGGGTGCTGTATCTCGTCAGGTACTGCCTGTACTATGCTACCTCAGGGCAGTCGAGGAGCAGGTGGGCTGCCATCTCGTCTGCTGCCATACAGGCCCTGCACAGCGGGCTGTCGGTGATACCTATAGTAAATAGGTGTTTATTAAAGAATCCGTGTCCTGTGTAGGCGGCCGTGACTGTCCGCAGTTGTTGTTTGGACAGCCGGAGGATTTGTTTGGCTATCTTACCGTCTACTGCGGGAAGAGCCTTCTTGACCTGCCTACATGTTTCAATACCAATCCAGGACTGGTTGTGTTGGGTCCTGGTCCTATTCCTTACCAGGTTGCGATAAAAACCAGAAGGGAGGGGAATAATGGGCTCGGGTCCCACCACCTCTAAAGTGGCGCCTCTTCTGGCAAGTACGTCGGCTGCGTCATTCCCTCTTGAGCCACTGTGGCCCTTGATCCATTGCAGTGTTAATTTGCACCCTGGCACTCTAGTGCATTAGGATATGAAACTTACCGGATTGTACGCTCTTATTATTAGTTTCTGTTGACCGACTTTCCAGTCCGGTGCAGCATGTTTAAACGTACAAACTTCATTAGAGCATTCTGATCACAACTTACTTTGCAGTGCAGGATCAATAAAGACTGCACTTTAGGCAAAGCACAGCGTAGCTGTGACAAGCACGTATTTTGTCAAAAGCTTGTCACACACTATTTATTGTTCTGATTGGCATGGTCTGATTATTATAGATTTTATTATTATTATTATATATTATTATTATTATATATAGTCTTTCTAAGTCTTATATAAGTTATATATCTTGATTGATTTAGTTTCTAACGCATGTCGTGGCAGCCTATAATTAAGGCAGAATTATCTCATGTACCCGTTTGTTTGTGTCATTTTTATGTTTGTGTGTGTGCTTTGTTGGCTGTCCTTAAATAAATAAATAAATTACAAATGCATTCCGAGGACCCAGTACTTGCTAATCAGGGCTCACTGTAATCACTATCAAAATATTGAGTGGGCTACGGCACAGATTTATGGTTTTATCAAACACTTGCGTGTCTGTCTTACGTCAATACGTGCCATTTCCATAAATCGGATAATTTTCTTTGTCATTGAGTATATATTGAAAATTTAACTTTCGTAGTCATTAACACTCATTTTTTTTTCGATATATAAAACAGAGGTATCTCGTAAGATAATTTAAAATGAGTATAAAAATATTGCTTTTAAAACTTTTTTACAGATTTTCTTCGAATCCTGTAAGGAACCTTATAGGGGTATTGATAAAGTTCATCAAGAGCTCCAAGGCTTCGAAAATATCATAAAGGCCCTTAATAAATCGTGTGCATTGTTTAACATTCAGCCACCAGATGATAAAAATTTGAAACAGTGCCAACGCGAATTAAAACTTGCCAAGGTAAAACGATTCCCTGTAGTGAAATTCAATGTCTTATTCAATTATTAGACCTAACTTAACTATATTTATTTACTAAAGTTAGTATTGACGTTATAAAATACCTAAAACAATTTTTCAATAACAGCAACTTTGGGATTACTACTACTTGGTTATGGACACCATCGAATTCTGGGAGAAATCGCCATGGAAGAAGATTGATGCTGATGGTATGGATCAGGAGTGTAAACGCTTTGCTAAAGAAATTCGACAGCTCGACAAAGAAATGAGAACATGGTAAGCGGTTGATTAAGGTGATACATACCTAAATACATTATTTTAAACTATGTAGTAACTTATAAGTTATTTTTAAATAATACGTTACATTGAAAATAGAATTGTATTAATTTTTTTTAGCATTGTTTATATATTATAATTTATTCTTCATGAAAATTAAACATACAATATCCAATAATTATTTAAATTACAATATAACTAAATTAACTCTTAAAATAATAAAAAAGAACTAATTAATATATACAAGAAGAGAAAATTCAAAAATTTAAAAATTTAAATTTAGAAGGCGTCATGAAACTCATCCGCATCGCAGTCAATTGGAAGCGTGCCCACTGCCCATAAGACTGGCAGCATTGCCTCGTTGTATGGCTATACTTATTTTTTGAGCCAAATACCAATAAATTGTATTAATTTTTAATTAATACGGTTCAAACAATTACAGTAATCGATATATTATAAAAGAAACTGTTTTGTTTATCTTAGGGAACCATACCTCGCCATAGAAGCAATAATAAAGAACTTGATGACGTCCTTGCGGGCAGTGACTGAACTACAAAATCCATCTATCAAAGATAGACATTGGCTAGAGTTAATGATGGCAACCAAGGTAAAAAAATATTTATATCACTATTTCGTACATAGATTGTTACTTTGTGTAAGTAATTAATAGTTTATTTTTCTAATTTAGAAACCTGTACGACCGCACTCCATGATCATGAAATCATCCTCAAAACCACTAACCGTACCGTCTCCACAAAATAATGTAACTCATATAACTTTAGATAGTATTCTTAAAGACTTTCAATCATTAGAAGATATAAGCATGCATGTAGATTCTAATAATCTAGAAAGCAATGCTAAAGGAGTGAAATATGACAATTCGAAAATATACCATCAAATACAAGATTACAGAAAACCGAAGACAGTTGAAGGAAGTAAGATAAATACATTCATGAGATTAAACAGATCGTACACGATGCAAGAGAACAATAAAAAAGGGTTTTATCTGCACTCTGACAAGAACAGAGCACAACACAATGTTTCATATCACCCACGCATAATATTATCAGAATACATATTATAGATTTAAAACTCATGTAAATAGTGTACATAGTTTGTAAATAGAAGCACGGTAAGGCTACTTTACTTTTATTGTTAATGCTAAGAAATGTTATAATAATACCATTAAGTAAATCTAGTTATTGTAACCATTTAGTAAAACTAGGAATGAATTTAATCTATTTCTTATGTTATAAAAGCTCTATCAGACTTATTATAAAAACTTTAATGAATAACACTGTATAAATAGTGTATCATAATTTTATACAGGTAAGGTTCCATATAGATGATGACACGACACTGGCGGATTTGCTTGCACTAAACCTGCACAAATATGAAGAGGAAGTGAAGACTATTGTCGATAAATCGGTCAAAGAGTCTGCTATGGAGAAAACTCTCAAGTATGTACATATAAGCCGACTAAATCATAACATTTGTTATCATTAAATCGATAAGTTTCATGTCGTAAATTATTACGCCTTAGGGAGTTAGAAGTCACCTGGTCTCAGATGCAGTTTGAGTACACTACGCACGATAGAACTGGACTTCAACTGCCGAGAGCGAGTGAAGAACTCATTGAAGTCTTAGAAGATAATCAGGTATATATTTGGTGTTTTACACATAATCTGCATGTACTCTTGAATATTATATTATATGATGACACCTGTAAATTATAGAATCAAGTACAAACCATGATGTCTTCGAAATTCGTCGGATATTATGAGAAAGAGGTGACAGAATGGCAACACAAACTGGGCACCGCGGACGCAGTGATCTCGCTGTGGTTTGAAGTACAGCGCAAGTGGCAGTACTTGGAGAGCATCTTCGTGGGATCCGATGATATCAGGGCTCAGCTACCGGAGGACTCTAAAAGATTTGATCATATTGATAAAACATTTAAGGTGAGGTTCTTTTGGTTCTAATTAAGCATTTTGCAATTATTTTCACTGGCTGCTATAATATTCAACGTTAATTAGAGTATTTTCTACCTTTTAAATCTTGGAGTGATCCAAAAATGAGTTAACTTTAACTGGTATGGCCAAATTTTTGTCATGGAACTACTACGTGTTGCAAATTTGGGGGTTTGCTGTCGAGTATTTTAACAATTTTCATTATTTCCTTAGGAACTTCTGAAAGATATCGGCAATACACCAAATGTTATTGAAGCGACTAATAAGCCAGGACTACAGGAAAAGCTTGAAGATTTGATGTCATCACTGAATCTTTGTGAGAAGGCGCTTAACGATTATTTAGAGACCAAGCGACTAGCTTATCCTCGTTTCTACTTCGTATCGTCGGCTGACTTGCTAGGTACAATCATATTTTATCACTTTTATTAAGTACTAGGCACTACATTAATCTTGCTGAAGTAAGGTATATTACAACTATGTCATCCATCATATTCATTTATGTCATCATATTTGGAACGAGGAAACAATTCCACCAGAATTTAAAATATTCCGAATATAGACCCTGTATAAAAACAAAGGTGACCGTTCTGATTGCGACTCTTACCGGGGTATATCACTGCTGTCTGTACCTGGGAAGATATTTGCCAAAGTTCTCAACCGACTTTTACCTGTTTCTGGAAACATATTACCAGAATCTCAATTTGGGTTTCGTCCTGATAGAGGCGAAGCAAAGCCTGCGAAGCAATATTTTCTGTCTGCCAACTGTCGATTTTCTCGGCAAGAACAAATCCAGCCTTTGTATATGTGCTTTGTGGACTTGGAGAAGGCATTTGACTGTGTGCCACGGGAGGCCCTTTGTACCATACTGGCTAAATTAGGCTGCCCAGATAAGTTTGTGCGAGTGATTCGCCTTATTCACGACGAAATGACCTACCTTGTAACTTACAATGGCGATGAGTCAGAGTTCTTGCCTTTGAGTTGTGGTGTCAAGCGGGGTTGTATTCTTGAACCAACACTATTTGCTCTTTTTTTTCTGCCGCTGTCATTGAATCGCTTGAACAAAGCTACAGCTGTCATCAAAGTAATTTTCTTTTTAACCAGGCCAGATTAAGAGCCTATTCTAAGGTATCACGCCTTAATAACGGAGATCATGTACGCGTATGATCTGTGCTTTGTAGCTAACTATCCACAAGAGCTTCAGAAATTGTTTAAGAACCTCCACGAAGCCTGTTGCCGTTTCGGCCTCAAATCAGTGTGAAGAAGACTGTGGTTATGGCAATATACCCTTATGGAGCTATGGAGCTACCAGTGGCGTAGCTAGCTTGGGTGGCACCCGGGGCGGAAGTTGTTTTTTTTTAGTCGATACCTAACAATTCCGGGCTAACTCTGCTAGTGCTGAGCTAGTGCCTATGTTGTTTTATATTTTTGTACATTGTTCTTAAAGTTGAGTTTAGTCACCCCTTTTTTTGGATGGGTGGCACCCCAAAAAGGGTGGCACCCGGGTCGGACCGCCCCCGCCGCAATCCCCTTCCTACGCCACTGGGAGCTACGGAACTGATCAAGTTGTACACTCACGAGCATAAATATATTACTATGGGCAGATTATCAAAAATATGTCCCAAGAACGAGTTCAATAATATCTGTCTGCACGTACGCAGACTGCCTCCGTGGTCCAGTGGATAGCATATGCGACTGCTGATTGGAGGTCCTGGGTTCGATTCCCGGGTCGGGCATAAGTGTTACTGGGTTTTCCGAATACTCAGCAGAAGCCTGGAGTCTGGTGATGTGCCAGGTAACGGCAATAGGCTCGCCCCCTATTACGTGGGACCTAAAAATTCATGGCAAAATGTGGGTGTAATATTAACACCTCTGCCTACCCCTTCGGGGATACAGGCGTGAGACTATAAATAAAAAAAATACGCAGCAAAAATATATGATATTATCATAATAAAGTGCAGGCAGCATAAGGGTCGTAACACATGTATCAACTCGGAAAGGGATCGACACCGTGTCAACTGGAGCCGTTTAGTATTATTTGTATGGAGCTCCCTACAGCAACGCACACTAATCGGAATCGTAACGTAATCGCCTCGCCTCGGGACAAGCTCACGAACCACGGTGCGGTGCGTGGTCGACTTGCAGTTCCCGCACTTACGGTTCTCCGTACCCTAGCTTACGGCTCTCCGTAGCCTAGCTTACGTCTCTTCGTCCACGCCCCTCCCGCGATCTGCGTGATCTGCGTTCGGATTCAAAATGATTGAAGTAGTGCCACCTAGCCGTCAACCAGCGGTCGGCGAGCCTTACGGCTCGCCGACCGCTGGTTGACGGCTAGGCTCAACTAGGCTACAGCTAGCTAGGCTAGGCGACAGCTAGCTAGGCTAGGCGACAGCTAGCTAGGCTAGGCGACAGATAGCTAGGCTAGGCGACAGCTAGCTATAGCCGAGTCGACGTGCCGGAGCTTCCGATCCGCTTACGTTACGTGGTTACGTCAGGTTGACGCCTGTTTGACGGCGAGGTGAAAAGCGATACGGAGACGATCCTTTTCCGAGTTGATATGTGTGCTACGACCCTAATAAAGTGGCATCAAAATGTTCAGTTGGTTTTGACTTGAATTTCGCCGCTGCTGTCCTTTGAATAAGTATCCTTATTTCATTGGTAAGCCAGGGCGAAGGACGATGTTTCAGTTTAATCGCACGTATAGAAGCATGTACATTATAAAGTTCAATAATTTGCTTCTCAAATATTTCGACTTTATCATCAACTGTTACAGCGGAAAACAGTGGCATCCAGTCAATTGCCCCTGTGTCACCACGAAGACGTTCAGTATCCATGCCAGCAAAGTTGCGTTGTAAAAGTATTCTTGGCTTTGCCTTAGGAGGACGAATTTTGTAAGAGAGAAAAATAAGGTTGTGATATGAAAATTCGTCGGCACAGCATTGGCCGTGTTTCGCGACGTGGATTAGTGAAGAAACGAAAATGAGATCTAAAAGTGTAGAATTAGGAAAGTGATGGGTGCCATTCAGAGGTAGAATGTGAAGATTGCACGAGACTGAAATAGAATAAAGAGAGGAAGAACGCGAATCTTTCTTAAGAAGACAAGTGTTGAAGTCACCCATGATAGTTTGACTGTAAGAAGAAGATAGGTTAGATAAGAGATTTTCAAAAGAGGAAAAGAAGTCAATACGCAAGGAAGGACAGTAGTAAACACCGTGAAGGATTTTAGTGTGATGTAGCTCGACTTCCAGAAACAGGTGCTCACCAGCGTTGGAGGGAGGCGGTTGTGAAGACACGCTTATCACAGTATAAGCTATATAGGATCGAAGATAAATGGCGACACCACCGCCACCACCCCCAGTCCGGTCGTTTCTGATAAGCTGGAAGCCGGGCCAAGAATTAGAAGTAGAAGGAAGGCATGGCTTAAGCCATGATTCAGAGACGGGAATAGCGTGTATGTTCTTACAGTCTAAATTTGCCAGCATATCTGGGAAATGAGCGGGAATACTCTGTGCATTGATATGCACAACATTAAAGTTTCTTCGAACATCGGAAAATACAGATCGGAGGTTATCTGCCAATGAAGGAACACAAACAAAACTGTCATCATCACTATCTGCAGAAAAATAATCATCGCTGTCACTATTAGAATCCATAATTCTTTATCTTTATGTATATATATATATATATATATATATATATATATATATATATATATATATATATATATATATATATATATATATATATATATATATATATATATATTTCTTGTGTGCGTGTGTATGTCACTGAACTCCTCCTAGACGACTGGCCCGATTGTGATAAAAAAATTTGTGTGTGTTCAAGAGGACTTGAGAATGGTTTAGATTCACAATTTAGTCCACTGGAAAATGTTTTATTAGTAAATTTTTAATTTGTAAGTAGTTGTTGATTTTGGAATGTTTCACATTGGAATCGATCGACTGTCAAATCTATATAAATAATTTTGTCAAGGGGTAAGGTAGACTCGATCGAAACCTTACCTGAATGATAAAATATTAAAAAATAAAGATTTCGAGTCGACAACATATATCTGCAAAATTCGGATTGTTGAGTATTTTGTTAAATTCTAATGGTTCTGACAGACAACTCGCAGTCGCCATATTGGCCACTCTAGCGAAATGTCACTGATACGGGATAACATTTTGAGTACTACTAATAAGTCTTAGTACTAAGTAGTTTGTATGTGTAAATACTTTTTGCAGTATATTTATTATTTAAGTCAATTATAAGTATCCGCCCATTAAAGGAGATTTGTGTTACCCCGAACATATATGATATACTTAGTATAACTAGAGAACCCCGAATTAAAAAAAAGCAAAGCTAGTCTTTAATAATTGTTAGTCGTGTGGTTGACGGCATAGAATACAAGTGTCACCACCCCCTATCTTCCCGTGGGTGTCGTAAGAGGCGACTAAGGGATAACACGATGCAAATACCATCTTTGCGTAGAGACGGAAAACTCGACATCAAACCCTATACGACTGCTTCGTTGGTCTCGCGGCATAAATGTACGCGTGGGATCGGGAGGTCCCGGGTTCGATTCCTGGATCGGGCAGTGTTATTGGGTTTTTCTGTAGCGAAATTCTCAGTAGCAGCACGGAGTCTGGAAATGTGCCCGGTATTTCAATAGGCTCGCCCCTTATTACGTGGGACTAAAGTATATCTGGCGAAAAGTGGGTGTAGAGATACACCTCTGCCTACCCCTTCGGGGATAATAGGCGTGACGATATGTATGTATGTTTATGTAATTGTTAGTCCAGTCACTTTAGGGATTCACCTCGGAATTTGAGATAATAAGCTGGAAACTCGTATACAGCTTCATTTAGGCCACAACTTTTGTCTCAACTCTTTTTCTGTACGCCCAACCCTTTTCGAGATAGAGAGCGGAGAGCACGCTCAGGCATATATACTGTTATACAAGGTCACGCTGCGGATGCAGAAAATCGGGCTTGCAATGCACTTTAGCTTGCGGACAATGCAATGGGCAAGCTTGTCTCAATGCTGTTGTATTGCAAGACGATCCTGAGGAAGAAACTGCATTTGATCCAGAAATTTTAGAAGGTTTGGAGACAATCATGCAGGTAAACGAAGATGATGAAGATGAAATTGAAATTTTCAATTTCCCAGGAGATGAAGATGAAGAAGAAGAAAATTGATATTTTTGAACTGATCTTTGAACTGAACCAGCGGTCGGTGAGCCTTGCGGCTCGCCGACCGCTAGGTTAGTATATATGCCTGAGCGCTGGGTGCTCTCCGCTCTCTATCTCGAAAAGGGTTGAGCGTACAGAAAAAGAGTTGAAACAAAAGTTGTGGCCTAAATGAAGCTGTATACGAGTTTCCAGCTTATTATCTCAAATTCCGAGGTGAATCCCTAAAGTGACTGGACTACTTGCAGGAAACTTCCCTAGTAAGACTAAGTTTGTATACTGTAACAAAGTTTGGCTAACTCTCACTTTCCAGATATATTATCAAACGGTAACAATCCACCAGCTGTTTGTCGACACTTGACCAAGTTGTATGACAACATAGCAACGTTGGTGTTTCCTAAGGAGGGCAGCAAGCAAGCATTCGAGATGATATCCAAAGAGAGTGAGCATGTGCCCTTCAAAGCGCCGTGCTGTGACTGCTCTGGAAAGGTGCCTCTTTCAATTATTTTTACTGCATGTTAGGCGTAGGTCTAGGTAGTAGTAAAATAGCATGTTATTTTTCTACTGCATATAAAGTAAGCAAGAAAAGTTCTTTTAATCTGCATTTACTTTCTTATAGTGCTGGACACATGCGATAAAATTTTATATGGACGTAGTCATTATATACCATTCGTAATAAAGTAGTAAATTAGAAGTAAAGTGGAAATTCTAAATTGCATTCGGCTGAAGATTAGTATAGAAGTTTGGCATTCTTACAATATTTTGTAGCTAATTTAACGAGACAACGCGTTCAAGGTCGAAACATGGTTAAACCGCGTGACGGACTGCATGCGGCTGACTCTGCGCGACATATTCGAGCACAGCGTGAAGTCGTACGAGAACAAGCCGCGCGACGAGTGGGTGTTCGACTGGCCGGCGCAGCCCGCGCTCGTCGGCACGCAGATCTGGTGGACCACCGAGACCAACCAGGCCTTCGAGAAGCTAGAGGAAGGTACCTGTTTGAGCACCGTACAATCATCATTGTAGTAGTACTACACATGATCGTGTAATGGCATTATTGACAGAATTGCTATTGAAATATTTAAGGTTACGAGAATGCGCTAAAGGACTATCAAAAGAAGCAAATAACTCAGTTGAACGCTTTGATCGCGCTGCTGCTGGGGGACCTGACCGCGAACGATCGACAGAAGATCATGACCATCTGTACCATCGACGTGCACTCGAGAGATGTGGTCGCCAAGCTCATCACCTCGAAAGTTGAGAACTCTAATGCTTTCCAGTGGCAGAGTCAGTTAAGGTACTAACGAACTTAATTGATACAGAATGTTTCTGTAGTCTATCAGGAAATCATGTAGTGTATATGGAACTTACAGATATAACCTTAAAGATAGAGCTAACTTAGTAGACGTAGTAACTGCATTTATAAATATCCCGTTACTGGTTACCGATGACTAAAGTTTATACGTTGTACAAAAGCGATACCTGAGAGTACGTAGTACTCTGAGCATGCCACTGTAATGCCGATCTCACCTAAAAACGCGTGCCTGGTACAAAACATAGCTTCGGTAGTTCTGACCTATTGCAATAAATTAGGACATAATGAGGCGTGTTGTCTCACATTATGTCAAACTTCGTATTCATTTAAGTATATATTAGTTATGGAAGTGTAATGCACGATGTAACGTCTACACGAAACGCATTATGTGTGCTCTGGCGTTTAATTATTAGGTATAAGGGTACACAATGTTTACAATATAAGGTACATACATAGAATTAACACTTAATAAACAAGACACAACTTTCAGGCACCGTTGGAGTACTACAGTAAACAACTGCTTCGCAAATATCTGTGATGCACAATTTACTTACGACTACGAGTATTTGGGAAACACGCCACGACTAGTCATCACACCATTAACTGATCGATGCTATATCACACTAACACAGGTACAAACAAAGCATAATAGAAGATTAGGTCATAATATGAACCTTATAATAAAATTATGTACAATTTCAGTTTTCCAGGTCTTTAATTGAGAACAAGTAATTAATATTTATAAAACCGAAATTATCATTTGCAGAGTTTACATTTAATCATGGGTAGCGCACCGGCTGGTCCCGCCGGCACTGGTAAAACAGAGACTACGAAAGATTTGGGCAGAGCATTAGGTTGTATGGTCTATGTTTTCAACTGCTCGGAGCAAATGGACTATAAATCATGTGGCAATATTTATAAAGGTGATTATACATATTTTGTTTGACATCATTATCTCGCCCTTATCCTAATTAATTTCGTATCCATACATTTACCCCTTTCTTTTTTATAGCCATAATATCTTTATCGTCTTAAGTTTATAGTCGTCCAAGTTTGATGGAAATATTAAAAGTAATATCCAGCAATATCTTTGAACTTTACCAACGCCTGATTATTCTCCTTTCGCCTTTTATATGGTAATAGGCGGCAGGGCCGGATTTAGAGGCCTGGAGGCCCCGGGGCAATGTAGCTGTGGGGGCCCCTATTTATTGTCTGTAAATTTTTTTCCTTAAACTATTGAAAAAATACACTGTCAGCAAATTAAACTTCGGGAAATAAAAAATACAATTGATTAAAAACGAAATGACGGTGTTAATGTAATAGCACTTTGCGAACTTTTTTGGATGAAAAGTCGTCGATTATTTCGCTGAAGTCTAAGCTCGCGGAGTAAATCACTTTCATTATTGATTAGGGTTAGTTTCGATAGCCCGTTTTTGTTCTATCGTTGTTCGGAGCTTATTCTTGATCATTTTCATTTTGAAAATGAGCGCTCTTCGCCCTCTTCGGTGCAATTGGACACCGCTTATATGAAGTACATTCTTAATGTAATTTCGATGTTCGGGAAAGTAGCTCAGCAATTCTGTTTTACGAGAATGCCATTATAAAACACTTCCTTTGTTTGGTCTTTTTCACAGTCCTGTTTTACAAGTCTATTAAAGATACAAATTATACCAACTCATTGCCAAGTCTAGATACAAAATCGTCTTTGTAAACTTTTACTAATTCCTATGCAGCGGCATATAAACTTGCGACGTCCATCTCGTCTAAGTGGTTGAGGAATCCAAATCTCAATTGAACAGCTTCGTATGCTTGCAATCTTTCTATGAGAGAAACACAAGGTTGATCGATAACTGGGCTAAAACCAGTCGCTTTAATTTTTTCTCTTGGTGATAGATTTCTGTACTTGGTGTAAAAAACGTATATAAATTCTGAATAAACTTGTAATGCTGATGCACAAGAGTTAGCAGTTGCTTCTCCTATTAAACGAAGTGAGTGACCACAGCATGGTACAAACGCTGATATATGCAGATTTTTTTCTGCAAATAAGAGCTTGCATCGCTTTGTATTTTCCACTTATATTTACAGCATTATCGTACGATAGTCGATATTAATTTGATGGTCAACTAAAATAAATATTAAAGCATTTGCTGTTGCCTCACCAGTATGGGCGCAATTAGGTAAAAATATACATATCGAACAACTATTTTAAGTTGATCGATATGAGATTCATCGGGAGTTGAATTCATTGAAACTGAATAGTGCTAAGATTTTTTTATCCTCGTTACAATTGCATTAAGTACTTGATTACACATGGAATTTATCAGTTCGTCGCATATCTACCGTTGAGGAAAGGTAATTAACGTAAACGTTCACTTTGTTTGCATGTCGGTTTAAATCAATGCCAACGTTGGTTCGTACTCAACTAGCAATTCCGAAATACCCAGAAAATTGCCATGTCTCGGTAATCCAATGATTTCGTCGTGTACTCGGAAGATTAAGCCCCGTTCAGCGATGATTTGCTGTGCCTCCTGCGCCGCTAGCTCTCGGTCGATACATCCCGTGCCTTCTCCTCGTAACACTAGACTAATCACTGACTCCAAGTGGGTCTTCGATATCTCGTGCTCGTATAGGCGCTCCGTTGCATACTTCCAGTCACTGAAGCCTTCTTTCTTTCACTTAACTTGAGTGGACATTATAGTACAAGCTTCGCAATGTATTTTACTCGTAGTCAGAGAAAACAAAGCTCGAATCGATTGACAGTCTCTTGATTTTAATTGCGATTGTATTAGATTGTATAAACATGTTTTTTGTACATTGCCGGAAAGTTTGTATTATCTCACAATTGTGGGACAGAATTCTGAAGTGAGAGACTTCATCACAATTTTGCAGTTTTGCGGAACCGTTCTTGACCATTATCATTCCTTCAGGTATCACGACGGGCTAAAGGCCAATGTTATTTTATTAAACCATTATCCACTCCTCCTCCTCTTGATTGAGACTACATGATTTTAAAGGTTTTATGGTGTCACCTTCCTCGAGTAATTATGAAATAGTCAATTATATATTAATATACTATCTTTTAGCATTTTAAGCATTGCGCGTCGTGGCGATTATTTGGTTGTTTTTGAAAATATCAATATACCTACTAACTTCCTTACGCCAATAAATTACCTATGGTTTTCAGAAAATTGATTCGTCATTTTATTCTATTAAAATATGTATTTGACTAAATTACTAAAATGGTATAGGCAATTTCTGTCTAGTTGATTTTATTTATTTGGTATGAAAATGTGATAATGTCTATTATTTTTTAAACATTGCATGAATGTCTTTGCGAATTTAAGTGAATAAATGCCGATATTTTTATTTAGTATTTTTATCTCTGTTGTGGGGGCCCCCCTCTTGTGGGGGCCCCGGGGCCATTGCCCCGCCTGCCCCCCCCTTAAATCCGGCCCTGATAGGCGGCAAACGAGCGTCTACGGATCGCCTGATGGTAAGCAATTACCGCCGCCCATGGACACAAGCAACACCACAGGAGTCACAAGTGCGTTGCCGCCCCTTGGGGTTGGGAAAAGGGATAGGATGAGGAGTGGGATGAGGGAGAAGGAATAGGGGATAGGGCCTCCGGAACTCTTACTCACCGAACGAAACGCAACAGTTTAGGTCGGTACTGTTACTTTACATCGATTTTCTGTGAGAGGGTAGTACTTCCCCGGTCGAGCCGGCCCATTCATGCTGAAATCAGCAAATTCAAATTCAAATGTTTATTTGTATAAATGTGGTGTACAACAGGTGTTATAGAACAATTTGGATCCAACATTAACCATTTCAAATATATGGCATACAAATAATAATATACATTCAATTACAATGAAATTTTAACCTTATTTGATATAAATTCTACAAAATTCTACCTACACTAAGACTTACATTTTAAATATTCATCTACGGTGTAAAAACACTTTTCACACAACCATCGCAAAAGTTGAGCTTTAAATTTATTCATTGATAATTCTTTAACTCGTTGTGGTAAATGGTTATAAATTCGTACCGCCATTGCATAACTGTTTCGACTACATTGATCTATTCTTATTGCAGGAAGTACAAGTTTATTTGGATAACGAGTATTGAAATTACAACTATCTTTGTTATAAGAAAATAAATCATCATTGGATTTTACAAAAACACACATTTCATACACATACAGACACGGAACAGTTAGAAGTGACATTTTACGAAATAAAGGTTTGCAGGTTTCCCAAGGAGCTTTATTACACATACTTCGTATACATTGCTTTTGGGCAACAAATACCCTGTTTATATTTACAGAATTTCCCCAAAGCACAATGCCGTATCTTATATTGGACACAACGAAACCGTGATAAGCTTTTAAAGCTGTTTGTATATTAGTTATTTTTGCTAGGCGCCATAGCGCATAGGCAAATCTATTGATTTGATTACTTATTTTTCTACATGTGCTTTCCAATTGCATTTGTCGTCTAAGGTTATGCCTAAGAAAGAGAACTCTGTAACTTTTTTCAACATTTGTCCATTGTAATTTAAAGGACAATGGCAGATCTTCATACATCGAAATGTCTGAAATTGAAGCGCACAGTAATAAAAAACATTTCAAAAAAATCGGCGTAAGTAACAGAGTCTATAAATGATTCTATTTTCACTCGGGAAAGCCGGAAAAACAAGATATCGGTGTTTTAGTTTTTAGTTAAGAATGAACAATGTAGGTACGTTTGTTTTATCAAATGAAATTATGTCAGATTGACATCAAAACGCAGAAGTATTCTGTAGCATCTAACTCTGACAACTCCCGCACTAGGAATAAATCCTGTGTCGCGGGGGACTTTACAAACATACAACTAACGGACACAATGAACACCCAGACTCGAAACAACAATTTGTAGATCACACAAAGTGTTGTCTCGTGTGGGAATCGAACCCACAACACTCGGCGCAGTACCAAGCGGCGAGGCGGCCGCTTAAACCACTACGCCAACCGTGCAGTATATATATTTTGTTTTATCTATATTTACACTTAAATTATTGTTGCGTAACCAGTTCATTGTATTACATATAGTTTTATTAAGCATGCCATTGTAGTTGCTGTTTACATTATTTTTATTAGGTACCAGTACGGATATATCGTCCGCATAAAGAATACATTTATGTTCTATTATAGAAGGAAGATCATTAATATAAAGAATAAATAGAAGTGGACCTAATATGCTTTCCTGGGGAACACCGACTCTATTGTGCCTTAGATTTAATTTAGTATATATTTCTTTTTGCTATGATTTAACATTTATGATCTCCACAAATTGTGTTCTATCACTCAAATAACTTTTTAGCCAGTTCTGTGCAATGCCACGTATGCCGTATAGTTCACATTTACTTAATAACAAATTATGTGACACAAAATCAAATGCCTTACTCATGTCAAAGAACAAAGCTGTTACATTGGTTCTTGAATTAGTATTGTCCACTATACTTTTTACAAGATTAAATGTAGCCAATGTAGTAGGCTTTCCTTTCAAAAATCCATGTTGTTCCGGATACTAAACTTGGAAATCGTTCAGAAAAGATATCAATCTATTGTACATTATTTTTTCAAACACTTTAGCTAATGTAGGAATAAGAGCAATAGGCCGGTAATTGCTTGTGATATTCTTGTTACCTTTTTTGTACAAGGGTTTAATTACCGTTGTTTTCAATTTATCAGGAAACTTACCTTGTGTTAGAGACAGATTTATTATATACACTAATACTGGTGCAATGATTTTACTACATGTTTTAAGAAGGTTTGTAGGAAATTGGTCATAGCCCACCGAAGGCGTATTTTTAAGCAATCGTATTAATTTTTGAACCTCGATGATGTCGGTAGGGACTAAGAAAATACTGGCGTTGTTTGACTTAATTTGTATATTCTTCTGATTGATTTCGGCTAAGACTTAAAAAAAAATTAAGGCTCTACTACCTTGAAAAACTACGCCTTCTCGCAATTTGCCGCTTGTGATGTTAAAAAGAGTTTACTGGCAATTACTTCTAATGCAGTTGGTAATGACCGTCAACCGTAAAATGATCCTTCCCATCCTTGATGAAATCCTTCTCGTCCGATGCAATATATATACTTAATAAGTCTATTTCCTTCGGTGTCTTTCCTTCAGCGTGAAAAGAAGCACTTATACCTAAAAAACCTAAACCTTCTACCTTAGCAGATTACCGTCCTATATCCATATCGTCGATATCGATCGATAAGCGTCTTATCTATTCACAACTTAGTTCCTTCCTTTGTAAAAATTCCCTTTTAAATCCATACCAGTCAAGTTTCCGTCCTAGGCACACTACCGTTTCTGCATTAGTTCACGTTACCGATAATATCAGGCTAGGTATGGACTGTGGCAATCTAACGGTTCTATCCTTACTTGATTTCAGGAATGCGTTTAGCACCGTAAATTTGCACATCATACTTTGGCATTCTACGCTCTCTTAACATATCTCAATCAACAATTGACTGGTTTCAAAGTTCCCTGTTTCGACGCTAGCAACGTGTACGCATTGATATTGATGATACCTATTCTGCTTGGTCCAATATGAATGCAGATGTTCTACAGGGTGGCGTGCTATCCCCTTTACTTTTCGCTATATCTATTAACTAGCTGACCCGGCGAACTTCGTACCGCCTTATATGTATTATACATATAAACGTTCCTCTTGAATCATTCTATCTACAATCAAAATAAAACGCATTAAAATACTTTGCGTAGTTTTAAACATTTAACCATACATAGGGAACCATTTCTTGGTAGTAGAGCCTTGCTGATTTCAGCATGAATGGGCCGGCTCGACCGGGGTAGTTCACCCTCTCACAGAAAATCGACGTAAAGTTACAGTACCTAAACTGTTGCGTTTCGTTCGGTGAGTGAGAGTGCCGGAGGCCCTATCCTCCCCTATTCCTTCTCCCTCATCCCACTCCTTACCCTATCCCTTTTCCCAACCCCAAAGGGCGGCAACGCACTTGTGACTCCCATGGTGTTGCTTGTGTCCATAGGCGGCGGCAATTGCTTACCATCAGGCGATCCGTCTGCTCGTTTGCAGCCTGTTACCATAAAAAAAAGGGACAGACAGACAGAAGAGAGACTTTGTTTTATACTATGTAGTGATTCTATTTCAAACAAACTAGAGGACTTGTGCTGCTCCACAGCAAATTTTAATATTATAAAAAAGCTCTTACATATAGGTATGATGAGTACATTGTAGCCTTATCTAATAAGTAAAAACATTGGCTTTGCGTTGCACCTTAGGTATCATGAAATTTCCACCAAGATTTTTATGCAAAGAACTACCATATATGCCAAAAATACCATTTCTACTAAAATGACTATTCCTACTGAAAATACTATTCCTATCAAAACTACTATTTGTACCAAAACTACTATTCGTACTAACCATAGAGAAATAAAGGATAGAGTGGCAGAATAGTACCTAACTCAATACTGTGTCGTGTCCGCCGGTGGGAGAGAGAACGCAACAGTTACAGGCCCTCTGCATCTCTCTTTAACAACGCATGCTCTACATTCTACAATGGGGTTGGCAACTGTCAAAGTGTGTTGTCGTTGTGTCCCCAAACAATGAATTTGTATTATGGTCAAATTTTTACAATATATACACTTTTTTGTCATTTCAAACTATCATCGTGTATCAATAAAAACAACTTTAAAAAAATTGATTACTGATAAACTGATATAAATAATAGTTACAGGTAGCACGCCATTGCGCAATGTTGATGTTGTGCATGTACTGTTAGAGAGAGATGCAGGGGGCCTTTAACTGTACGGACACTCATTGGCCCCTCTCTGCCACTCTATCCTTTATATCTCTATGGTACTAACACTATCATATCTACCAGTTTTTTTTCAAAACTACCATTTCTACCAAATCCGCCGGTGCTGTCAAAAGTACTATTCTTACCAAAGCTACAACTTCTACCATAACTACCACTTGTAATATAATTATATGACAATAATAGTACTATGAACCGCTGTAATATGTTCCACATAAAAAATTAAGATGCCCGAAGAAAGTCCGTAATTTTAAAAACAATTTAAAAACACAAAAAGTTTCCTAACATAAAACGTAATTTACCCGTCTGTAGGGTTGATTTTCCCAACATTAGGCGGAAAATTCACTACATTTGGGGAAATGTATGTATAGGTATAATTTTACACACCACCACACTCACACCAGTATGAAAGTAAGGCAAGGTCACCTTAAGGAGGCATAACGGTTTTCCTGGCAGAGACCGCTAGGAACTTATTAGATGCCATAAAAATATTTTTGAATTTAGAAACGTCCATGTAGAGAGAAAGCAATGGAATCGTAAGAAATTTATAGGACAATATTGAAAAATAAGTTCAATGTCCACACCTAGCTTCCTTCAAACTTACCCAATTTAAATAAGCATACCATCAAATGAAAGAGCTCTTTTCAGCGCGTGTTATAGGCCTATAACGAAACGCCTACCTCAATGAGAACCAGATATATAGAAGCAGAAAGTCACTGACTACGGCTACGAAAACGTAAAAAATGTATGGGAGAAAACTGTTTTTGCATATAACTTGATGAATGTGCAAGTTAGGTAATTTCTAATGCTTGATGACAAATCTATGCAGCGAGAGCTTTCATTTAAAAAAAAATCATGTGAATCGGTTGGGTACAACGGGCTGGCCGACTCGTATTATAAAACACAAATTCTTTTAATATATAGATTACTTTCATCCTACCACCTTTACGCAGATGATTTGCAGATTTATACGCAAGGCTTCTTGAATAGATTAGCAGACGCTTGTACAACGATTGACACGGACTTGGCGCAAATCTGTGATAAGACCACATGAGTAGATAAACGGAACAGAGACAAAGCTTCTTACAACAGCGCGAATCGGTTGCACTACTACAAGCACGCGGCGCATGTGTGCGTGACCACTGCCGCTTGTCGTGTACGTGGCGAGACTGGAAAAAACCGGTTTACGTAGGCACAGTCAGTTGACAATCTCAGGGCTTTTACGACGCACTTTGTTTGTTTTGTACGTTGCAAGTTTTAATATTTCGAGCAAAAATTCCAAAAAAAAACACGTTTTTTGTATGGGACCCCCCCTTAATATTTTCATTTTTTTATTTTTAGTATTTTTTGTTATAGCGGCAACCGAAATACATAATTTGTGAAAATTTCAGCTTTCTAGCTATCATGGTTTATGAGATACAGCCTGGTGACAGACAGACGGACATACGGACAGACAGACAGACAGACAGACAGACAGCGGAGGCTTAGTAATAGGGTTCCGTTTTTTACCTTTTAGGTACGGAACCCTAAAAACGAACTAATATATACATAAAAAGGCAAAACATCTAGGCGTCGTAGTATTCCTCCGCATCACTGTCATCGGGTAACGTGCCCAGGAGGCTGGCAGCATTGCCACGTTGAATGGCAATGCTGCTAATTTTATCGCATTTGTTGAATTGCTCGAGCAAAAGTTTCGCGAATATTTCGATCTTGAAATAAATATTGTCAACGAAATATTTAAACGTATTGAAGATTGTAAATTTGATATGCCTTGTGAGTGTATCCCGATTCCCGTTGGATTACTTAAAAAACTATTATGTTAGATTCAGAATTTACCATACCATTAAAAGAAACAACAAATTATTAAAAAACAAAAATTATTAAAAGAAAATTATTAGAGTAAGTAATTTGTAAAGGTTTCTAACATAATAATAAAATTATTTGACAAAAGTTTTGTTTAATTTGTCTTAACCTATTGTGACAACCCTACCAAAATAGGTAACAAAGAAGAAGTAGCAAAAATGCCCCACTTCCGACAGCAAAGATAAGTGTCTCAAAAAATCGCTAAAAATCAGTATAAAAAAATTATATACTTCCGGTAATCATATTTACTGGCTAGCACATAAAAAAATTGCTCTAAATATTAATTCAGGAGTAGAAAACCTGTAATATACTAAATACTAACTTCTGATTTTAGTTTTAGAATAGGATTAAAAAAGCAATTAAACACTATAATAACTCACGTTTGATAATAGTTATTATACTAGGTTAGTAATAAAGCACATATAGTGAAGAGTTTTGTCAAACAATAAGACTAAATATGCTTAAACCAAACTTGTTAGCAGATTATGTCGAAGAACATAGTCTGAACCAGCAGAGTCCCCTTTGCGAGGTTGGAAGCAACTAGCGAAGAAGTTAATATGATTTTTTGAGACATACGAGGAATTAATTATGATATCAGAGGGTCTAGTACGAGTTTGCACTCGATCGTCACGAGGGACGATAGACTAGTCGTCGGGAACAATTTCCATACATTTTCTAAATGCGCCCCCTAGCGGACTCTATCGATGGCTACTCTCCGTTAGGGGCGCTTTTAGAAAATGTGTTCGGGGATACAGGCTAGAGTCTATAAAAAAATATGTGCATTTGTTTAATCTTTATTCCATTTTTTTATGGTCGTTAGAGTAGTAGGTATTGCATGATTGAAAGTAAAATATTTTTAAGATAAGTACTTAATACTGCGCCTGAAACAATATTTTGAGCAATTTCTAAGTATGATAGCCAGTAAGGATGAAAATCAGAGGTATGCTATTTATTAATACTCAATTTTATCTATTATTTGAGATATTTTTCTCAGCTGTCGGACGTGGGGTAATTTTATATGGAAGTTGCAACTTCTCCTTTACAAGCTCATATGAAGCTTTGTCTCTGTTCGGTTTATTTACTCATGTGTCCATACCTCTTGTAGTAAAATTCGAATTCAAAATTTGAAAAAATAGGAACATAAACAAAAATGACGTTTTTGTGACGACTGGTCGCAAGTATTAGATCACATTTTTATGATTTGAGACTTTATTACTCGGTGTCATGGTTGTAATTTGGTTGAACTTAAAACTGTTTTTAAATATTTGTCTTTGTTTGGTAGGAATCAAGGCCTATTCAAACCTGAGCGATATTCGCTGCCGCTGTGGGTAGAGGTACATACCGCGCGGGTTTCGCTCAGGTATTTAAGGCCTGTTCAGACCTAAGCGGTATTCGCTACCGTCTGCGGCAGAGAAAACCCAGTGGGTATGCGGTAATATTACTGTTCAGACCTAAGCGGTATTCGCTATCCTTGTGGGTAGAATAACGCGCGGTAGTCGACTGTAGCGCGTAGAAAATTCTGCAATATTTGACATATTCGTCACTTATGATGTGCCAAGCACTCGACTTATTGGAAAATAGTTTACAGGAACATTAAAAGAAATTCATTCGATTTTCATTTATAACTTTGTTATTTTTCATTTACGACTAAATGCTACGGGACCAAAGTTGAAGAGAATTTAATTAGAAACCAAAAATGATTTGATTTTTTTCTGTGCGGCCAATAGTTAGAAATAAACTAGTAAACCAGAAAAACTAAAAATCCCATTTGTACCACTCTTTTCAAGATGGCGACTGCAGGACAAGGGCTCCGACCCCACAAACTTGGATTTAACTTACTCTATGCATTAAATCCCTCTTGACATCTATAAAATAAAATTGCGTCGTCTGACAAATGCGCGCTAAGCCCAAATACTGTAACATTTCAATGGACTAAAATGAGAGCGTTGAGGAATATGAGTGGAGTAAATCTGATGGATAAAGAGAGAAATAGTGTGAGCCGAGGGAAGCGAGGTCTAAAAGAAGATTTAGTGGAAAAGATGGATAAAGGAATGTTGCGCTGGTTTGGACATTTGGAAAGGATGGATGAAAGAAAAAAATACGAAAAAAATATCGTTTAAAAATTAATGAAGATGTCGGTACGGGCGGGTACCAACCCGCTCGTACCGACGTCGTACGCCCAACGGACGTACGACGACCAAATACGTCACGTACTGAGAAAGGGCCAAATTAAAAGTACTTATAACTGACGAGTATGCATAATAAGGGTAACAAATGTGGAGGAAGCGAAAGAGGCGTGTTTGAAGCGAAGCATTTAGCGTTCCGTTGTCTCTTTTTAGTCTCTATCTACTCTTATGTCAGACGGGCATGACGATAGATAAGACTTAAAACTTTTTTCCTCCAATATTTGAAATAGTCCGTGTGGTGACGGATTAAGAATACGAAATGTCACCACCCCATATCATCCCTTGAGTATCGTAAGAGCCGACAGAGGGAGCATATTATGCAGAGAACAACACTGTAAAGCTGATTTTCCACCAGAGTGGCGAGACGAGGCGAGGCGAGGAGAGAATTGAAATTTGTATGGCAAATTTTCAATTCTCTCCCAGCGCATCTTTGGTGGAAACAGTATGGATTGACGAGAATATGCGAGGCGTGAATTGAAATATTTGTTTGTGTAAAAATTAACCGTATTGCTTTCAACATAGAGTATATAAATTAACCAGTACCAGTATATCTTTATCTAATGAAGCCTACGGGCGGCGCGGCGGTCACGCGCGTGCTCGCACGAGCTCGCGATGGCTATTTTTAGTGAAAAAGGGTCAGTGCGATTTCAATTCTCTTCTCGCCTAGTCTCGTCTCGCCACTCGGTGGAAAATCAACTTAAAGGTGATATTCCACCAGAGTGGTGGAAACGACACTCAAACATCACTGTACCTATGACGAACTCAAACATCACTGTACCTATATCTTAATCTAATGAAGCCTATGGGTGGCGCGGCGGTCACGCGCGAGCTCGTACGAGCTCGCGCGAGCTCGCGATGGCTATTTTTAGTGGAAAAGGGTCAGTGCGATTTCAATTCTCTCCTCGCCACGCCTCGTCTCGCCCCTCTGGTGGAAAATCACCTTAAGAGAAGGAAAACTTGATACAAATCCTATACTAACCCGTGGCGTGGTAAAGTAGACCAATTCCTCCTTTCAAAGGAGAGGCCTAGTCCAGCAGTGGACTGTTAAAAGCTGATGATGATGATGATGATTTTAATTTAAGGTTTGTGTCAGACCGGTGCGTGGGGCTGCTTCGACGAGTTCAATAGGATTTCAGTAGAAGTATTATCTGTTGTGTCGGTGCAAGTCAAGTGCGTGCTGGATGCCATTAAGGCAAAGAAGAAGAAATTCGATTTTATGGGCGAATTTATATCTCTGATCCCCACTGTAGGCATGTTCATCACTATGAACCCAGGTTACGCCGGCAGGACTGAGTTGCCCGAAAACTTGAAAGCTCTATTCAGGTAATATTATACTTATACTATTGTTATATATTTAAAGTATTAGTGCTTTTGCTGACAAAATATTTAAAAATATAAATTGTATGTTAACAGACCGTGTGCTATGGTAGTACCAGACTTTGAGTTAATTTGTGAAATCATGTTGGTGGCCGAGGGCTTTCAGGACGCGCGTCTGTTGGCGCGGAAGTTCATCACGCTGTACACGTTGTGTCGTGAACTGCTCTCTAAACAAGACCATTACGATTGGGGCTTGAGAGCTATTAAATCTGTCTTGGTCGTTGCTGGTTCTTTGAAGGTTTGTCTTTATACATACACTTGTTTCATCTACGCAATTATTGACTCACCTTATCTTTCCTTCTTCGACCATAAATTATTTTGTATCAAATTCATCAGCGTGGTGATCGCCAAAGACCAGAGGATCAAGTACTGATGAGAGCGTTGCGAGATTTCAACATACCGAAGATCGTAACTGACGACATGCCAGTCTTTATGGGCTTGATCGGTGATCTATTCCCTGCACTTGATGTGCCAAGAAAACGAGATTTTGACTTTGAAAAGCAATTGGTGGATGGCGCAGTATCGATGAAACTTCAACCAGAGAAGGGTTTCATTTTAAAAGTACCTAAAACATTTTCTTTACAACGTTTCTTTTACCTAATTTTAATATTATTAGGAACTTATACTGATATTTAATTTCACTTTAGATGGTGCAACTCGTTGAATTATTTGCTGTTAGGCACTCAGTTTTTATCAATGGATTTGCCGGGACTGGCAAAACTATGGTTTGGCAATGTCTTCACAAAACTTACCAAATGTTGAAAATGAAACCATATTATAACGATTTGAGCCCAAAAGCCGTGACAAATGATGAACTATTTGGTATAATCAATCCATCGACAAGAGAGTGGAAAGACGGTCTGTTTTCAACTATCATGAGAGACATGGCAAACATGCCTGGAGATGGACCTAAATGGATTGTACTTGACGGAGATATCGATCCTATGTGGATTGAGAGCCTAAATACTTTAATGGATGATAATAAAGTGAGTATTTACAATAAAAGGCAACATGAGTAAGCAATCATATCCTAGGTGTATTGAATGTGAATTTATCGATTCTATTTTGTTACACAGGTACTTACATTAGCCAGTAATGAACGTATCGCTTTGACCAAGCAAATGCGGCTGTTGTTTGAGATAGCTACTTTAAGAACTGCAACACCAGCTACGGTATCGCGCGCTGGTATACTATATATTAACCCTCAGGACTTGGGATGGAATCCGTAAGTAAAATCTGGTAAAACGTATAATCATAAGTAAACTAAATAAATAATATAATTATAGAAAAATATTACTACCTATGTCGTCAAATTAAAAGGCCAGATGCAATTTGTAATTTTGGTTTTTGTTTGTTTCTTACTTTTCTAAGACAATAACGTAAGTATATACACTATAATATAAAAATGAATCGCTGAATGTGTTGCTAAGCGCAAATCTCGAGAATAGCTGAACCGAATTCGCTCATTCTTTTTTTATAATATCTCTTGAAGTACGAGGATGGTTGAGGCGGAGAGAAAAAGAATTCAAGAATCGACTGTTAGGCGGTACGAATTTCATCGGGTCTGCTAGTAATAAATATTGAATGATACCACTATTCATACTAAGTTATTTAAACTTAACTTCGAGAGTGTTGGGATTGGTCCAAGACTAAAATTTTCAATAAACCACCCGCAGTGATACGTCCAGATGCTACCAATATGGGAGCTGTTGCGACACGGAGTTGCATAATGCCCCGCCATACAGACGATATCCGTATGCGTGAAAGAAGTTTGACCGATGGCAATGCTATATATTATATGGTGTGCCCAATACAATTCGACTTGACTGATGACTTGACTCGACTTTTAGTAAGTGATTAGATAAGGTCAAGTAGATACGCGGATAAAACCAATGTTAAATTGCAGGTTCGTTGCTTCATGGATAGACACATCGCGCGACGACGAGTCGGAGAAGGCGATGCTGACGGTGATGTTCGACAAGTACATCCCGTCGCTGCTGGAGTCGTGCAAGAAGTACAAGCGCATCACGCCGCTCACGGAGCTGCAGCAGATACAGCTCACCTGTTACTTGCTCGAATGCTTTATGACTAGGGCTAACTTGCCTAGTGATTGCCCTAAGGAATGGTCAGTTATAAATATTTTTCATGAATGTCATTTCATTATCCCTATTCAAATTCGAACAAACTCTATCAATTTTCTTTGTAAGAAGAGACTTCTTTTCAATCTTGTAAGCGTAACTGGGCAGTAAATGTGGTTGGGCAGGCCCTAAGACTTATGTTGCCAAACTACGCTCACATAATACCAAACTATAAAGCTCTTTTTGTCCCAGGTATGAAATTTACTTCGTGTTTTCTATTGTATGGGGTTTTGGATCTGCTTTATTCCAAGATCAACTAGTTGACTGGCGCAATGAATTCAGCAAATGGTTCACTAATGAGTTTAAACAAATAAAGTTCCCGTCCAGTGGGAACGTGTTCAGTTTCTTCATTGATCCCGAAACTAAAAAGTTCTTGCCGTGGTCTGAAAGAGTAGAACGTTTCGAATTTGATCCTGATATGCCCCTTCAGGTAAGATAATTTGTTATTTCAAAGAACACTACTAAAATACATACAAATGTTCGTTTCTTATCGGCTACTTCAGACATGTTTTAATTTTTTTTCTAGTCGTGTTTAGTATCAACGTCTGAGACGACTCGTACCAGGTTCTTTATGGATCTGTTGATCGCTAAGACGAAGCCAGTGATGCTGGTGGGCAGTGCCGGCAGCGGGAAGACTGTAAGTGTGGCAGCAAAGCTCAAAGCCCTGCCCGACACATACGCAATTACCAATGTGCCACTCAACTTTTATACGACCTCAGGTATTTGTACTACATATAGTGTTGTTTTGTTTGCGTTACGTATGATTCAGAAATTGCTTGAAAAATTCCTTTGCGGTGAGTTCGCTCTTTTGTTTTATAATCCAGTAAATGTCTGCCTGTACCAAGTGCTTGCAATAATTACCCTTCGAATTTTTAAATGCGCGAGACACAAAAGAGCACAAGTGTTTGTGCAAACACAAGTACATACTGCCTCTATTTGCTAGACTGCTTTATCTGAGAGTAATAAAATATTTTATGTTAAGAATTTAATAACCATTTTTACAGAAATGATACAGAAAGTGCTCGAGAAACCACTAGAAAAGAAGTCGGGGCGCAACTTCGGTCCACCGGGCAGCAAGTTCATGATCTACTTCGTGGACGACTTCAACATGCCCGAGGTGGACGCGTACGGCACCGTGCAGCCGCACACGCTCATCAGACAATTCATGGATTATCGACATTGGTAACGTACACTCAAACAACTTGTTTCACCATAAACCAGCCAGAATGAGCAATTTAAAGTACTTACCTATTTTTATTTAATTTACTTGCAGAACCTGGTGTCGCTAGTTGTAAACTGGTTTTATTTTTAGGTATGACCGGCAGAAGCTAACGCTGAAGGATATATCAAACTGTATGTTCGTGGCGTGTATGAACCCGACGGCAGGCTCCTTCACCATCGACCCACGCCTGCAGAGACACTTCTGCACTTTTGCCATCAGGTAATTATTGTAGTCAAGAGTCAACAAAGGCGGCCTGGTAGTTTGAGCTCATTCACGCCTATTTAAATTTGTTACGTCCACAAACATTATAAAAGAGTTTTGCTTTAATAGGCTTGTGTCATAAAATGTAATTGGTAATTGATTCGTTCCTTTATAAGATATTAAACCGATATAACCGATTATTTCTTCAAAAATCGATCAGCCACATTACTAATTTCAGCTTTTTAAAAACCCATTTGAATTTGACGCGAAAACCATCATAGCGGTTGAGTGACGACATGAAGTGCAAAACAAAACAAATCGTGAATGATGTGTGGTCATGGTCTGGTGTACCCACTTTAACTTCTTTTAATTCAATTTATAAATGAATTCCACGTTTTACAAAAATATTTTTACTCGGATGCAGGTGCAAAGATGTCGTTTTGGTAGTAAATACAACTAAAACGTCAACAACTACAATGGTGGAGGCACCGTTTGACGTAATGCTTTCTGATTGGTGTTAACTGTCACAAGAACAAAGATATTATGAGAAGTTTTAAAACCCTAAAAATAACATAAATCTTACTTTTTATAATAAGTACTAAACTCAATTGATATCTACAATTAATAATGAATCTATAGATACTACAATTAAAAGGACACAAGCCTATTATGTATTTTAGCTATTTTTTTTAGATCCGGTCCTGTTTACTAGCTCTTTGTGAAATTTTGTAAACTGAGAGAACAGAGAACAACAGTGATGTGAAGAATATACTGTCAGTTAATAATGATAGCGTATATTAGTTTCCCAGGTTTGGATGCGTGCCATCATATCTACATACAGATCCTGAAACAACATTTGGCTATACCTGCCAACAAATACGGTATTTTGGTGCAGCGCTTTGCAGACTCTTTGGTCAACACAGCTCTCGCTCTACATAGCAAGATATCTTCAACTTTCCTGCCAACTGCTATCAAATTTCACTACATTTTTAACTTGCGAGATCTGTCTAATATATTCCAGGTACCTCGTATATAGTAATATGACGCAATAATCAAATTCGTACCCTATTTATTTATAAAGTTGTCGTGTTATATTTATGTCACTGTAAACTTTTAACACGCTCACTGCGTTACGAGACCTTATGAATATCGTACGGGACTTTCGTTCGGTGCATAGATGAAATAATATGATTTCCCGCTCCGGGAAATGACTTTTCAGTGTGATTTTTTAAAGTGAATGACCTAACTCATCTTGATTAGATATCGTGTTTGTAATATTTTTATCAATAAGCACGTACGAGACTCAATAGGTCTTGTAGCGAACAGATAGTAAAAAATGTTTGATGATATACATACATACATATATATTTTACTTGACTGTTTTATTTTGCAGTCTATTGACTGCAAAATTCAAATATTTGAGAGAACTTATTGAACTGTTCGATATTCATGCGCCTATTCGCACTATAAAGTTGAAACATGCACCATCGCCTTGGCTTATCAAAGAAATAAGCTACGAAATTTAAATATATTGCCAAGCCTTTTAAAATAAATAAGAAAAATATACGAAGCTTAGAAATCACTGCAATAGGGTATGTAGAGATGCACAACGCCAACATATTCATGGTTCACTTCAAAATGGTGACCTACCGAAAGTATAAAAATTTCTAAGATCAATAGGAGTTGGAAAGCATAATCAAAACAAGAATTCTTCTGTCATTGATATTAGTTCGCTCAATCAGCATTTCTCTGCTTCGTCCGATTATAACAAAAATACATATCTTTCATCTCTTTCAACTCCTGCTTATACTCCTGTCGTCTTTAGTCAGTTTACTGCATGATGTTAAGAAGAGCATCCTATCCATAACATACAAAGACTAACCAATTCCTTTATTCTATGTTAGAATATAGATTTATACTACACGTAAAAAATCCTACACGTATCTCATCAACAACTTTAACACTTTAAGATCTAATTTTAACAAATTTCCATGGATATAATTTACAAACAAACATCGAAGAATTAGGGTTCTCGGATCATTGCGGTACAACTATCCATCTAACACTGCCACAGCAAACTGAAAATATTGAATGGTACATATAGAAACGAATTTTCAGTAAATCTAATACGAACTTTAACTCCGAATTAACCGATCTAAATTGGTACTCCAGTTTATCATTAGACAATAACGTAAATACAAACTACAACACATTTAATAGATTATTAAAATCAATTCTTAACAAATACATGCCATAGACATGAGCAAACAAGACAAAAGACAAGAACAAAGCTTACGATACGGTTCAATTTAATATTTCATTGAGTACTGCTTGTACGCAATTGGAATCCAAGGAACAGCTTACGAATGGCTTCAGTCATATCTTACAGGTAGAGAACAAACAGTAGAACTAGAATACAACAAAAACACACATGAAATACAAAAAATCTGTATGTAGTCTGTAAATATGAATATGATGGATTCTAATTTTCAAATATGTTTGCCTAATGCACTTTATCAATAAAAATCTGTGATCATCAAACAATGTATTTTCGAGAGAATGTTCAATCAAATTTGAAAAAGGCTTCGGAATGCATTACTGTTGCTGATATTTTAATTATTAGCAAGTATTTATTTAAACACTCACACTGATACGTTTAGAAGGGAGGAGTAATATTGGCACATCATTTTCTTTTAGTCCGCGCCATCTGTCATTACTATTAAAACATTCCGCAGTAAAATGCTTGGAACAAGTTCTATGGTGCTTTCTAGGCACCCAATTTTCTCCCAGACATACTGCAACAATCCACTTATTTTGTAAATCTTTATCATGTGGAAATCTAAAAAATAACGAGGTAAAAATATACGGTCGATAGACATATCGATAAGATTTTTAACAACACTTGACAATGTCGATATAAATATTATACGGCTAAATTCAAAATCATGACAGAACTGTCATAAAAGGAAAATTACTAAGGTTATATAATTTGATGGCATAATAATTATTGTCTGAATTGCTAGGACCAAGAATCAAATGGACTCGACATTTGCGTACACCCGTAAAGGACGGACATAGAGTACATCCTGAGTTGGTGTTACCAGATGTTGTAAATGTTTACCCTACAATTCTACGAAGTACATGTTAACTTTTAAGTAACATTGTATCAAACCTGAATTATAATAATAATTATAATATTCTACCACATTCACACAACACCATCTAGTCCCAAACTAAGCAGAGCTTGTACTATGGGTACTAGATAATGGATAAACATACTTATATACTTTTTTTTTTTTAAACACCCAGACCAAGACAAACATCCATGTTCATGCACACAAATGTTTGACTTGTGTGGGAATCGAACCCGCGACCTTCGGCGTAGCAGTCGTTTACACTCCCGCTGCGCCAACCGGTCGTTCCGAAATTGAATACCTTACCAGACATCTGAGACCGCGTTCTCCTATAATTTTTAATCAATTTGGTATTTCGATGAATTTATGAGCTAACTCGAGAAGTTCCATCAATATCCGTTTAGGTATTTTTGCAACGAATAGTAACAAACATCTTTATAATATAATTTACAGCCCAATAAAAAAATAAAAATATAGCTAACCTTACAAGGAGGTTTAAATCCATGCATAAGGTGTGCGATAAGTATTTTTTATACTTAATATTATTATGTATAACAAAAGTGTCGAATATGTGGGACTGGCTTCACTCGCCAAATAAACACGAGGCTCAGAGTTATATACCTTTTACTATATTATTTGACACTCAACTTTACTGTCCTTTGAACAAAATTAATTTTGTATACAAAATTCTTATTTTCTCTTCTTTATCATTCGAGAATTATTCCAAATAAGTAGGTACCTATTGCGGGGAGTTTTCCTAAAACACTTTTGTTCAAAGTGTTTAGAGCATACTCTTGCATATTTATTCGGATCCCAGTTTTCTCCTCCTGTTGCACGTATCCACATTTATTTTTGGATCGTGCTGTCCTTTGGGAATCTATAAACAAATAATTTAATTACAACAAAGAATCGGAAAACAAATTAAATAATTAATCTTAGGTTCATGAAACAAAGTAACGGCAAATTACCCAATATTTGGGTAATTTCCCAAACGCTTCTGTGGTATCCCTAAAAAACATTTAACGCTGTAAAATTAAAAAGTATCGATGACTTTTGGCTAGCTCAACATTCAACGACCTATTGAATTCGATTGTGTAATACTAAAATCGCGGTGAAAATAAAATAGCATTTTTTGGTTTATTGATGTAATTTAGAAATTATTTCCTTATGTAATAATACGCTATTTGTATCATTCTATCAATATTTTCATGTATAAATAGATATTATAACTAAAATATTGTACTTACGAATAAATGGTTATGTTCTCACATTTCCGCTCACTATGGCTTTTACAGCCTTCAATGTAACAAATCACCATAATAAATCTAAACCAATGATATTTTCACTAAGCATTCACAATTAATAACAATAATAACACAATTTTTCGCGGAAATTATCGAGAGCTCAAACGTTTGTTGGTCACAACTGAATGTTGTGACCAACAAAAAAAACGAAAACTCTGACAAAGACAAAAAATGCTATCTTTGTCTCTTTTACTCTTATGTATTTCTGTATGTCATTATCTCGGTCTGTCACGGTATTTTTATTTGCTTGTCAAATCCATAGAGATACATCATCCTAGTCTGAATTGTATCTTACACGTCAATTGACTGTGTTCAATTTGTAAGTAGTAGGACAACTTCTATGTATATATCCAATTGAACAATTCTTTGGATTATAATGACATCAGCGTTCGAAATGAAATAAATTATTAAATAGAAAAAGCTAAATTTAAGTGTTCAAATCATTACGGTTTCAAAATATGAACATAGAGATTTTTAAGATATGCTTTCCTAACAAATTAAATTAATAAATATATATGCAAAAAGAGTTTAAAAGTATAAGTTTGCACAAATTGTTTTTGGTAACATTAAAAACTAGAATAAGAATGTAAATCAGTTCTTATACTTTTATTAATAAGGTTATTTTTTCTATATGTGTGACTTTTCAGATAATACTTTTATGATAATTATGTTTTATATATTTAACGAATCACACCGTGGCGTTATATGGTAAATGTGTATTTGTGTGTGAGAGGCGACACTGCTTATCGTATGTAATGCCTGACATACTACTTCTATTAGTCGTCGTTGCGCTTGCCAAATCTGTTATGTGCATTTACGCAACTTTTCAGGAGCGCAAAAAAACTGTTTTATACAAAAGTTTCTCTGATTATCCTAAGACAAATATACCCATGTGGTTGCAAAAAAATATGTTTTTGTAATGGTATTGTTTATTATTGCATAATAATAGATTAAACTTTTACGACATAACCTAACAAAATTGTCACATGTCAGTGACATAAACCTGATATGTGAAATTCATTTCACATATCAGGTTTTTGAGGGTAGTTTGGAGTTCACATGTCAGACTTTTCACAGCAAGTATTACAGATGAAAAGTTTGGCAAGTCCGTTTCTACATAGATTTCGCACATGATTGTTTTTACAAAGCATGCGGCTTTAATAGCTAGCGACATCTAGCGAAAAAACGAAAAATTTAAAAAATGCACATGTCAGGTTTGGCAAGCGCAACGACGTAGTATTCTTTATTCTATGGATCCATACATGGATTTTGACATTCGAGATTCGTGTTTGACATATTTTGTATGGAGCTTATATCAAAAACGAATCTAAAATCTATCTATAGGTAGTTCGAATATTGCATTCCGTAGTTAGGCAGAATAGAAGAAACCTTAAACAAAAGAAAAAAATATCTCTTTCCAGTTTGAAAGTAGAGTTACTGTATACGTATACATGTTACCTACACGTGTTTGCGTGTGGCAATGTTTCACTGTATTGTGAAACATTGCCACACGTGACGTTTATTTTCCTTATCTAATATATAAAATTCTCGTGTCACAGTTTTCGTTCCCATACTCCTCCGAAACGGCTTGACCGATTTTGATGAAATTTTTTGTGCTTATCCGGTATCTATGAGAATAGGCCAACATCTATTTTTCAAAAAAAAAAAAAAAATTTGCAAAACAACGTTTGCCGGGTCAGCTAGTAATAATATATTTCTAATGCATATTTTTTACAAAAAATATGCATTCTGCGCACTTCCTATATGTAAACAATAAGTGTGCCAAGTACGACTACCTCGTTGGTCTCGCGGCATAAATGTGCGCGTGAGATCGGGAGGTCCCGGGTTCGATTCCTGGGTCGGGCAGTGTTATTGGGTTTTTCTGTCACGAAATTCTCAGGAGCAGCACGGAGTCTGGGAATGTGCCCGGTACGGCAATAGGCTCGCCCCTTATTACGTGGGACTAAAGTATATCTGGCGAAAAGTGGGTGTAGAAATACACCTCTGCCTATTCCTTCGGGGATAAAAGGCGTGACGATATGTATGTATGTAAGTGTGCCAAGTTTCGCGCATTTCTCGTAAAAAGGGATCACAAAATTTCGCTTGACGTATTTATATATAGATACTTAATTTATCCCAAACTAGTTTGTCTGGAAGAAATCGCAATGTGCAATAACATCGCCCTTGTACCACTAGTTTTAAAATTTCGATAAAATTTATTGTAATAATGTTTAGTATTGTATTGTACTGGTGTACAATAAAAAAATAATCTATCTATCTATATAACACGCTATTTGCAGGGAATATTATTCACAACTGGTGATGGAATAAAAACTTCATCAGAATTGTTAAGGTTGTGGATGCACGAGGCGACACGAGTTTACTCTGACAAACTAGTGGACTCAGTAGACAACGAAGCGTTTACTAAACTTATTGCAGATGTTATTAAAAGGAACGTTGAGGTAAGTAAACCGATTTCTACCACCAAGAATATTTGTTTTTCTGTCTCGTCTTTATTCGGATTTCCGATATCATCTAGATTCAGTTATGTGCCCGTCCAATTTCGTTAGTGTTCACTGTTAACTATGTGAAAACCGCAACTACAATTTTCCTGCTGGAATGAAGTGGTTGAGAGCAGTGATAGCAGAGTGGAGAGACCAATAGACTGTTACGCAGAGGGTGTCGGGTTCGAATCCACGGCACGCACCAATGACAATGACAAGTTAAGTGCGTATTAAATAGTTAATTATCGCTTGCTTATCGGTGAAGGAAAACATCGTGAGGAAACCTACATGTTTAAGAGTTCTCCATAATGTTCTCGAAACCCGCACTATGGTCGTAAGGCCATAGTCCACCACGCTAGAAGGGTAACCTTCTTATAGTAAGAAGAGGCCCGTGCCCAGCAGTGGAACAGTATATGGGGCTAATGATGATCAAGCGGTTAGAATGTGGTGTATTTTGAGTTTAGCTTCGATAGTGAAATGCATTTTATTGATAAGCAAGTAACTTTTTCCGAAAGCCAATCTTGAGATATCAAAGATGAGCAAAAATTTCAAAAGCCTGTTTTAAAAAATGCTTGTTACTAAACTATTTAATGTTGAATTAATTTGAAATGTCATTGTGTGTAGGAATACGACGAGAAGACAGTCTTCGATAAACCCCTTATATACTGTCATTTCGCTGAAGGAATCGGTGACCCTAAGTACCTCCCCATCAGAGATTGGCCACAAATTAAGAAATTGCTTGACGAGTCTTTATCGGGATACAATGATTTAATCGCAACTATGAACTTGGTTTTGTTCGAAGACGCTATGTACCATATATGCAGGTGAGAAGGAATAATTAATTACAATTTCTTTTACTTTTTATGGCTTTTCAAAAGTACTTAGATATTTTATAGACCTTATTTTTGTAATTATTGTTTTGTGTTTTGGAGGGAGACGAACGTGTCGTACTTTTTCTGATGTACGAGTATTTGATAACTGTCCAGGCCTGGGACGCTTACGTATTTGTTATTCAGAAGATTCGAGATTTAAAGGATGCATACCTAATAATTAGTTAGTAGAGTTATAAAGTGTTCTTACTTAGACAGCGTGTGTTATCCATTATCTGTACTTAAATTGATCATTATAGGATCAACCGGATCATGGAGGCTCCTAGGGGAAACGCGCTGCTGGTAGGCGTGGGCGGGTCTGGCAAACAGTCGCTCTCCAGACTCTCCGCGTTCATCTCTTCGTTGGAGGTCTTCCAGATACAGCTGCGAAAGGGATACAGCATCAATGACTTAAAAGTTGATTTAGGTAATTGTATGCCAAGATTAGGCAACAATATATTCATTTCAAAATTATAGCTAAATAGTCAATTATTGTAAACGAATTACTTTGTATGTACCTAATGAGATCTAGTTGTAAGGTAATTGTTTACCGTTCTGTCTGCATAAAAATATATGCTGTCTGTTTAGACTTTTAGAGCATTACCCAAGGCAGGCAAAGGCTGACTGAGACACAGTGGTTTAGGCATTAATGTGTCCTTTGTACTTGATGGTCAGTTTATATTAATAAAAGTAAATAATAATCTAGGATTCTGTAGCAACACCGCATTACGTTTCAGCTGCATTGAATTTAAAGGCTGGCTTGAAGAATATAGGATGTATGTTCCTGATGACCGATGGACAGGTAGCTGAGGAACGATTCCTCGTACTCATCAATGACTTGCTAGCTTCCGGCGAAATACCAGAATTATTCCCCGATGAGGATCTCGAAAACATTATCAACGGTGTCAGAGCGGAGGTATTTAAATTTTTAATGTTTAGACTTAAATACGTATTAACGAATGTTTTTTTTCCCTATTGAAACTAAATAAAATGATAAAAAAATTTTTTTACTACTATCATGCCTGATAGTAATGGTGATGCGATCTAGAATGTAGCATGCTTACCTAGAAGATGCCTATTCACTCGCGTCTTGAAGACATCCAAATTGTACTGATCGGGAAACACAGAATCTGGCAGGGAGTTCCATTGTTTTGCACTGCGCATGATGAACGAGGAAGCAAAACGTTTTGTACGTATAGTTGGAATATCGACCGTGTACCGAAGGCACTGTGCAGTGCGTCTGGTTATTCGATAGTGGAAAGGGGATGAGGTGATTAAATCGTACAGTTCCGCTGCACACTCTCCGAAATGTATACGGTAAAATACCGTTAAAGCAGCAACTCGTCGTCGGTGTTCGAGGCTTTGAAGTTTTTAGGTAACTTCTTCATCACCAATGAGCCTCCTGGCTTTTCTCTCTATTGAGTCTCAAGTGTCTCAAATTGGTATTTGGCACATCTATCCCAAAGATGAGAACAATACTCCATACAGGATCGGACTTGTACTTGGTATAGACTTAGCAGTTGTCCCGGTGTGAAGTATCGTCTCACTTTGGCCAATATTCCGAGCTTTTTTGACGCAGTTGCAGCTTTCGACTGGGCCATGTTCAAGCGCTTAACCATATCTTCCCTAAGCTCTTCAGTTTATACTCCACTAGCTCGAGCATTGGATGTGTAACTCTCTACGATCGTGGTATCGTCTACATATCCTAGAGTCCCCGGTATAAGCATATCGTTAAATATGCATCAGGAACAGCGTTGCAGAGAGTACAGACCCTTGCGGAACTCCAGCATTAATTGTCATGTGGTTGGACGTGCAGCCGTCAATGACTACTCGAATCGATTGGTCCTTCAAAAAGTCCGATATCCAAGCCAGTGCTTGGATATCAGACTTTTGGCATGAACGAGCTTCCATCTTTTGGTCTACCCACTAGACTCTCAGACTCAGACTCTCAGTAGTCTAGTGGGTAGACCAAAAGATGGAAGCTTGCTGATAAGGCTGTCGTGCCAGACCCTATCGAATGCCTTCGAGATATCAAGAGAAACTGCAAGAGACTCTCCATGATTCTCGATAGCTTTGCTCCAGATATGCGTAGCATATGCTGAAAGATCCCCAGTGGATCGGTTTCGGCGAAACCCGTATTGTCGATCACTGAGGAGCAGGAAATCATTTACTTCTAGATATGTAAGGAGCCGGTTGTTTAGTACACGTTCCATACTCTTGCAGAGTGTGGATGTGACTGAGATGGGCCTATAATTGGATGGGTCGGCTTGACTACCTTTTTTGAGTACAGGTACAGGTTGCACGATAGATAGCTTCCACAACCTTGGTACTTTTCCAGTGCTTATGGAAAGGCGAAATAGGCGTGTCAGTACTGGTGCAATTTCAGGTGCACAGGTTTTAAGCACTATGGCTGGAATACCATCGGGACCACTTGCTTTATTCACATCTAGCTGGTGTAGTGTTTTCCGAACCTCCGTCTGACGAATGCATATGTCTGACATTCGAGTCCCGCAGAATTGTAGACTTGGAGGTATTTCGCCTGCTGTGTTTAGATGTGAAGATGCCGCGAAGATTTCAGCAAAAAGATTCCCTTTATCTTCAGCAGTATGGGATAGTGTCCCATCAGGTTTCAGAAGTGGTGGAAGTGAGGAGCGGCTGAAGTTTGATTCGACCGCCTTAGCCAGGGACCAGAAAGCTTTGCTACCCGCTGGGTACGAAGCTAGTCTATTCCCAATTCTGCAAATGTCATATTGGGCCTTCTTTAGCACTTTTTTGCATGTCTTGGCAGCTCTGTTGAAGGCTCTCTTCTTCTCCAGCAAGTCCTTAGATCCGCGCTTTTAAGCATCAACCCTTGCTAGGTAGGCCTCTTGTTTCAGCATTACAGTGCGTCCACATTCGGCACCAAACCACTTTTGAGCTTTGCTTGTTACCGGTGCGTCTGAAAATGGGATAAAATATTTCATTCCTTGACGCAACACATCCGTAACAGCATTTGCGCTGGCTGAAGGGTCGCCAGAAGAGAAGCATACAGGCAGCCAAGGGTATGATGCAAAAAATTTTCGCATCTCATCCAAATCTGCCGACTTGTATCTCCAAATCCGCCTAGAGCCTTTTGGGCTTTGGTCGGGCGGGGAGTAGACAGAGACGGATTTTATCAGACAATGGTCGGAACTACCCAAAGATGAAGATACCGACACCGTGTAGTAGTCTGAATTGGTTGTTAGCAGAAGGTCCAAGTAATTTGCCGTCTGGTCATCAACATCGGGAACCTGAGTTGGTCCTTGTACCAGCTGGGTGAGATTTAGAGTTACAGCGAGTTTTCGCATTTCTCTCCCAGCATGATCTGTGCTTTTTTAGGGAATAGCCACTCTTGGTGGTGGGCATTAAAGTCTCCTAGAAGCACAAGTTGGGCAGAAGGGTACCTCAGTTGTGCGGCATCTGCCGCCTCAATGGGGATTGAAAAGCTGGGGTCTTCGAAGCAGCGGAGACGCCTATAGCACATGTCGTACCGGGCGTACATGCCAATGCCCTCTCGCGGTTTAAAATTGTGCTCCAGAATATATCCTGGGTAGGATAAGTACGCCGCGTCTGACGGACTACGTATTTGCGTCTCCGTGAGGAACAGAAAAGCTGGTTTTTCAGTCTCAAGATGATGGTGGACTGCTACGAGATTAGAGTGCAGACCTCGGATGTTTGTGAAGTGAACTTTAAGAGAGAGAGAGAGAGAGCGCGTGCAGCCGCTGTTTGACGTTCCTCTTTTTTATGCTGGCATTATTTTGGGGAGAGAATAGGTATGGAAGGTCGGCAGTGGAATCAGGCTCTTCACTGCTAACCCAGAGATACTGTAGCAAGCCGCACCGTTGGGGTACTAGTCTGGAGACTCCGGGGACGCCCGAGCCCCCCCGGGTTTGTCCATAGGACCCTCTTATCCGGCCGCCAACCGGCACCATGGCGCAACCCGGGATTTTTCGCAAGTTGGCGGGGCAGCCTTTCACAAGTGGCTAACGTGCTACTTAGGCCCTTTACTAACTGCGGTCGGCCAACGGTGAACCGTGCCTCGGATCCCGCTACCCTCCTCGACTAGTATCCCGATGTTACCTTACCAGAGCATGTCTTATCGGTCAGCAAGCTGCAAGCAACAATTCCGACCCAACCTCCCAAATGGCTACACCGGCCATCGTGCCGAAACACGGCTAGCCGCTGACCGCACGGCTTAAGCCAGTGGGTGGTTACAATCCACGGCCGAAGCCTACCACCTATTTTTTGTCACCTGATTAGCACCCCCCAGAGTCTACGTGCAGGGTTTATCCTCCTAAGACCCCGCGTACATTTTTCTGTACAAAATACTTCACGTCAGTCAGTCCCGACCAAAAATTTGTCCGTATAGTCGCCGAGACCCTGTGTACAGTTTTCTGTACATTTAATGGTAGTCTAAACATCATTACTTAATAAAAACAATATTTTTCAATATTGGTAGATAAATTATTGAATATCAATGTAAATATTTGAGTTATGTCAAAAAGCAGAATATTTAATTTGTACCTACATATTTCTGTACGTTGGGTCGTAGTCAGCATAAAAATATTTTAATACCGGGTCTTAGGAGGTTATAGGATCAGGGTATCCTCCTGCGGACATAGGTGACTCGGACTCCAAAAATTCATAGATTGCATTTCATAGATTAAATAATTTAAAGCTTATTTATTTATCGCTCCTATTTGTGAAACACCACAATGATATGATTGAAAAAAAAAACAACTTTACATTTATAAAGGACTTAGTAGAGCCATGAGAAAATCCTGATAAATCTTATGCAACTCCTTTTATCGCCAAATTATGACACGTATCAAGTACTTTTAAGAAAGTTATTATTACGCCCGTATAAAAGGGTGTGAATAGTGATGATAATTATAAGCAATTATAGACCAACATATATCGATTTTACCTGCTATATCAAAAATAGATTTACTATTTATTTATTTATGGTATGCAAGTATGTGTATTATTATTATACACGCTGATTTTTTATTGATTTAGGAAAAAGAAACCTCATGTCCGAAATAAAATCCTCTATTCATATTCAAAATCAAAATTCACCTAGCACCTAAAACAACAAAGTTATAAAAGTCAGTAACTGCTGGAAATACGTAGTACACACGGTTGTTTATGAGTAGGTAGTGTTCGAGCGCCGCGCGGTCATGAACTCATGAGTCATGCATGACCTCGCCGCGCGAGCCGGGCGCAGCCGTCAGCTGTTGTTTACCTACAGCGGTTGTAGGTTGTAGGTAGTTAGTGCGGACTGATAACGAAAACGAAGAATTATTCGTTACGTTATCTTAATATATAAAATCCTTGCGTTACTGACTGACTGACAGACACGCTACAGCCGAAACTATTTGGCGCAGGAAGCTGAAATTTGGAATGTATGTTCCTTGGGGACCGTAGGGGTGCACTAAGAAGGGATTTCCCGAAATTCCCACGGGATCGGCCAAATCGGGTAAATTTAAAAAAAATGCAGGCGTAGTTGCTGGCGTCCTCTAGTTAGACATAGGTACCTACATTATCTTTTGAATAACTAGACAAAGATTTTAACAATGGAAAAGTTTAGTACTTGCGTATTTCTATGGTATTTATAAGAATGTAATCATAGTAGGTATTCAATAATGAAGAAACCAAATACCTTTGCTGTTTGCTGCCTAGGTACTCGTACATCACAATCAATTTACACCTTTCACACATTGTCTTTTGATAGCTAATTAGAAAAACACTAATTAATTACGATGCCGAATTTCTTGTTCAAACTCCACTGAATACACTGCTTAACTGACCGATGTTTATGAGGCGTTGCACTACAGCTAGGATTGTGTTTGGTGATGGCACTTAGGGTGAGTGAATACCTCGCGTGCGCAACGATTCCAGGTGGTCTGGTAACGAATACATGCGCCTCGCCTCTTCCATATTTTCACCAGACATGTAATACACTCGCACCATAGACGCGAACTCAATATTGGAATATTCATAATGCCGATCCATTACGAAGCGCGCGCGACGTAACACGGGTACAGTGACGGGGTCGAACGTGACGTACGGGCGTCCCGTTGACCTAATTTCACGAGACTGTCGGAGTTAGCGATGGGCGATGACGAGATGTTCAAGTCCATTGTTTCGATTGTTCAAACATCTCGATGACTCGCGATTGTTTTCTCTCGCCCAGTCGAGGGTTTCGAGTCAACTCGCGGCGTCGCGTAGTCGCTAGGGTACCGATGCGAATGATGCGATTTTTGAAATGATCAACTCGGCCACAATCGTAAACAGCAATCACATCGACTGGAATCGTCGCAAGTCGTTTGACTCGCTGACTTTCGACTCTGAATCGTAAATATCAATGGAGTTATATAGTTTTAATGCGATATTAATATGGTGTTGGTTGGTGGAAGTTAATAATACAAACTCATATCGATGTCAATCAGTCTTTTAAGTATTTATTAAATTTCTCTTAATTATTCACAATATATTGTACTTGGTACAATTTATTGTGAAGTATAGGTATGAAACGTTCTCTTTATTTTGATGGACGTTATTTTCCTTAGTAGTTAGTACTGATTCAATCAATCAATCTAAGACGGCTAGTATTATCGCCACCGGTATAGATAAATTAAAGATAAAATAAAGTCGATGATGTTGACTCGGAACAATCGAAAAACATTTCGATTGTTTGATGACAGACCAAGACAATCGGCTACTCGATGAAAAATGTTAACGACTGCGATTGTTTCGACTGGACAAACATCTCGACGATTATTCCCGGTGTCCACCCCCTGCTTGTCCACCGCGGGTGGACAGAGACACAAATATTTAAAAAAATTCTCGCTGTGCACCCCTGGGGGACAGCGAGAATTTTTTTAAATATTTGATTTTTAATAAACTAAGTTGACGGAGCCCTGCTTCGCAGGGCTCCTATTTTTGGGTTAAGGGTCAAAAGAGAACCTAACATAACCTATCTACCCGAATCAGAAGTGATGAAAAAACTCGTGTCTTTGTCCACCCGGGGTGGCCAGCGAAAATAATTTAAAATTAATTCTCGCTGTCCCCCAGGGGTGCACAGCGAGAATTTTTTTAAATATTTGTGTCTCTGTCCTCCCGCGGTGGACAAGCAGGGGGTGGACACCGGGAATAATCGCATCTCGACATCGCCCATCGCTAGTCGGAGTGACGAACTGACGAGCGGCAAATTGCAACCGACCCCCGCCCCTACCCCTGTCGCCCCGCGTTGCTATGCGCGTACGCCGGGGTCGGGGTCTGTACCTACAGTGCAATGTTTATCTGTGTGTGTCGTATGTTTAATATCTATCTGTGTATGTGTGTGGCACGATCGAACATACATCGGAGCGCGCGATTTCTTTCATAACTACGAACTCTCGTACCAATAATTTCATATTTTTGTTACGATTTTTATAGCTTAGAAATTTTTATTAGCTGGTTAGGTTCTGTTAACGATAAGTAATAAGATGGCTTTCGCTCCAAAACCAATTAAAAATCAGCGTGTACCTATATAACTACGAGAACTCTAACTCTGAAATCTGAAATCCCATATTCGGGTTTGATTCCCGCCCAATTCAAACATTTGTGTGCATGAACATGGATGTTTGTCTTGGTCTGGGTGTTTCTGTATAATATGTATGTATTTCCAAGAAAGAAAAGTATATATTATGTATGTTTATCGCTTATCTAGTACCCATAGTACAAGCTCTGCTTAGTTTGGGACTAGATGGTGTTGTGTGATTGTGGTAGAATATATTATTAAAGGTTTCGATGCAAAATGATAGACCGTGCATGTTATTATCACACAGTATTTTCTTAAAATGGTTTACTCGTTTTGGAAATTATACCAAGTCGTACTAAGCAAAAATTATTACTGGGTAACGACTTCTTTTTGAGTTGACACAATTTTTAAACTGCAATTAATAGTGCGCATAGGTCATCAGGGGTCACAGGACATATGTATAACATACCGGCGGGGCAAATGCATTGATTTTGTACCTAATTGGAAAATTCCTATTTGAGATATTGAGTTCAGGAGATATTGAGGCTTAAAGTCACTACTTTAAGCCTCAATATCTCCTGAACCAGTGATTATGGTGCCGAAGTAAAAAATGCTCGTAGTGATTGGTACAGACGGCTCCAAATGAACCTTTACATAACCAGTATAAACAGAACTATCTTTGTAAACAAAGGCTATACGTTGTCAGGTCAGCTTTTATTGGTTATGTAAAGCTTGAACTGTTGCTGTGTGTACAATATGCGATTTCAGTATTCGTTAAGGGTCTTTTTTGTGCTTTTATATATATATATAATAAATATTTATTTGGTAAAATCCATTTTATATTAATTTTAAGCACCTATCACTCCCAAAGGTGACTGGTAGTAAATGCCTATGCCTTAAGTTAGCCTCTGTACACTTTTTGTGCATAAAGAGTTGACTACTTACCTATTATTCTTTACTATCAATTGACTAATACTATCTCTTTTCAGACTAAAGCAACTGGTGTACCTGACACACGTGAAAATTGCTGGAATTTCTTTATTAACCGAGTGCGATTAATGCTAAAAGTTAGTAATTGTGTAATTAATATATATTTATCAATTTTCAACGCCAAATTGATATATTGCAAGTTACCTATTTTGACTACATTGTTCAACCGGCGAAAGGAGAATGGAGGAGAGGCGTGAATTAAAATCACACTTCCCTTTTTTATAATAAATGTATATCGTTATTCTGCCCCGTCTTACTCGCTAGTAATTCAATCAATCAATCAATCAATCAATTGGTATACTATTTATGTAGTATTAATAATTATATCCATGGAATGGAGGTAAAGTGCTCGTCTGTGTAAAATCACCTTTATCGTATAATTTCTTGTTATTGTTTTGAATGCAGGTGGTGTTGTGTTTCTCTCCTGTGGGTGCGACGTTGCGTATTCGCGCTCGTAAGTTCCCGTCCATAGTGAACTGCACCGCCATCGACTGGTTCCACCAGTGGCCCCGGGAGGCTCTGCAATCTGTCTCCAAGCGTTTCCTCGCCGAAGTCAAGTCATTACCGGTAATTAATCTTACTACGTAGCAACAGTATGATAATATTTTCAGCTGACTTCAAAAGAAGGAGGTTCTTAATTTAGTTTTCTCACGATGTTTTCCTTCACCGTTTAGCAAGTGATAATTAATAATTTAATACGCACATAACTTCGAAAAGTCATTGGTGTGCGCCGTGGTTTGCAAAAAAAGTATATTAGTATCACCTTTCTACACTAATATTATAAAGAGGAAAAATTTATATTTTTGTTTGTTTGATTGTAATGGATAAACTCAAAAACTACTGGTTCGATTTTAAAAAATATTTCACCATTAGAAATCTACATTATCTGCGAGTAACATAGGCTATATTTTATTTAAGAAAAAATAGGGTTCCGTAAGATATTTGGGTTTTTCGGGTACGCGAAGTAGTTCCCTCAGGACGCGGGTGAAACCGCGGGAAACGGCTAGTTTCTTATAATTTTAATTATTAATAATATAATTTTAACTTGATAATACTTTTAAACTGATTATACTGTTGTTTCAGGAAGAACTGGTGGACACAGTAGCGAATTTTATGTCGCACGTCCACCAGGGTGTAAACACTATGTCTGAAACATACTTACAAAACGAGAAGCGATACAACTACACGACACCGAAGACGTTCCTTGAACAAATCGCACTCTACAGCAAATTGCTTAACGGGAAGACGAATAACCTTAGAATGATGATATCCAGGCTCGAGAACGGTTTAGAGAAATTAGCTTCTTGTGCAAAAGACGTCTCCATACTCAAGGTAATGTACATAAATAATGGCTTTTATTTTTACTATGACTAGTGTCCTTCTTTAACATGTTACTATGACAAGAGCTAGTCTCATCGACCTCTATGACTGGTTCCGATTAAATAGCTTGGCAGATAGACAACTGTAATGATGAAAAAGGCAATGCGAGTAAATTTAACATAGTTGATCACAATGCCTACCCTGATAACCCCGAGGCCGAGGCGGAGAAACTGATTTTAATGTCGACAAATGACAATCGACAAATAGCTAATAAAAAGACAAGTGAAAATGTTACATACATTTTCGCTTGCCTTTTAATGCACAAAAAAGTCCATTACTTGCAAGTCAAATGACTGACGGTGTTTTTTTATAAAATATTTTTGCGAATGTACGTAAAATATAATTATATCACATCAGTTTCCCCAAGCCATGTCGAAATAAAGGTTTATCTAAGCAAAATGTTACTAATTACACATCGTCAATCACCTAAAAAGCTTCTAAGAGTGCTACTGACTACATAGGTGACTCTAGCGGAACAAGAGATAATTCTAAAGGAGAAAAATAGAGCAGCAGAGGCGCTTATTGAAGTGGTTGGCGCTGAGAGCGAAAAAGTTTCCAAAGAGAAAGCGTTTGGTATGCGTTTTACGTTATTAACATTTATTTAATACTAGCTGACCCGGCGAACTCCGTATCGCCTTTTTAAAGTACCTTTCTTAAGACGGCGGATGGGTAATCAAAGATGGCGGATGGGAAATTTCAATAAAATAATATATTGATTTTCCATCTGCCATATTTGATCACGAAACAGTTGTTATACCTATACGAATGCCACATCCGTTATAACGGTGGAGCCGATACCCATATTGATTTAATAGAATTTTCCCATCCGCCACCTTTGGTTTTCCATCCGCCATCTTCGATTTCCCATTAGCCATCTTTGATCACGAAATATATGTTGTATTTGCATTCCTCATAGCTTAAAACATCGGAGAGGATACCCATATTGACTTAAAATTTTTTTTCATCCGCCATCTTTGATCACGAAATAGATGGTGTATTTGGATTCGCCATCCCTTAAAACATCGGCGACGATAACCATATTGATTTTTTAAAACTTTCCCGTCCGCAGTCTTTGATTTTTCATCCGCCATCTTTGATCACGAAATAGATGGTGGATTTGGATTCTCCATCCCTTTTAATATTGGAGACGATACCCATATTGATTTAAAAAAAAATCCCATGCGCCAACTTTGATCACGAAATAGATGGTGTTTTTGAATTCCCCATTCCTTAAAATATCGGAGATGATACCCATATCGACTTTATAGATGTTGTATTTGGATTCACCATCCCTTAAATCATCAGAGACGATACCCATATTGATTTTAAAAGTTTTTCCCATCCGCCATCTTTGATTTCCAATCCGCCATCTTGAATCACGAAATAGATGTTGTATTTGGATGCCCCATCCCTTTAAACATCGGAGACGATACCCATATTGATTTTTTTAAATTACCCATCCGCCATCTTTGATCACGAAATAGATGGTGTTTTTTAATTCCCCATTCCTCAAAATATCGGAGACGATACCCATATCGACTTTAAAATAAATCCTCCATCCCTTAAATCATCAGAGACGATTATTTGGATTCTCCATCCCTTAAATCATCAGAGACGATACCCATATTGATTTTTAAAATTTTTCCCATCCGCCATCTTTGATTTCCCATCCACCATCTTGAATCACGAAACAGATGTTATATTTGGATTCCCCATCCCTTTTAACATTGCAGACGATACCAATATTGATTTTTTAAAATTTTCCCATCTACCATCTTTGATTTCCCATCCGCCATCTTTGATCACGAAATAGATGTTGTATTTCGATTCTCCACAACTTAAAATATCGAAGGCGATACCTTGATTTTTTAAATTTTCTCATCCGCCATCTTGGATCACTAAATAAATTTCATATAAAATAAGATAAAATAAGCTGATATAATCAGCGTCCCGAAAATCTCGAAAACGATACCCATACAGATTGTATCCTATTCGTTTAGCCTTTTTTTGCCTTTGACCCAACCCTCCCCCTTCTCGTGTCTGGCCCCTAAAACTTGTGGCGTAATTTTATATAGCCTTTCGGTATAATTGGGCTATCATAGACAATAATTTTTTTTTAAATCCGACTGCTAGTTCCTGAGATTAGCCGACATTATCTTTTAGCCTTTTGTCCGGCCCCAAAGGGTCGAAGCGTTATGTTATATAGCCTATAGCCTTCCGGAATAACTGGGCTATCGTACCTATACAAAAATAATTTTTCAGATCCGACAGGTAGTTCCTGAGATTAGCGCGTTCAAACAAACAAACAAACAAATTCTTCCGCTTTATTATATCAGTATATAGATAGATGTAAAAGCAAAATATGTTTATTGTGGGTTATCCTTGGAAGATAGACATATACCATCGCGGACTTTTTTATAGATTTATTAAAAAGGTACAATCCCACCATACATAGTTTTGCTACTCGTATAACTCAAAAGGTTTTGGCAGCGTTTTCGAGGAAAGCTCCCGATCGGCTCAATTTTTTCCGACGCGTCGAACTAATATCGTCATAATATCGTCAGTTTGCACAAAACCTAAACTTATTATACATTAAAACCTTCCTCAGGGATCAGTCTCGATGTTGTTGAAAACTATATAAAAATTTGTCTAGTACTTTTCGAGTTTTAAGCGAACAGACAGACAGACACCGCTGCGGGGGACTTTGTTTTTTAATATGTATGTATAGATTGGGCATTAGCGCACCGCTGTCGAAAATAAATACAAGCCATAGTACCTACTGATGATTTTAATTAAATTTGTTCAATTAAACAGCCGCTGAAGAAGAAAAGAAAGTAAAAGTAATAGAAGAAGACGTCACTATAAAGGCAAAAATCTGCGCGGACGACTTGGCGAAGGCGGAGCCTGCTCTGATCGCGGCGCAAGAAGCCTTGAACACGCTGAACAAGAACAACCTGACGGAGCTGAAGTCTTTCGGCTCTCCGCCCGACGCCGTCGTTAACGTCACTTCCGCTGTTCTAGTGCTGTTCTCCAAAAAGGGCAAATTACCCAAAGATAGATCTTGGAAAGCATGCAAAGTGGGTTTCTATGTTATGTACCCATTAATTCGTTTACTTGCGTTCTACAAGTAGCTCAAATTCCAATTACAATTTCAGTTGATGATGGCAAAAGTGGATCAATTTTTGTACGACTTGGTGTACTATGACAAAGAGAACATTCATCCCGATGTTGTCAAGGTATGTACTTACTACATTAATTATTTGTTATTGATTTTCATTTAGCGGCATTTATAATAAGTATATGCCGTTTTATAATCCGTGCATACACGTTGTAAGGAGTAATTATATTTCTAAAAATACTCTTAGTTTAATAGCCACCGGGAGCGGCGTCATGTCCGCAAATTACAGAATAGTTTTGACTATTGTTGATGGCCTTTGACTGTATGGCATATATTGCAATCTTTGCTTCTTTTCAAGTATTTAATTATACTAGATATCGCCCAGTGGTCGAAATACGACTATAATTGATTAAAATTTGAAATTTCTACATTATTGTGTAATGTCAAAGACACAATAAAAGTAAAGGAAAACTTTTAAGAAATAACTGGAACGGCTAATAGAAACTTTTCTTGGATAAAACTCTAAAACATATGTTAACATATACTTTTACTTTGTAAAAATTTCATTCTCATGCCCTTGCGCAGTATGGCGTTCGCTTCCATACTTCTTATGTAATTATTTACTCCTTTCTCTTTCATCCATATCCACTTAGCACATAGTCGATTAATGTTTTCCTTGGCCCGATCTTCCTTTTCGTGCCTCTACTTTCATATTCACATATGGCAGTTTGTCGCTCAAGGGTTCGCCCTGTTTCATGATATCAATATTATTCTTTTTAGCCTCCAAGTGTTGCAAGTTTTCGGAGTTGTTAGGATCGATTTCATTTATTGATTCTGGTATAGAGATGTTAAAGATATGATTTATGCGAGATATCTTCGGCGCTTCAACTTTAAGCAGATCTGATCTGCAGGCCGATTCAGAATGTCACGAGTTCTAATCGTACGATATGTCAAATTCTTGTCCTCGTCTTTTAGCCGCCTATCAGAGATATTTTGAACAAATATTCATTGAATTCGGTTTATTTATTAATTTACTTCATACTGAATGCTTAAAGTTCATAGGAAATGCAATAGTTTTGAAAAAAATGAAGTAGCCCGTTTGACAATTAACGGAATCGAATGTCAAATGAGATATCGAAAGATTCTGAATTGCCCCCCTGGTTAGACATCCTTCTACTTGGATATACCAGGGAGCGTTCTGTCTTTATAAGACAACCTTCGCCAACGCGTAACAGACCAGCGGCCGACAGCTTTAGGGTGGTTATCTGCTCCTCACAGAAAAGTTTCATACGGCATTCATTGCAGCAAAATTAATAGTATTCGTTGTCCGTGGACATCTCCTTCCGGTCATTCTCACAAGGTGAAGTGAAGGTTTTGCAAGTCCTTTTGCCTAGACTTTTTTCACATAGGCTATGATCGTCTTGCATAAAATGAATAGATTTTCTTATATGGTACATAATCATAAGAATACACAATCATAATCATAAGAGAAGGTACAATACGAATCCTTTCTAAAGTTGATTGCTACGAACTTTGAGAAAGTTTCAACGTTTATCATTTTGTCGTTCGAGAACGTTGCGTTGTATTGGGACCTTTACGCGTGTGCTTATAAACTGTGCTGTGTACGTGTCTCGCGTAACGTAAGAACCGACCTTTGCACTGCAGTTCGTGTAACCGCATGTGTGTTCGCGTCTTAGTTCACATCTCGTTGATTCTGATTAATCGCGGTATCCCCGAAAGGTGCCACTGTCGTATCATCTGACCTCGGCGCAAAACAGAGTGCCACATCGCCTCACCTCGAGCTTCGCGTTATCCCTGAAACGCAAGGTTACCCTAGGTATATTCTGGCAGCCGTGGTGAGAACAACGTAGCTGCATCACCTGTAATTACATACATATGATTACAGTTAAGTAAAAATAGGTACGTTCTTAATTCAAAACTTCCCTCCACATTTTTTGCGAGCTAATTAAAATTACCGTGTCTGGCATTAAATGGCATTCATGGATGAAGGTCCTTCTAAGGCAACCGTGTATCGTTGGTATAATGAAATTAAGAGCGGTCGACTAACTTTGGGGGATGAAGAAAGAAGTGGTCGCCCTTTGACGGCTGTTACGAAAGAAAACGTGCTAGCAGTGTAAATTTGATCAAAGACAATAGATGAGTTACATACCAAGAGATTCAGCATATACTGCAGATTGGATAAGGAAGCCTTCACGAAATTCAACACGTGCATCTTACGGGTGCGGAGGATAGTTTCATGCTGGGTGCCGCGCAACCTCACCGATGTTCAGAAGCAGGCAAGGGTGGAATGGTGCCAAGATATGATAGACAAATTTGAAGCAGGCTCGTCTCGGCGTGTTTACGACATCGTTACAGGTGATGAATCCTGGATTTATCAATAAGATCCAGAAACAAAGCGCCAGTCGACGGTTTGGGTGTTTCAATACGAATCAACGCCTACCAAAGTAAAGCGAACTAGAAGCGGAGGGAATATTTTGATTGCGAGCTTTTTAAATTTGACTGGCTACTTGGTGTCAATTCCTTTACGAAACCAAAGAAGCATTAACGCCGAATGGTATACTACCAAATGCTTGGCAGAAGTTTTCTCTGTTGTGAGCAGCAAGCGACCAAACACAGGGCTCCGCGGGCTACTGCTCCACCACGATAATGCGGGCGCATTATCCAATGAAAACGAGGGACTTCCTAGACAGCACACCGGTCAACTCCTGGGTCACCCTCCTTACAGCCCTGACCTAGCACCGTGTGACTTCTTCTTATTCTCAAAAATAAAAAATCAGCTCAAAGGGATACAATTTTCGTCGCCGGATGATGCGCTCTCAGCGTTCGAGCAGGCTGTAAACGAGGTGTCTGCGGCAGGCTGGAAAAAGTGTTTTGAAAACTGGTTCATACGCATGAAACTTTGTATAGAGCTGGTGGAGAGTACTTTGAAAAGAAGACTTGCAGCCTGATAAGAGACGCACTGCTCATTTCTTAACTGATAAAAATCGAAACAACTACTGAAGCGGTACGCAAAGGGAGGTCATAGAAAAAAATTGTTTACGGATTTTTACAATTGAGCAACATTTTAACAAACAAAATGACCGTATTTATGCTCAAAGAAGCTTCCAAATTAGTCAGCAAAGTGCAACGTGGGCATTATCCGACTTCAGTGATGGTTTGGTGGGGTGTTAGCTATGAAGGAGTGACTGAGCCATATTTTTGTGAAAAGGTATCAAAGTGTGAAAGAAAAGAAAGTGGCACAAGTGTATCAAAATACCATTCTTGAGAAGGTAGTTAAGCCTCATAACAACACCATGTTCAATAACCAAGTATGGTCTTTCCAGCAAGACTCGGCACCGGATCATAAAGCTCCGTCCACGTCCACGGTTGGAAGCGAACGTTTCGGACTTCATCAGAGCTGAAGACTGGCCGCCGTCGTCTAGTCCTGATCTTAATCCGCTGGATTATGATTTATGGTCAGTTTTAGACAGTATCGCTTGCTCTAAACGCCATGATAATTTGGAGTCCCTAAAACAATCCATAAAAATGGCAGTGTAGAATTTTCCCATGGAAAGAGTGCGTGCTTCTATTGATAACTGGCCTCAACGTTTAAAGGACTGTATTGCAGCCAATGGAGACCACTTCGAATAAGCTTTTTATATTTTAAATTGTTTTATATTTATGTATTAAACTAACACACTAAAAGTAATAAATGTTATTTGCAATTAAAAATATATTTTTTGTTTTTGTTACAATATTCATGGCAAGACTAGGTATAGATTTCATAATTGTAATCGCAATACATTACAGTTATATTATTTTAAAACGTGCAGGCGGTCCAGCCTTATATCAAAGATCCAGAATTCAATCCGGACTTTATACGCTCGAAGTCAGCTGCGGCGGCCGGTCTGTGCGCGTGGGTGATCAACATTATCAAGTTCTACGACGTGTACGTGGTGGTCGAGCCTAAACGTCGAGCGCTCAACGCCGCTAATGCGGAGCTGCAGGCAGCTAGAGATAAACTAGCCTTCCTCACTGATCAGATACAGGTAAATAATCTCCTGCGTCCATATTCGTATAATCCTATTAGTCCATTGAAATGTTTTTTTTTGAGCTTAGCGTGCATTTGTCAGAGAGGCAGTGGAGATACCAACGGACTGTCATGCAGAGGTTATCGGGTTTGAGTTATGTGCGTATTAAATTGTAAATTATCGCTTGCCCCGTGCCTCGGAGAGCACGTTAAGCCGTCGGTCATGAAGATCTTTGACAGTCATTATAGGGAGTAACTATAAAACAAATTGACACTAGTCTAAACCGCTCTATATCGCTATCCCTTCGGATTGCGGACGTCAGATAGGCAGTCGCTCCGTGGAAAAGCTAATATTCAGCCAAATCCGGTTAGACTAGAAAGCGGACCCCGGGTTGAGACTGGGATAACGCTAGCCGGATGATGCGTCCTCTGACAAATACACGCTGTATTTGTCAGAGAACGCAATTTTATTTCATAGATGGCAAGAGGGGGTAGTGTAAAGTTAAATCCAATTTTGTGGGGTTGCAGCCCTTGTCCTGCGGAAGCCATCTTGAAAATAGTAGTACCTACGGGTTTTCTAGTATATCTCTACAACTTTGGTCCCGTAGCATTTAGTTGTAAAATAAAAAATAACAAAGTTACAAACGAAAATCAAGTGAAATTTGCTACAAATTTTATTTTCAATCAGTTGTAGTTTTTTCGTCCTCAGTAACAAAAAAATACATTTGATTTGTCTTAATTGCCTACAAAACAAGAGCCAGTCCTTCAACTTGAGACTCCGCAGCCTGTAAGACTACCATTAAGTACAATTTTTACTCATTACAACGACCATGAAAACAGGGGTTAGCAAAATATGGACAAAACTCAAACCACGGCACTCTGTCGGCTTCTGAAGTGGATGTGGCCATGTAAAGGAAACTGCAGTGTTCTGCAGCACCTCAATGTTCTGGGGAGAGATGCAGCATAATAATTGGTAAAATCAATGGCAATTATGATTTATACTTACCGACAAAATGCGGGTTTTTCTATAGTTCTTCATCAATAATTGAATACCAAAGCTCTATTAGATCATAAGCCGCAGCCTGGCTCATAAATAGATAAAAACACAGAAATCGTGAAAAACATCATAACAACCCAAAGAAAACAATATCATAGAGAATATTTATTATTAATGATTTTACGACAAAAAATGTGAGAATCAAAGGACCATGGGCAAAAATGTATGAAGCCTGGGCTCACCCACCAACAGAGATGAGATCACTTTGAATATACTTGTAAAGCACTAAAAATAAAGATATAAACTCATTTTTTGTCCTCTGACAAATTCAACCCCAAATGTAGCTTTTCAATGGAGTATATTGTCAGTACTGAATCCGGCTCGAAGGACCAAATTTAAGGGGTCTAAGAAAATATATTTAAGCTGTTTTACCTTTATTTTAAAATAATTAATTACTAAGAATTACTCTACTTAGTCACAACGGTTTTCCCTGGCGTTTTTTATTACTTCACCCTTTTATAAAATCTTATTTCATTTTTTAAGGTGTTAGAAGAGAAATTAGAAGAACTACTTAAAGCCTTCCAAGAAGCCGTGAATGAAAAAATGAAATGTCAAGCTGAAGCTGATGCAACTACTGCTACTATTGATTTAGCAAATAGACTTGTTAATGGTTTGGCCTCAGAGAAAATTAGGTAACACATTTGCCAAGGTAACAAAATTAATAGTCATTAGGACATTAAAAATTGCGGGACTTAGAGTTATTTTGATTCTGATGTCAGGTGGTCAGCGACGGTAGTGAACATGAAGGAGTCAGCGGCGATGTTACCAGGTGACGTTCTATTAGCGACGGCGTTTATCTCATACGTAGGTTGCTTCACGCGTAAGTATCGCCTCCTACTCATCAACGAAGACTGGGTTCCGACGCTCGCCAAAACAGACGTAAGTTTTGTGACGTGTTTATGAATGCGATGACATAGAGTTGGCCGTTGCTTTATAAGTACATATATTGTTGATAATTTGTAGCCTAAAATCGAAACAACTCCGGGGCTAGACCCTCTGACGATGTTGACGGACGACGCGCAAGTGGCCCAGTGGAACAACGAGGGGCTGCCCACCGACACCATGAGCACGGAGAACGCCACCATCATGACCAACTCTGCGCGCTGGCCGCTCATGATCGACCCGCAACTGTACGTGACAATGTCACTGTCTTATAATAATAATGCCATAGTAGAAGACTACTACTATCGGCATGAGAATAAACTCTCTGGTGCCTTTTTGTATTTACATACCTAAAAGGGCTGAACGTTCCGATCAGGTTATATTAGTTGTCACCAACTGACGTCAAGCCTTGCAAGGTATGCAAATACAGGCAAAAGCAGGGTTCTGCGGTATACCGTAGCGCATATGGTCTACTTTCGAAATGGTTACGTACATGCTACTACATTCTATCATAAAAGGTATTTTGTCACAGGCAAGGTATAAAATGGATCAAGTCGAAATACGGAGATGCGCTAGTAGTGATCCGACTGACGCAGCGGAACTACCTGGACCGCATTGAGATCGGCGTGAGCAACGGAGACATAGTGCTGCTCGAGAACATCGGAGAGACCGTAGACGCCGTGCTCGAGCCGCTGCTCGGCAGAGTGCTCATACGCAAGGGGAAAGTGCTCAAGGTATAAACTCACACAAGTGCTTCAACTTGCTTGTTTTTATTTACACTAAATAGGTAATTTCTACAGAATTACTAAAATAACTAACTAAATTCCATTACCTATGGTTTGATCATAGCTATATATTTACAGATAGGAGACAGAGAAATAGATTACCACCCTAAATTCCGATTTATTCTCCAAACGAAGTTGGCCAATCCGCACTATCAGCCGGAGATGCAGGCACAGTGCACTCTCATCAACTTTACGGTCACCAGAGATGGGTGAGCCATAGTTGTATTGATATTATTTAAAATTAATAAATCGGTTCGGTTACTTAATTTTCGGGGTATAAAAGATGTGAAATAATAAAGAATTCATTACTTTTAATTACAGTTTAGAAGAACAACTATTAGGCGAAGTTGTAAAAGCTGAGCGACCAGATTTAGAAACCTTGCGATCCAATCTAACCAAACAACAAAACGACTTCAAAATCACTCTGAAGTCTTTGGAGGACGACTTGCTTAAGCGTCTGTCATCTGCGGGACCAGACATACTGAGTGATTCAGCGTTGGTCATCAACTTAGAGACAACAAAGAAAACTGCCGGTGATATCGAAATCAAAGTAGAAGAGGGTAAAGTTACATCCGTCAAAATTGACGAAGCGAGAGAAAGATACAGGTTGGTTCTAATATTGACCTAAGCGCTTTTTTTAAATTTATTTGGTAATTTGTAGTTTGTGTAGTATTTAATGATAATGCTTCATAATCTTTATTGTTGGATAGGGATAAGATTAATAATTATAGTTCAAATAATTACATACAGCTTTTATAAACAATGAAAATTAAACTTTTACTAGGTGACTATATATACATAAAATAAAAATAAAATTGTATATTTAAGTACCTAACAAATAAAAACCAGTACGCAAAAAGGCAAATAAAATTTTTAAAGGGCGTCATGAAAAATCCTACACATCGCCATCAATTGGGAGCGTGCCCAGAATGTTGGGAGCATTGCCACGTTGTATGGCAATGCTGATCTTTTGTGCCAAATACAGGCCAGATCTTGCTCTTGGACCCCATGGTCCCAATGTTTCGGCTTCAAACGGCTCAAATACATAATCCCCTACTAGGTTTATGTATTTGCGCCGTTTGAGAGACCGCTGTAGCAGCAGCAGCGCCCGCACAACCTGCTGTGCTAGGAAGATGAAGATAATCTGATTATGTATCTTGTTGATAATCACATTATCAACAAGATCATTAGTAGAAATCAAGAATCAATAGAATGCTAAAATAAAAAGGATTATTATTAAGATTTCAAAAAAGGAGATCTTTATGGCAGTACAATAGAATCATTCACATAAAGTAGACATATTGGAAGCATGCCGGTTGTAATGACAACATATTTTATAGATCTACATGATTATCTGGATATGACATTAATTAGCATCATATTTTTATTGTTTTTTTATATGACATTGTAAATAGGCCCCATAATTAAAGATTTTGTGTCGCCAAAATTATAATTACGCCGTTTAATATTTGATATATTTTGCAGACGTGCAGCTACACGAGCATCGTTGCTATATTTCATACTGAACGACTTGTATAAAATCAACCCGATGTATCAATTTTCTCTAAAAGCGTACAGCGTGGTTTTTAAGGAGGCTCTCATGAACGCCGAGAAAGCCGATGATTTGGACACACGCGTATTTAATCTACTCGATAGCATCAGCTATGCGGTGTTTGTTTACACCAGTCGTGGACTCTTTACAAGAGATAAGCTCATCTTCTTGTTTCTCATGACGTTGCAGGTACGTCAAATAAAGATACAAAATAATATCTTTCGCGTAATTTGCCTTTGATGCCTAAGCTTGTTTACGGCCATGTTCGGTTGAATCATTCAAGTTGTCTTTATCCTAAATCGAATTTAATAACTTCTGAGTCATTCAAGCCAGAAAGTCAAACTGAGTACCTATTATTGAATGATATATATAACTAATAGATTCCTCGTAAAATGGAGTGCATTTTACGATGAATCTATTAGTCTCATACAAAGTTGGATAAGCAAGTTGCTGCTAAGAAAATACTCTCAAATGATATTTCGAAAAACATTTGTTTTAATAGTAATAGCCGGTAAACGAGCAGACGGATCGCCTGATGGTAAGCAATTACCGCCGCCCATGGACACAACACAGGAGTCACAAGTGCGTTGCCACCCCTTAGGGTTAGGAAAAGCGATAGGATGAGGAGTGTGATGAGGGAGAAGGAATAGGGGACTCTCACTCACCGAGCGAAACGCAACAGCTTAGGTATTGTTACATTATGTCAATTTTCTGTGAGAGGGTAGTACTTCCCCGGTCGAGCCGGCCCATTCATGCTGAATATATAAAATACAATATTGCTCAATAGTACGTACAAAAATAAAAAAATCGTATTTTACCCACAGATTATACAAACAGAAGGTAAAGTAGACCCGAAGGAGCTAGATTTTTTGCTAAAATATGCAGTAGCACCAGAAAACTCGCCTTATTCGTGGTTATCGAACACCTCGTGGGGCGGCATCATCGCACTTGCCAAGATGGATCCCTTCGCAGAACTTGAAAAAGACATTGAAGGTGCTAATAAAAGGTACATCGTTTTATATCGTTTTTTTCCTATTTTGCAACCCATCTTGCGTCCCAGTCGATGATTAGACAGTAGTCCTCGACGACCGTAGTGATGACAGTTTGACATGACACCGGCCGTTACAGTATGTTTTGGATGAAAAATGACAAATATGACTTTGGTTAAAAAAATGCAGAAGTAGGATCGATGGGGACTTTTGAAATTTTATTAATAATGATGTATTTAACGTCTCTGCCAATTTTCAGCTCTATGCGAATTATGTCTAAGTCAAATGTCTATTTTGACTGGACGAGTATCTATGGTTTTTTCAGGATGAACCTGGGTCAGTCAAAACAATGGTGTGATGTTTTTTATGTGTCCAGCTTAGAATTTGGAATTGGCAATCAACATTCTGGGGTGGACACTAGACCGTACTACTGTGGACATGGAAGGCTATATACGCCTATGCATTTATATAGGTTTCTTTGATATAATATAACTTATAATATAACGCACATGTTGGACTTCAAACAATATATGTGTTAATATTATAGAAAATGTATCTCCAAAAGTAAAATTATTCAAAATGTATAAGTTGCATGTAAATATAGATGGCAGAAATACACGGAGGGTGAAGCGCCAGAAAGAGACAAGCTGCCAGGTGAGTGGAAGAACAAAAGTTCTCTGCAACGACTTTGCATCATGCGAGCGCTGCGGCCCGACAGAATGTCCTACGCCTCAAGGTAGGCATACATCACCAAGCACATGTGGATTCATTGAAACTATGTACTTAATAAATTTAATCAAGTTTCTGTAAAAGTAAAGCTAGAATGTATTTCATATTTTTCATACTTGTATGTTAAAATGATGAGCAAAATAACACTAGCAATTGTGCAAAGAAAGTGGTTTTGCTTTGTCATGACCAACAAACAACCAATAAACAGTTGAAAGTTTACTGAATAAAAGACAGAAAAGGGAATTATATTAAAGTTCTGCTTTTTATCGGCTAGTGCATTTTGCGAGGAGAATCTGGGTACAAAGTATGTGGAAGCTCGCACTCCATCACTGGAGAAGTCTTATGAAGAGAGTAACTCTACTACGCCAATGTTTTTCATCCTGTCACCTGGTGTTGACCCGCTTAAGGTATATTGTATGTAATAATAATTAAGTAATGGTTATAGATATTTAGCTTATAGCAATGTTTCTAGTTTTCAATAATTAACACATTTCGTCTTCAGTAAGTAGGTAAGCTAATATTGATCTTAATAATAAAAATATGCTTTATAATTTATTAAACATTTAATAAATAATTTTATTGACAAAAAACTTACTTAATTATGAAAGTTCATATGAAATAAACTAGAGGACGCCCGCAGCTACGCCCGCATTTTATTTTATTTTACCCGTTTTGCCCGATCCCGTGGGAATTTCGGGAAATCCCTTCTTAGTGCACCCCTACGGTCCCCAAGGAACATACATGCCAAATTTGAGCTTCCTGCGTCCAATAGTTTCGGCTGTAGCGTGTCTGTCAGTCAGTCAGTAACGCAAGGATTTTATATATTAAGATTAGCGGGTCTTAATTGCGTACAATTAAATACCTATTTCCTTCAGACGTTTCGTTCGTCTTGTACCGAGCGTGGTTGCGGAGATGCCGGCGGACCTAGAGGCGGGGAGATAGGGCCGATAGGGGATAGTAATTGTACGCGATTAAGAGCCGCTAATTTATTTAATACTAGAGGACGCCAGCAGCTACGCCTGCATTTTTTTTAATTTACCCGTTTTGGCCGATCCCGTGGGAATTTCGGGAAATCCCTTCTTAGTGCACCCCTACGGTCCCCAAGGAACATACATGCCAAATTTCAGCTTCCTACGCCCCATAGTTTCGGCTGTAGCGTGTCTGTCAGTCAGTCAGTAACGCAAGGATTTTATATATTAAGATGATGTATACAAATCGCGAAAGTTTAAAATCGATTATGAAAGTTTATATTAAGTAATATCATAGAATAGATGTAAATTAGATAATTAGGATCACGCGAAATTCGATGGCAAGCTTAATAATTGAAACGAAATGGGTCCACACATCACAGCGATCAAAAAGCGGCACATAAAAATAAAGCACAATATGGCATATCATATCTATTTGGTGGTAAACTGAAAAAGCCTGCCAAAAAAAATTTTTACGTAAAAATATAAATAAAGGTAATTTTAATAATAATTTATTTATCGAACCAAAACCTTTTTGTTAGGTCCACTTTCACGACCATCTGCTTGAATGTACGTCACTTAGAATGTGCTTTTTGACGATGAGTAAACATTTACAAGGAATTAAACTCAGTTTGGGACTAGTTGATCGAGTACATCTTAAAATGAGCATAAAGTCAAAGTCAAATCATTTATTTTTTCATAGGTTCATTACAAACATTTAAACAAAGTCATATTTAAAAAAAAAAACTTGATGAGGCTGGTGTTGCCTAACTGACTACCCTGAGAAGAAACATCCTAAACAAACTCAGAGGTCATAGTCTCTTTTAAAGTCGAGACAATATAATTAAAATTAATAATATACAGGGTGGCGCTACCATAGGGGCACTTTTTGAGCAGAGGCATAGCGTACAACATTCTGAAGCCTTGTACCAAAAATCAATTTGAATTCCTCACAGCTGATACAAAACGGTCAACGACCCTACATTGCGCGCCGCGACTCACTACGATGCGGGCGCCGAATGTTTTTTGTCAGGTTCAAGCATTTATGCACTTTATTGTAAAAAAAATATAGTTTTATTTTCAAGTGCGTCGGAGCGAGTCGGGGCGTGCAATGTAAGGTCGTTGACCGTTTTGTATCAGCTGTGAGGAATTCAAAGCATGTGCAAAAATTGCGGAACTTAAAATCGATATTGTGGCTAAACTACTGCACCGATTTAATTGATTTTTGGTACAAGGCTTCAGAATGTTGTACGCTCTGTTCAAAAAGTGCCCCTATGGTAGCGCCACCCTGTATAAAATAAAGTATAAATTGTTGTATACTGGAGATAAATTAAATAATATTTCGTAACCAACAAATCAATATTTAATTTATCTCCAGTACACATACCTACTAGGTAACTCATTAGGCATATAGTCTTATCATCACTAGCTATACACGCACCCCATAACGTTACAAAATATGTGAGTACAATGTGAGACGACTATAAACTACAATAAAGTTATCATTTGATAGAATTTCGGCAGGAGTTCAGAGCCTACCAGTCTCGGCAGACGGCACCCTTTCACCCGTATGACGTGTGACTCAGCCATAGCTTAGCTCAACCATTTTTAGGGAACCAAACCACCCGACGTTTTTAAGTGAGCATGACGACCCAGAACTGCATGACAATGATCAAAAAAATTAGAAAAAAATAGAAAGCGACTACATGGTGCTCACATATTGACAATCTTGACTTATCTTTAGGAACATCAACATGAACTAATAATATTACAATAATAATAATTTTACTGTCAATACCATAATCTTAACGAATTTAATAATAGTTAGTTATAACATAATAAAATAAAATATCCATACTAATGGCATTATGAAGCAAAAGCATAAATACAGCAAGGTAAAAAGCAAAATACATATACACACATCAACAAAGTCTAGGGATATTTTATATTTCATCAAATATCTAAAAATCTATGAAGAATTTTCTGATACAGTAAATAGAAGAATCATAGATTATTTTAAGGTCTTTAATAAAAATAAAATACATTTCGTGTTTTTTTTTGTTTTAAATAAAAAAATTAATTTTTTTAATCATCATGGAAAATTAGTATGATAACAACAAACCTTTCTTCTTAAAAAACTATTAATTTTAATAAAAATGGAAAAAATCTTGTAAAATCTAATCATTAATAATCAGTGTTGCCACCTCTTACATTGATTACACATCGACATCGATTGTTAATACTTAAAATTAAATTGTCAATGTCTTGCTGCGGTATGAGGTCCCATGTCCTTTGCAAGTGTTCGTAAAGTTGTTGTTCAGTCGTCAAATTTGGTGGAAAATCTCTCAAAGCTTTTCGTTGTAACATGTTCCAGGCATGCTCGATAGGATTTAAGTCGGGCGACTGTGCAGGCCAATCCAAAACTTGAATATCGTGCTCTCGGAGAGCGGTCGATACCAGCCGCGCCGTATGGCAAGGAGCATTATCGTGCATGAGTAGAAATTCATGGCCTATTTGAGTTCTGTGTGGGACAATAACGGGCTCTACTACCTCCTCGTGGTATTTTTGTGCAGTCATGCTGCCTTGGATCCAAACGAGTTGGGTTCGTCCGCCAAGACGAATTCCTGCCCACACCATGATTGTCCCGCCTTGGTATGGGTGGACCTCCTGAGGGTGCCGTAGACGGCTAACTCTCCCTGGAGCTCTCCAAACGCGTGTTCTTCGTGAATCCGGGTGAAACCCAAACCGGGACTCATCGGTGAACAGCACCAAAGACCATTGTTCGTCACTCCATGGTAAATGCTCCCGAGCCCACGAAAGCCGCCGACCGCGATTGCCACGTCGCAATGCTGGAACACGCAATGGTCTTCGAGCATGAAGATCAACTTCATGTAACCTTCTTCGCACGGTTTGGTCGCTTACCAGCAGCTGGTGGTCCTCCTGGAGCCTTTGCACTAGTTGCAGCGCTGTGATATTGGGTTGTCTTCTGGCGGTCATTTGGAGAAATCGATCCTGTCTCTGCGTAGTAACACGATATCTACCTGTGTGCTGTTCGGCCACATCTCCAGTACTGCGATAACGTGACCACAACCTTGATATCACATTTTGACTGGTATGTAGGGCCTCAGCAACGACGCGTTGAATTGCACCATTTTCTAACATGCCCACGGCTCGTAACATTTCATCTCGACTCAAATGACGACGTGACATGACTTTTAAAGTTCGTACGTCACGTTAAATTAAAAAAGAAAAACAATTAAAAACCCTTTTCATTAATAATTATAATAAAACAGTTTTAACTTTCTTTAATGTAACGAATTACTAGCAAATTTGCCGCCATATTTTGTTTATTATTTTGTTTTTTTTCTTTCCATGTTCAAATTTTGAAAATAGAATAAAAGAGGTTTTAATCTGTATATAAACTTTTTGTGGAAACTAACAAGGTTCTAAACTATAAACTCGTAAATAATTTAGGATTAAGATATCCCTAGACTTTGTTGATGTGTGTAATTGTCAGTAAAAATAAGATTAAATTTGAATGTCATGTTTAAATCAAGTTGAGCGTGATAATAAAATTAACATACAGTCATATAAAAGTAATTAAAAGTCAAATAAATGCCAAAAAAACAACTATTTAATAATAATAATAGTGGTTGTGCAAATTGTCCGTTTTAAGTACTGAAAATTTACTTAATCGTCGAACCTTTTCAGCCATATTTCTTACAAGTGCATTATCTCGCTACTTTACAAAGCATGAATGTGTAGAGATTGGCTTTATTATATTTGTAAAAAAATGTACAGTAAGAACGCCATTATTTGTAGACTAATATTATGTAAAGATCCATATTTAAACTAAATCATACATCTCTTATCTACTACGGTCCTGTTTAATGGATTGGCTTAGTCGTAACTTACTATATGTATTCACACAAAAAACAATTGAGAGCTATGACAATACGCTACCTAACAAAAAACGTACAGGGTTTAGATTAATATATCTATGGTTTAGCCATTTAAAAACACGGTCTCAAATAATTGTCAAAGATATGCGAGGCCGTATTAACAGAGATTAGTATATTATACTGCTATATAATAGTTATGGCAAACGATACTCATAGATATGATAAAATATCTTTTTTAGGATTTAGAAAAATTGGGTCGCAAGATAGGCTTCACAACTGACAAGAAGAACTTTCACATAGTGTCGTTGGGTCAGGGCCAAGAGGTTGTGGCTGAAGAAGCTATGGGCATTGCTTCCGAAAATGGCCACTGGGTCATTTTACAAAATATACACTTGGTAGCCAAGTGGCTGTCGGCCCTAGAGAAGAAGATGGAAGAATGTTCTGAAAATCCTTTGGAAGATTATCGGTAGGTAAAAAATAAAAGATCCTGAAATGAGTGAATGAATTATTTATTAATATTTTTAACTTCAGTTACAAAGGCAGCGATAGCCTAGTGGAGATACTAACAAACTGCAATGTAGGAGGGTATCGGGTTCGAATCCACGGGGCGCACCGATGACTTTTCGAAGTTAAGTGCGTATAAAATTGTTAATTATCGCTTGCCCCGTGCCTCAGAGAGCACGTTAAACCATCGTTCCCGGCTGTCATGAAGATCTTTCACAGTGTTTACGGGGAGTCAGTACCCTCAAATAAACTGATACTGGTCTAAACCATAGAATATCGCTGTCCCTTTGGGTTGCGGAGATCAGACTGTAGTCGCTCTGTGGAAAAGTTGATATTCTGTCATATCTGGTTAGACCAGTAAGCGGACCTCGAGCTCCAAGCCCGTAAGACTTGCATGCAACCTGGATAACGCTAGGGCGATGATGATGACAAACTATGTTTCTTTTTCGAGTCGAAATTCCTTAGGAATAATTAATAAAAAAATACTGATGGATTTGTTGTTGATGACTATACATACACACACATAAGCACCGATATCCATTTCGTAACTTTGGATCTTTTAAAAATAAGAAATATCTGTCAGCCCTGCGATCTCTGAATTTATTGTTTAAAGGTTATTTTTGAGCGCCGAGCCAGCAGCGGACGCCGCGTATCATATCATACCACAGGGTATTCTGGAGTCTGCCATCAAAATAACCAATGAACCACCCATCGGCATGTGGGCCAACTTGCATAAGGTAAGTTATCTAGTAGTCTCTATGAAACCTATATTGCGCAACAAATTTTACGCCATTGTGTGCAATGGCATAGCACTACTTAGTTGTTGTATGGCTTAATTTCTTTATTTTATTTGCATTTTGGTGATAAAATCTTCTACCTTTCAAAAATCACTACAAGTGGTCTCTGATGGCTCTTTCGGTACCTACATGAAATGTGTGTGAGTAATTAACATAGAGAAGACACAACATCACAATACTATAAATTGGATTTAACGGCAATAAAATACATACCTGCATATGCATAAAGCCCTTGAGGGTGCAGATAATTAAATAGGTAGAGAATAGTTATATATTATTAGTTAATTTGTTCATTCTAATTGCCAGATATATAAGTAAAAAAAACTGCTAATTATCGCTCGCTTACTAATGTGCCCGATAGATAGCAATAGGCTCGCCCCCTATTATATTGGGATCGGAACATAACTGGCGAAACGTGGGTGTGAAATACACCTCCGCCTACCCCTTTAGGAATAAAAGGCGTGAAGTTATGTTATAATTCTACTAGAGGATGCTCGTAGCTAAAGTCCGTGCCACGAGAACACGAGAACATAGAGTTTTTGTAAACAAAGAATTTCTACTAAGTGACTTAGCGATAGTTAAGGAAAAACGTCACACACAGTTGAGACATAGATTTGCCGTTCCGTAATCACTTAAGTTTTAATATTGTTAAAAGTTTGTTTAAGACGCGAACATTGTGAATAAACCAAATTTAAGTGTTCAGTGAGTACGCGGCAGCGTTTGCAGAGTGATCTGTGACTGTGTTTAAACAAAAAAACTAAAATAAACATTCTAAAACGTAACTTTGCAAGTGCCGTAATTATTTCATATGTGGGTGATTTAAAATAACATTTGTAAACTGCAGTACTTCATCTAATATCAGTATTAGCACGACGACAAACACGTACTAGTATTTCAAACGTCTACGTAAGAGCTTTCGTAGCGAAGTGCGTCGGGAACTTTGATCTCACTTTTTGTGTATTATAATTATTTCTTGAATTTGTTGAAATGATTTGTTCTGGCTGTAATGCTACAAATACTTGTGACACACAAGAGAATAAAATGTTGTATTAGCAAATGTGCTCTTCAGTATCATTTGGAATGCGTAAAATACGATGAATAATCAACACCTAGGAGTAAATGGTGTTGTCCTAACTGCGTGTCGAGCCGTCCCAAAGTGGATAATACGAATATACCCGTTCATGCTAAGGTGCTAAATGCTGTGCAAACTGACAGGCCAGCCCCTGAACCATCTTCAGCATGTTCCCCAAAATATGAATTGCCGAGCCAGTATATTGTATGCGGTCAAATAAGTAAGTTGGATCAGCAATCAACTCAAAAAAAGGATCAAGTAGCAATTGATAATAAGGATGTCGACTTACAGAATTCTATACTTCAAGAAATTCGTGGATTGCGTAAAGAAATGAATGATAAGTTTGACAGTCAGCAGGTTGTTTTGGCGAAGTTTGAAACCACTTTGAAAAAGGTTCAGAAAGATATAAATGACCTGTCTTCAAGATTTTCAATGATGCGCGAAGAAATAGAAGAATGCAAGAAAACTGTTATATTTTTATCCGACGCTCATGATACACAGGAAGCATTGAACATCAAAAATAAAAACATAATTGGCGAACTTCTCAAAAGTAATGCTGCACTGAGCGCTCAAGTAAGGGAACTAGATGACAAAGTGCAACAAATTGATCAACTATCACGAGAAAGTAATATTGAAATACAGTGCGTTCCAGAACATAAAACGGAAAATTTACTTACGATTATACAGCAACTAGGTAGAGTTGTGGGAAATGAATTGAAGGATAATGAAATTCAGTCATTTTATACAGTTGCTAAAGTAAATGCAGAAACAAATCGTCCAAGAAGCATTGTTGTTAAATTGGTTAGTCCTCGCATTCGTGATAATCTACGGGCAGCAGTCAGAAATTTTAATAAAAACAATTCCACTGAGAAACTGAACAGCAGCCATTTTGGCATTGGCGGTGAAAAGCAGCCGATTTGCGTAACAGGAAATTTGTCTTTGGCGAATAAAAAACTTCATACGGCTACAAGAATCGCTGCGAAAGTGAAGAAATATGATTTCGTATGGGTCCATAATGGCCGCGTCTTTGTTAGGAAAGATGTTACATCCAAATCTCAACTGGTTAAAAACTTTGTGTATTTAGATTCTTTGTGAACAGTTACTTTTATGCATGATTTAGATATATGTGATAACAAAATTCAATTTAAAAATTTACTGCCAAAATGTAAGAGGCTTAAGAACAAAGACCGAGGATTTCTATGTTGCTGCTTTAAATTTCGACTATGATATAATAATCGCTACTGAGAGTTGGCTTAATGACACGGTGCTAGACCATGAAATAATAGATAATCGCTACAGAGTATTTAGGCGTGATAGGTCATCTACGGTATCTTCAAATATTTTAAACTTGTTGCCTATATCGCATGATTCATTTATCGATGAGTAATTGTAATAATTGGCTTATGAGTGTCAAGGTATTATTGTGTTTTTCTTCTTGACTTTAATTTAGCACGTTCTTGTGTATTGAATTTAATAAGTGTCAGTTATATTATATTGTATTTTTCTTTTTGACATTTAATTTTGCATGTACTCGTATATTGAATTAATGAGTGTCAATTATATTATTATTGTATTTTTCTTTCTGACATTTAATTTTGAGTTTATTTATTGAATGAATATGAATATTGTTATTTTATTATCATTAGTATATTTCTGTAGTAAAGTTGCAAGTGATTTAAAAACGCTTCGAGCTATTTGCATGCTATATTTAGCGAAATGTGTAGATCAAAAAACAATCTATGTAACATCTATACCTGTACCACATTTCTGGCAAATAAATATTTCTGATTTCTGATTTCTAAAAGGGATGGTGGGGGGCTGTTTATTGCAACTCTAGATAAAATGGCGTGTCTATTAATATCTGTGTAGTCTATATTCCACCCCCAGTTAAACAAGATTAAATCGATGTTTTCTTTAAAAACATAACAGAAATAATCAACAAAAAGAGCAAAGGTAATTCAATTAATTTATTAATTGGTGACTGCAATATGGGTAGTATTTGTTGGGAATTTGATGGGGATTCTGTCTATTAGTCCCTAAAGGATCTGGTAGTGGCTGTGAAAATGATTTCTTAGACATGCTTGCATTTAATGACCTTCATCAATTCAACAGTGAATTCAATGCTTCAAATCGCATTTTAGATCTTGTCTTTTGTAATAGTGAAAACACCGTGTTGGTATCTAAACCGACTAGTCCATTTTTATCCATTGATCAACATCACCCAGCACTGGAAATCTATTTTACAACAAAGCATAATAATCCCCTAGTTCGTAATAAACTCCCTTACTTAAACTTTTATCTTTGCAATTACGAAGCCATCAATACTGAATTGGCAAGTATTGATTGGGCAGTCGAGTGGAATAACTTAACCAGAACGATATGCTGCAAAAAATTTATGATATTATTATGCCAATTATTAGACAGCATACACCGATTACTGAACCTCGCGATGAACGATATCCTGTTTGGTACAGTCGAGCCTTGTTAAGAGTCATTAAGAAGAAAGCTAAATATCACAGTTTATTCAAAAAGTATCGCAATTCTAGAGATAAACTCACTTATGAATGCTTGAGAGCTCGATGCATTTGTTGTGTTTTAGTGTTTTACACATTTAAATAAAACCGGTCAAGTGCGAGTCAGACTCGCGCACCGAGGGTTCCGTACAAACCTGTAGGTATATAAGTAAAAGTTCACCAGTCATAGTTATGGTATTTTTATTGCAAAATGAAAACCATGACATTACAGTATGGGAAGCTGGAGGAGCATAAATTATAGAAAAAGGCCTCTTTGTCGATTGTAATCAAACATCCTTTATTTTACATACATACATACCTACATAGACTCACGCCTGTTTCCCCGAAGGGGTAGGCAGAGGCATATTAAACACCCACTTTTCGCCAGTGTTTTGAACCCACGTTATAGGTGGCGAGCCTATTGCCGCTTATCGGGATATTTTGTTTGCCAGAGCCTCGTCCGTTGATCGGCAGGTGCACCACTTCCAGGTGAGGTTGGCTTGGGACCCTAAGTTCTTGGTGGGAACCCTATGCACCTTTATATCTACTATCTATATATTTATATCTACTATCATCCTTTATTTTATATTAACATATATCGCTTATTTTATAATATAACTTAAATACCTATACTAGCCTTGCAGCAGCCTTGCAAAAGTCTGCTGATGAATGATGGTGAGATTTTTTATCAAAGTTATTGATTTACAAAGTTTTTAGTGACTATTAGAAATCTGTAACAAAAATTAAAGTATTTTTAATAATTATAGTATTTATTTGCGATGACAATAAAACTATTACTAGGTGACTATTTGCACACAAAATAAAACAATAATTAATATTCTAAAAAAATAACAAAAATAAGTAAGCGGCGATAGCCCAGTGGTGTACGTAACGGACTGCCGAGACGATCATCTCGGATTCGATCCCCAGGTACCCCGGTCACACATCACTGACTTTTCGGAGTTACATATGTGGGTGTTTAAAACGTTAATTATCGCTCGCTAAGTAATGTGCCCGGTATATGGCAATACCTATGCTCGCCCCCTATTACATTGGGACCGAAACATAACTGGCGAAGTTTGGGTGTGTAATACACCTCTGCATACCCCTTCGGGTATAAAAAGGCGTGATGTATGTAAAGATGTGATACGTTATGTAAATTTAAAAAAAAACATAAAAATGGAAATAAAACTTTTAAAGTATGGAATTAAGTATCAAATTTGAACCAGACCTGTAAACCCTAGTGGACCTGGTGACTGAAAAAGGTAGGAATAGTACCACATTGAATATTGAAGTTCGAAAAAAAGTTATCTTTAGTTGTACTACTTCGTGTTGTGCTAGTGTTTATTAACGGAAACATGTTTATAGATGAAAAATATGTAGAAATTCCATTTTGGGGATTCATTCTAAAATCAATATTGAAGTCTCCCACGACAATCAGACGAGAACATGAATTTTACCTATTGAGGTTACTGCCGTATATTGTTGTACTATATTTTTGCAACGCTACAGCTGGCCGTTCTTGTTCTGAGCAGTACATTTAAGATTTTTTAGGACGACCACTTTTATTGCGTTTAGGACGGCCAACCTTTGAATCTAGAGTTTTTTTTTACCAAGCTTACCTTAATATGATTGTATGTATTATTAAGAAATCCTTCGCACACAATTGGCAAACAAAAATCATAATGACCTGATGATAAATTGCCTGAAAGAAGTAAACGCTTTATTGCATATCCTTCTCTGCCAAAATACACCCCTCAGAATACCCGTATTACGTTTATACACTTCGAACCTCGCTGGATACAAACATCCTGCTGCCGTCACCTCAGCAGTACTGCTATAGCAATAGCTAGAGGTACTATATATAATAGCTAGAGGATTGGAGCATCGTAGCTTTGTACTCATATCGTGAAGAGAAAGGACCTCTCCGGGCATAGCTTGTATATATATGAAACTCGTCCCAGTTATTATAAATATAAACAAGTATTGTGGTCCTTAGTATTTGTGTTTGTTTAAAATTAGTGGTATTATAAATAGAGAACGCAATTGCATGAAATAAACAACTTCTATCGGGAGGCATAGGTATTATACTATGTTAAATAGTATTTTCGTCGACAATTAATGCAACTATAGCCATAATTATATTGTGATAGTATGTTATACTGTCCACACCATGTCCTCACTTAGGTTATAAAAGAGCGCGTATGTCATAGTGAGCTTGCTGGTCGTCAAACAGAATAATTAGCAAAAAGGTTTGAAGACTATGTAATTATTTGAAATCTCAATCTCAATCAGCCTATCGAAGTCCACTGCTGGACATAGGCCCCTCCCAATACGCACCACAGTACACGGTCCTCAGCCTTACGCATCCTTTATCTGTGCGATAAGACATTGCTTCGTACCAAATTTCAAGATTTTTAGTTCACGGGTAAGCCCTGTAGGTTTTGATTCCCTTGCGAGTAGTCGCGAGTTTGAAAACATGATTATATTGCTCTTTCTTTTGATTGCGTAGACATAGAAGTTTGATTTTGTTACAGCCTAACGGTGTTATACACTTGAGTATTTGATATGAATTTCATTATAATACCTCTACGTGTTCAAGAGAAAGTGGTAGTAACTTTTAATTTATTAAAAATATTTTTATTATATGCTGTAAATAAAAATTTACGGTTTTCGCAATTTTTCCTTTGTATGTGATATAAGACGTTGCTTCGTACCAAATTTCAAGATTTTGAGTTCACGGGAAGTACCCTGTAGGTTTTGATTCACTTGCGAGTATTCGCGAGTTTAAAAATATGCTTATATTGCTCTTTCTTTTGATTGCGTTGACATAGAAGTTTGATTTTGTTGCAGCCTAACGGTGTTATGTAGTTGAGTATTTGATATGAATTTCAATTTAATACCTCCACGCGTTCAAGAGAAAGGGGTAGTAACTTTAAATTTATTAAAAATGTTTTTATTATATGATGTAACTAAAAATTGACGTTTTCGCAATTTTTCCTATATATGTGCTATAAGACGTTGCTTCGTACCAAATTTCAAGCTTCTGAGTTCACGGGAAGTACCCTGTACGTTTTAATTCACTTGCGAGTAGTCGCGAGTTTGAAAATATGCTTATATTGCTCTTTCTTTTGATTGCGTTGACATAGAAGCTAGATTTTGTTGCAGCCTAACGGTGTTATGTAGTTGAGTATTTGATATGAATTTCAATTTAATACCTCCACGCGTTCAAGAGAAAGGGGTAGTAACTTTAAATTTATTAAAAATGTTTTTATTATATGATGTAACTAAAAATTGACGTTTTCGCAATTTTTCCTTTATATGTGCTATAAGACGTTGCTTCGTACCAAATTTCAAGATTCTGAGTTCACGGGAAGTACCCTGTAGGTTTTGATTCACTTGCGAGTAGTCGCGAGTTTGAAAATATGCTTATATTGCTCTTTCTTTTGATTGCGTTGACATAGAAGCTAGATTTTGTTGCAGCCTAACGGTGTTATGTAGTTAAGTATTTGATATGAATTTCAATTTAATACTTCCACGCGTTCAAGAGAAAAGGGTAGTAACTTTAAATTTATAAAAAATATTTTTTTTTATGCTGTAACTAAAAATTTACGGTTTTCGCAATTTTTCCTTTATATGTGATATAAGACGTTGCTTCGTACCAAATTTCAAAATTCTGAGTTCACGGGAAGTACCCTATAGGTTTTGATTCCAATGCGAGTTTGAAAATATGCTGCAATTTGCAGCATAATCGGCTGTATCTTTTGATTGCGTGGGATTAGAAGTTTGAATTTTTTACAACTCCATGGAACCGTAGATTTGAGTATTTAGTATAAATTTCAGTTTGATACCTCCACGCATTCCTGAGAAAAAGGGTCTTGACAGACGGACGGACAACAAAGTGATCCTATAAGGGTTCCGTTTTTTCCTTTCGAGGTACGGAACCCTAAAAAAGAAATAGCAACTAATCTGCGTCGCAATCCTAAGTACGTATGGAAGTACCTCAAAAATAAACGGACAAGCATCGGCTAAATTCCTGATAAAATGACTTTAAACGGTACTCATTGTGCTAGAGGTGGTCAAGAAGTTTGTAACTTGTTTTCGGAGCATTTTCAATCGATTTATAGAGTAAATTCTGACACTAATATTACAAGTTCAATATCATCTGTTTCATATATTAATAAGACTAAGCAAATGTTCAATTAGTCTAGAAGAACTTTCTGATTGTCTGTCATCCTTGAATTGTGATAAGGGCCCGGGGCCTGACTCCATCCCTCCACTTTTTCTAAGAAAATGTTCAATGAACCTAGCTGCTCCACTGACTATACTGTTTAACCGTTCGTTATCACAGGGTTGTTATGTTGCAATTTATAGGCCAGTGTCAATACTTTCAGCATGTGCTAAAATTATTGAATCTCTTGTCCAAAAGAAACTGTACTCTCATATTAAAAATGCACTAGATGATAACCAACATGGTTTCCGACCCCGTAAATCAACCTCATCTAATTTAGTTGAGTACGTTTCATATATTTCGGCTGCTTTGGATGATGGTAAAGAAGTTCATGCAATTTACACCGATTTTAAAAAAGCCTTCGATTTGGTAAATCACAATTTACTAATTGCAAAATTGGCGAGTATGGGGATTCATGGGTCGTTACTGCATTGGTGTGAATCATACTTGAAAAACAGATCACAGCTAGTATATCTTAAAGCTTTCAAATCTAGGCAGCGTTTCATACCATCAGGAGTACCTCAAGGGTCACACTTGGGACCACTATTCTTTTTAATCTTTATTAATGATTTAGGCAGTAGAATTAATTCGAAATTTAAACTTTTTGCTGATGATCTGAAGATATATCAAATCATAGACAGAGAATCTGATATTACTCAACTTCAATCGGATATAAATAACGTGTACAATTGGTGTATACAAAATGAAATGACATTGAATGAAAGTAAATGTTATTTCATTAAATTTAGCAGGAAAAGGAGTCCGTTACCAGCTTGTTACTCAATTAATAATAACCAACTCCAAGAGGTTGACAGTATTAGAGACCTTGGCATTGTGATGGAGAGCAAATTGAATTTCAGAAATCACTTTGACCTCATAATAAATAAGGCTTCTAAATTGTCCGGTGTCATCAATAGGGAAATGAAAATTTTTAAAGAACCAAATCTTACAATTTGTATATACAACAGTGTTATTCGGAGTATACTAGAATACTGTAGTATGGCTTGGAGTCCGTTTTATCAGGTACATTCCGATAGAATAGAGCGTGTGCAAAATTATGCATGTCGGATTCACATCTAGTAGGTGTCAATCATCATACTGTGTTTAAACTTGTCCTGATTGTTTTTGTGATTGAACATCAGTTTTTTTAATTATAATTAAAAAAAAAACTGTCAAAAACAAATAATATCAAATCCAATGAGCGCAACGGTACATACAGTCCGTTCAGTTATTTTACCTCTGACAAATGTCGGTGTTTGTTTTATTTATGTTGGAATTGTACTCTGTGATGACAGGTATGTAAAATCGGGTTACCCATGCATAACATTTTACCCAATATTAGTGGAAACTAGAATGTTCAACTGTAACCACCATAAGTGTGTAATGTAATTTCTGTCACGTCTGCTTTGTTTTGCTGGCAACAAGTCACGTTAAACTGCTTGTATTTTTGGGACACTACTTATATGTAGGAAACTACTATTGTGTTGTATATGCATTATTTCATCGTTATTGTTAATTATTGTAAGCCTCCTTGTGTGATTCTAATTTGAATCAGTCATATCATATCATAAGAGCCTCTTGCAGTTCACTGCTAGGCCTCTCCAAAAAAAGAGGTATTGGCCTATTAAATCACGCTGGCCAGACGGGTTGGTAAAGGATTTGTTTCAAGTTTTCTATCTCTTTGCAATGTTGGTTCTCTCTTAAGACTATTTTCTTGTTTCATGCTTATCTGAAACGACCTTTAGCATTATAAATAAAGAAGGCGAAGTTGCGGCTTCTACATCTCAAAAAATCTCCGCGCCTAGAAAAAAACGCAAGCAAGAAATGCATGCATGCATATAGCCATGCCGATGTCAAGAGGTTTTGTTACAAACATTACTTCCAAATATTTAATACGATCGCGTAGGCAAAAAAATAAGTACATTTTTAGCAATACTGTATGTTGAAAATGGGAGTATTATATACCAAATATAGCAACACAACGCCCAGGTTGGCCAATCTAACAGCTAGAGGTAAAATAACTGTGAACGGACTGTAGATACGTGTCATTGGAAACAAATATGTCAATGGATCGGGTTTTTATCGATGTAATGCGCTGTCAAAAGGATCTTTTGAGGTACTGGCGCCTAGAATGTTAACATTTGGATGACATGATTTAAAAAAAATCATGTGAATTATAGAGTAACATGTATGTACTCTATCATTAACATACATGGTACTCTATTTTTCCTTAATTTACAGAATAAATTATGTGTAAAACGAGAAAAATCGGCAAATTTATGAACATCGATCATTCAAACACAAAATCAAATATTTTTATTTCAGTAAAATTTAACAACATACATTTAAAAACATAAAGGCATAGTAAAGGCCGATTCACACATATAGTGAAGTCTCAGTTCTGGTAACGCGTCCGCACAAGTCAGTGCTACAGTGATGCGGCAGTGCTTCAATTCACACATGTATCAGTGCGCGGATCGGACGCACTGAAAACGGTGCGACGGTAGTTCTGTTGGTGATGATTTTTGCTATGACTCTATTCAACAATATGGAACTAGCAATGATAGCCATTGCTTTAGACGAAGAAAAAGAAGAGCAGCATCACGGAAAAAAATAAAATGGGTGCATGAAGCATGGCAATTAAGAGAAACAGTAGGAGAGTTCATGACATTCACAAAGAATTGATTAAAGACGAAAGGAAATATTTTGAATATTTTAGAATGTCGGATTCTATCAGTTGCTTGTCCTCCATTTTGTTTTACGGGCACCGGCGTCTGTAATCCGACAAAAATATCGTCGCCACCGATTACGTCCGTGATCGCCGGCGCCGGCACTGTCAGTGTCGTCACTGACACTGACAGGTGTGGTTGCGTTCATAGAAAATGTATGAAAGAATAATTATCACGGTGGCGGTACTGTGCCGGAACTGTGACTGCACGGATATGTGTGAATCGGCCTTTAGGCATTGAAAAAAAAGTCTGTTCAAAAAGTATAAAATCTAAAACACAACTTTTTGAAAAGAGGTTGTGAAGCCCTGAATGTTTGTTTACAAAAAGTCTATCTTCTCGTGGCACCAACTATATACACATTATTTCTAATTTAACCGTTTCTTCTTGACCCCGTGTGAATTTTGTGAAATCCCTTTTAGTGCACCCACGCGGTCCCCAAGGAACATATACGAGTATATGCAAAAAATCAACTTCCTTTGTCAAATAGTTTTGCTTGTCTGTGAGTTAGTCAGTAAAGGCCTCCTCCTACACACAGTGCCGGCGGCAAAGCCGCCGGCTTTGTTGAACGAACGAGCCGCCGGCATGGCGCGTGCCCGCCCGGGCAGGCCGGCGGGCCGCGCGGGTTTCAACTTGTGTCGTGCGGCGGCCTGTGCCGCCGGCACTGTGTGTAACAGCCTTAACGCAAAATTTTTATTTATACAGATTATTATTCCGTTACTATTGTTTGAACCTAATTTGAGTTGTTATTTAGACTCTTCGTCATATTGAAAATTACTTTTATCATCATGACTCTTTTTATAAAATAATATCTAATCACATTTGCGTATTGCAGTCTCTCGACAACTTTAATCAAGAGACATTGGAGATGTGCAGCAAGGAGGCAGAGTTCAAGTCTGTACTATTTGCGCTTTGTTATTTCCACGCTGTGGTGGCGGAGAGACGCAAGTTCGGCCCACAAGGCTGGAACAGGTATAACTCGTCGTACCAGTCTATCGTACTTTCTATTATCATAACGTTTATCGGATTTTTCAAAATGCTCAGTTTTACGATCATCTTCTCCGCATAACTTCTAAAATCGCAACATATTTTCAACTAGCTAGTATCCTAATATCCTGTTCTTTACAGGTGTAAAGAACAGGATACAGATATGTATCTCATCACTCCACCTAGCCAGATTGCGTCCTGGCATGGCAATTTAGCAAATTTAATCTTTACATCCATATAGGAAACCGTTTTTTTATTGTAATTTGATGTACATAAAGTTGAAATATTCTCTGTCCTCTTTGAAAACTGCATAGTTTTCATTTTTGAATCATAATATTACCTAATATCTCAGGGTATACCCATTCAATTTCGGTGACTTAACGATCTGCGTGTACGTGTTGTACAACTACCTGGAGGCGAACCCGCGCGTGCCGTGGGAGGACCTGCGCTATCTGTTCGGAGAGATCATGTACGGCGGCCACATCACCGACGACTGGGACCGCCGCCTCTGCCGCACCTTCCTGCTCGAGTACATGCAGCCTGAACTGGTCCGTACCTAACACTATTCACTCATTTTGAGTGTCGCCATTTATTTGTAATACTCACTAACATATTTAGTTGTGATTTAATTGTATTTCTATGTAACAAGGTGGACGGTGAGCTACAATTTGCGCCGGGCTTCATATCGCCGCCCAACTCTGACTACGTCGGGTACCACGCTTACATCGACGACTTTTTGCCAGAAGAAACGCCATATCTCTACGGATTGCACCCCAACGCTGAGATTGGCTATTTGACTACGGTGTCCGAGAGACTCTTTAAGGTAAATTAGTCCAGTTAAAATAGACAAAAATAAGTCATAACTTAATAATTATAATTAAATATTAATGTTATAATATTGGAGTATAATTATAATAATAAATATAATTATATTAATAAAAATAATAATTATAATAATGGCCAAAAACTATAATAAATAATATAAATATTATAATAATCAAAACATAATCATAACTTGTCGAAAACCCTCTTCAATCCTACTTCTGCAAAAAAATGTATCCAAGATCAAACGACAAAAAATGTCTTTGTACATACTGAACATCTATACAGGTTGTAGAAATACCCTTAACGAAAACTGAAACCCCATAATGTACCAATCATTACGAAAATTTTTTACCTCTGTACCATGTCTGGGAAATTAATGGATCCGGAGATATTGAGGCCCAAAGTTACTATGAAATTTTTGTAATTAGGTACAATATGGATCCATTTACCCTGCCAACCTGTTCTATAGATGTCCTATGCACCCATGGATAAGTAGGTAATTCGAAAATTGCACGCGCGTACTTTTAATTGCGGATAAAAAAATGTGTTTCCTTAAAAAAAGATCTTTTCCCAGGTTTTATTTTAGCTTAGTATGACTTGGCATGATGTCCAAATTGGGTAGACTTCGGCTTGGTGATGGGTCTTGTGACACCCTGTATATATAAAATTCTCGTGTCACAGTGTTAGTTAAAATACTCCTCCCAAACGGCTAGACCGATTTGTATGAAATTTTGTATGTACATTTGGTAGACCTGAGAATCGGTCGCAATCTATTTTTCCAACCCCCAAGTCGTAAGGATTGCCAACCCAAAAAAAAATGTTTATATCTTGAACATTTTTTTCAATTTTTATTTTATTATGATGTGGCAATATAAAATACATACAGCCCTTAATTTTCACCCATTTATCACTGACTTCTATTTTTTTATAGCCATATTAGTAATTTTATTTTATCGCGAGATCAGTAATGAGTGCTAGGCGCATACAAGTGTCAAAAATCGTTTAGCAGTGTTAGTCACAGTAATTCTCCGAAACGGCTGGACCGATTTGTATGAAATTTTATATGCATATTCGGTAGGTCTGACAATCAGTCGTACTATTTTCAGGCGCCTTAATGAAAAGGGTGATCTAATCCAAACATTTTTTCGGACCAATCTTTTAATTTTTCATGATGTGGCAATACAAAAAATATACACCCCTTAATTTTCAACCTCCGTATTAGTAATTTAATAATATCACTAGATCAGTAAGCCATGGCGGGTGTCGAAAAAAAACATTAACTACTGACTAACACTGGGTTAGTCACAATACTCTGCTGAAACGGCTGGACTGATTTGTATGAAATTTTATACATATGTATACTAGTTGACCCAGTGAAGTCCGTATCGCCTTTTTAATGTCTTTTTTCTTATTCCTTTTTCACCAAACCACTTATCCAGGGAATTCTGAACAAAGTCACCAAAGCCATCAGTGCTTAATCTAAAATTTCAGAGTTTATGAAGGTATGCAAACAAACATACGTTGATTTTTATATATAGAATATGGTGATGATCTGCATTTGCAAAATATTGTTATTACGCAACATAGACAATAAACTAATTCACCTAAAATTATTTCAGTGTGTAAACTATCTGTGCGATGATATAAGACCCCATTTTCATAAAATGTTACTTAGTACAGTACGGCCGTTTAACGATGGCGAGTCTGAAGTTCGCGCAGAAGGCGGCGCAGTAATCCATTTTAGGAACAACGCGGTGGCAAGCGGGGTGCGCGGGGCGGTAGTCTAGGCCAGTGATACACGTTATGTAAATGCAAATTAATAGTTTATTCAATCAAAAATTTTTAATCGATTAGTTTTATAATTGATTTTGAATTCATTTATTTTTGTTATAATAATAAAAGTATTATAACATATAAAATGAAATAGATTTACTAAACCAAGCAATATAGTGAAATTTTGTTTTTAGTAAAAAAAAAAACAAATCTAAATTTATTTTCTCGGTTTAAAGACCGGATTTACTTATATCAGGGGCCCATTTCTGCTAAATAAATATAGTTTCGATATGATGTCAGTGTCATAATTACGTCACAAAAAGCGTATTTTTCTAAATTATCTGATATTTGAATGAAATTGTAACGAGATCGTATATGTCAACGACGAACTGTTTATTTTAAACTAGAGGACGCCAGCAGCTACGCCTGCATTTTTTTTAAATGTACCTGTTTTAGCCGATCCCGTGGACATTTCGGAAAATCCCTTCTTAGTGCACCCCTACGGTCCCCAAGGAACACACATGCCAAATTTCAGCTTCCTGCGCCCAATAGTAGCGTGTCTGTCAGTCAGTCAGTAACGCAAGGATATTATATATTAAGATTATACGATAATGACATTAGGTTAACAGAATACCGCTTTTAAATCCATTCAAAATATAATATCAATGTCATATAAAAATTGCAGAATTGGCCCCAGTTATCTATTAATGATGACATAAATGAAAAGAGTTGGAATACATTTTCAATCTTTATATGTAATTGAACACACGTATATTTTTTCTTATTAATTTTAATCGATATCTATAAAAATCGATTAAATTGACGTAAAACACGTACATTGGACATCTCTTTTTTACTTTTGAAGTTTTTGGTGCGATATAATGTGCCTTTGTCACACCTTAGTATTCGTTTTACTATCTCTGTCTTGAGTACAGACGATTACAAAAGTATTTATAGTCCATTGAAAAGTTATATTTGGGGTTGCATTTATCAGACGATGCAATTTTATTTTACAAATGTGTGGGAAGGGCTATTGTAAAGCTTGATTCAAATTTATGGGGACGTACCTCTTGTTCCTTGGCCGCCATCTTGGAAAGAGTGTAGATGCAGATAGTTTTTCTTGATTATCTGGTAAACTATTGGCCGCACAAAGAATATGTAAACGAGATTTTTGTTGCAAATTAAATTCTCTACAACTTTAGTCATCAAACTTTTATCATAATGCAAATATATAAAACATATATCTAGATAATGATCTATAGAGGTCCTATGCACCCATGGATACTTATTCATGGATGCATAGGTACCATGCGTGCTATGTTCCAAATACCTACTTATTTGGAATACAACACGAGCGCATTCTTAAGGCGAGGTTGCAGTACTTTTTAAGATTTTTGAACGTCTGAAAGTCCCATGAAATATGATATTTTTAATGAATAAAAATTAAAATATAAAAGTTGAACATATCTTCTAGTAAATCGTAAAGATAGAAACACGATTTGGAATGATTGGCTCGATAAAAAAAAATGTCAAACATGGCACTAAATCACATTTTTAAACGTGTACTGCTTAGAGATTCCATAATGAATTTATATGAAAGTATTATCAATAGAAGCAGCTCTTTATTTTAAAATAAATGGTAAAAACAGATTTCGTAATTTCGTTATCATTTTTCTCCAAGAAAAAAAATAGTCAAAATGTTGGCATTATATCGCTCGCCGGCCATTCATCAGTGCCTGTCTAGGCGTGATTGAGGGCGGACGTACGTCGTTGCTCCGCAAAATCCCCCTCCACCCCCGCATGTACGTTTTCGCAAAAGTACAAAGTAATTCGTATTCTAAACTCAATCGTTCAAACCTTAGACATACTAAGTACGAAACCGTAGACAGGTTACTGACAAGGTAACATGACGGAGCTTACGAGTGGCACGCATCGCGAAAAGCGTACGCACACTAAAATAAATATGTCAAAACGACACACTAAGAATTAGATAAGAAGTGTAAGTGAGATAGCACATCTAATCGCAAGCGCGAAATAGAGATAAACATATACTCTCTGGACCGAAGCGCATTGTGACATCATGCTGACCGTTTCACAAACAATAATTTGACTCAGATGCGACATGATCACTTTGTCTGTCTTAAGTAAATTCAATTCGCCTCAAAGTAAATTTGATTAATTCATTTAAGGTAGGAAAATAAAAAGTCGATGTGATTTATTTATAACATTTATTAAAAAAAAGTACATTTCATTCAATGGAAACCTAAAACAGTACGTTAATATAAAAACTGTGCGCTGCGGACCCACCGTAGCCCTGGCAATACCCCTGGGGGCATGGTGGGTCTTTTAAAGCTTAACCGTACTCCTGGCTGAAATGCTCGTAGTTTTATACCAACGTGCTACGTGGACATTAAACTGAACAGTGTTATCTCTCGTATGATAATGACTTACTACTTACGTTTTTGTATTTTTAGACAAGCGAAGACAAGCGCCAGTACGATGATATAGTGCAACAAGGAGATAAATTTGAGAATAAAACGTTTAGGTATTACTGCTAATGGTTATAATGCTTTGTATATTATAGGTATAATCTGTGGTACTGTTGAAGACCTGTCATCATCATCATCCTTGCGCTGTCGAATCATTCCCACTAGTTCTATTGAACAGTTCTATGATAGAACTAGTGATACTTTTTTTCCCACTAGTTCTATTAGCACAACTTGATGAGAAGAATAGAACTAATGGGAAACAGTTATAGGAAATTTACCACTAGTTCTATGTATGTTTTACAAGGGTAGTGTCACAAAATCGCGCTCACATATCCGAATAAATATGTATTTATAAAAATGTGTTAAACGAATGAACGTCTACAAAACAATTGAACATCTACAAAACAAATGAACGTCTACAAAACAAATGAACGTCTACAAAACAAATGACTTACAGAAAGTGATCAGCTATCGATAGTGATTGCAGAAAACAGGTGCATGCGATTTTCGACCTTATTGACAATTCATGACAAACTTTTTTTTTGTTTTTTCTCGCTTTCTGGTAATATTAGGGTAATAAATTTATAAATTCTGACTAATGTCAATTAGGTTGAAAATCGCATGCACCTGTTTTCTGCAATCACTATCGATAGCTGATCACTTTCTGTAAGTCATTTGTTTTGTAGACGTTCATTTGTTTTGTAGGCGTTCATTTGTTTTGTAGACGTTCATTTGTTTTACACATTAAACAAATATATACCCTTGTAAAAACATACATAGAACTAAACTGGGACATTTCCTATTACTTATCCCATTAGTTCTGTTCTCCTCATCAAGTGCTAATAGAATTAGGACAGTTCTATCACGGTAATAATATCTAACAGTATTGTAACTCCATACAAAAGCACGAAACTCGAGTTATACCTACGCGCCTCGAGTACCCATTAGACTGTGCGGGCTGTGCCTACAGTACCCACAGCCGCGATCGTGCCGCAGCTCGCATGCGGCGCGTCTGGTAGGTATATAACTCACGAAGACGGCCGAGTTACAATACTGTTAGATTATATTACCGTGGTTCTATCATAGAATTGTTCAATACTACTATACTGGGAAGGATCCCACAAAATAGTAGAACTTGAAATTAACGAACTGAAATTAATAAACTAATTACACAACAATATTATCTGGGAGTACGGTTAAGCTTTGAAAGACCCACCATACCCCCAGGGGTACTGCCAGGGGTACGGTGGGTCGGCAGCGAAAACTGTGCAGTACAATCTACTTAGTTGTTTAATACTAAAAGGAGAAAAACAAGAACAAATGAATGGACTCCGTCAATGTTTGTAACTTACGTATGATTTTGTATTTCTATAATAATAATATATTATGTTGATTCAGCCTCAAATCACTTTTATTACTTGACAAAAACACACATCAGTATTTTATTATTACGAATGTCCCATCCGGATACTTTGTTTTTTAGTCTTTGAACACGCACAATACTGCTTCTCTTTTACACTCGCTAAATGCCAATTTTTTTATACACTCTATTATTTGTGATACTGAATTACTATAAATTGAAAATAAAAAGTTGTAATATTGTAATACTCATGAATGAGAAGTGATTCCATAACTTTTAGTCATTTTCCTACTATAGTTTGTGCAAACTATAGTAATGTAACGTACACACACGCGAGTAAAAGAGCGAGCGCTTCCGACCGCAGCGCGTACGCGACTAAAGCCAAATGAGACATTTAGCCAGTTTTTAATGTGCCACTTTTGAAGTTCGCATAACTCAGCTACGGTTTTTTTACGCTGCGCTGTGGCACACGCACACACGAAACCCCCCCTCCCCTCGCCCCGCTCACTCGCTGACGCCATCGCCGTGTTTTTGTTTTTGCGGGGGGTGAGGTCGAGCTACGCACTGTACTGCAACCTCGCCTTAATTGCGGCTTAAAAGTCTACCTAAAGAAAAACCCGTTCGATCTATGTTTGTCAATGCAATTTTCAAAAAAGAAAATACTGCAGCATTCAAGTATGTTTCTTATGTTTCCGATTGTTTAACAGGCTTATGGATAGCCTTCTAAAATATTGTTGCTATGACTGGAATCAATGCTATAGGTCTGTAACGAGTCGTACTATGTTTATCATGTTTCTTAAAGAGCCGTTTTATTATGTTCCTTTTAAATTCCGTGGGAACTACTCCCTGCAAAATACCGAAAATTATGTCGCTCATTGGATTTGATATTTTATTAGACACGGTTTTGAGTATCCTAGTTGATACACCATCGTATCCAGTACTGTTTGTAGACCTTAGTTTAATATTGTGTATGTTCCGGTTAAAATATCTGGCACTATTGTCAGGTGAGGTGCATTCATCATAGAATAATACTACTTACATATAAATTATATAAAGTCTGGCAATAACAGTTTTCTACACGAGTATATGTACATGCGCGGTAATTCGCAAAGACTAGCTTCAGACCCGCCATGATTCGTCGGCCGTAGTGTAAATCAGAATAAACTGTTGACTGGTGCAGAATAAGACTGCACGGCAGGTATGTAGGCTTGTGTGTGTTATGTCGTACCTGAGGCCCTAGCCAAACGGCATTCGCTCTGATATCTACTTTCGACAACGCTTGGTTGCCATGGCAACATAAGGAATTTCTTCTTCGTTGACCACGTGATATAACGAAGTTTTATGTCATTTCCATACATTTTTGCACTTAGCGACTAGCGATATCGTTAATCGAATGCCATTTGGCTAAGGGGGCTGCAACGCAAGCTCGCGGCGCGGCGATCAACTTAGGGGCGGTCAATACACCGAGCTGATTTGTAAAAAGTATGATAACGAAACATTTTTTTAAAGTTTTAGTGTGTTATTTTTCATTTATTTGTATTCGGTTTTAGTAGTATATTCAATAAAAATAAACTGAAAATATTTTGCAAATGCATATCAATACACTGTATGTACATATTATTATGTATATAAAAGCTGTTTTGCCATATAAATTATTTTTAGAGTAGAATAACTTACTTATTGTAATTGAGGATGGGGTAAATAAGTAATAGAGGCAGATAACTGATCTAGAGATGTGATAAAATTACATATTGTTAAAAAGTTGTTTGTATTTTTAATGCCATCTCAGACCTAAAGACTATACATATAAAGTTGCATACAACTCGGTCCATCCGTTTCGGAGAAGTATTGTGACTAACACTATGACATGATATTGACTGATTTGTACGAAATTTAATGAGCATATCCGGTAGGTCTGACAATCAGTCGCAATCTATTTTTCAAACCCCTTAGCCATAATGGTGGTAAAACCCAAATACATTTTTATTTTCTTGGACATATTTTATTTTCTATTTTTATGATGCAGCATTAAAAATTCATGCAACCCTTAATTTTCACCCTTTTTGCACCAATCCCAATTGTTTATAGCCATATTAGTAATTTTAACACATCTATAGACCAGTTATTACTTACAATAAGTTAGTTTTTTTTTCTACCGTAGAAATAATTTATATGGCAATATTTATAATACAACTTTGGCTGGGTATATACATATATATAAAAAATAATGACCGTTTGTTTGTATACCTTAATAAACTCTGAAATTTTAAATGAAGCACAGATGGCTTTAGAAACTTTGTTCAGAATTTCCTGGAAAAAGGGTTTGAAAATAAAAAGGAATAAGAAATAAGACCTTAAAAAAGCGATACGGAGTTCGCCGGGTCAGCTAGTATTTAAAATAATATCAAATATGAGATGTTTCATCTCTTTCGTAAGGATTGCCAACCCAAAAAAAAATGTTTATATCTTGAACATTTTTTTCAATTTTTATTTTATTATGATGTGGCAATATAAAATACATACAGCCCTTAATTTTCACCCATTTATCACTGACTTCTATTTTTTTATAGCCATATTAGTAATTTTATTTTATCGCGAGATCAGTAATGAGTGCTAGGCGCATACAAGTGTCAAAAATCGTTTAGCAGTGTTAGTCACAGTAATTCTCCGAAACGGCTGGACCGATTTGTATGAAATTTTATATGCATATTCGGTAGGTCTGACAATCAGTCGTACTATTTTCAGGCGCCTTAATGAAAAGGGTGATCTAATCCAAACATTTTTTCGGACCAATCTTTTAATTTTTCATGATGTGGCAATACAAAAAATATACACCCCTTAATTTTCAACCTCCGTATTAGTAATTTAATAATATCACTAGATCAGTAAGCCATGGCGGGTGTCGAAAAAAAACATTAACTACTGACTAACACTGGGTTAGTCACAATACTCTGCTGAAACGGCTGGACTGATTTGTATGAAATTTTATACATATGTATACTAGTTGACCCGGTGAAGTCCGTATCGCCTTTTTAATGTCTTTTTTCTTATTCCTTTTTTACCAAACCACTTATCCAGGGAATTCTGAACAAAGTCACCAAAGCCATCAGTGCTTAATCTAAAATTTCAGAGTTTATGAAGGTATGCAAACAAACATACGTTGATTTTTAGGGTTCCGTACCTAAAAGGTAAAAATCGGAACCCTATTACTAAGCCTCCGCTGTCTGTCTGTCTGTCTGTCTGTCTGTCTGTCTGTCTGTCTGTCTGTCTGTCACCAGGCTGTATCTCATAAACCGTGATAGCTAGAAAGCTGAAATTTTCACAAATTATGTATTTCGGTTGCCGCTATAACAACAAATACCAAAAATAAAAAAAATGAAAATATTAAGGGGGGGTCCCATACAATAAACGTGTTTTTTTTTCGTATTTTTGCTCAAAATTACTAACGGTAACAGGTAGACGCTCAAAATTTTCACGGAATATGTAGTTGCATATTACCTTTAATAAATAAATAATTAAATTAAAAAAAGTAAATAATAAAGGGGGGCTCCCATACAAAAAACGTAATTTTTAAGCAATTTGTTACTCGATCTTAATAAACAAGTTGAAACTTAAAAAATATTTAAGTATATATACAACAAACGTGATTTTCTTTTATAGATGATGGTACGGAACCCTTCGTGCGCGAGTCCGACTCGCACTTGCCCAATTTTTATATATAGAATATGGTGATGATCTGCATTTGCAAAATATTGTTATTACGCAACATAGACAATAAACTAATTCACCTAAAATTATTTCAGTGTGTAAACTATCTGTGCGATGATATAAGACCCCATTTTCATAAAATGTTACTTAGTACAGTACGGCCGTTTAACGATGGCGAGTCTGAAGTTCGCGCAGAAGGCGGCGCAGTAATCCATTTTAGGAACAACGCGGTGGCAAGCGGGGTGCGCGGGGCGGTAGTCTAGGCCAGTGATACACGTTATGTAAATGCAAATTAATAGTTTATTCAATCAAAAATTTTTAATCGATTAGTTTTATAATTGATTTTGAATTCATTTATTTTTGTTATAATAATAAAAGTATTATAACATATAAAATGAAATAGATTTACTAAACCAAGCAATATAGTGAAATTTTGTTTTTAGTAAAAAAAAAAACAAATCTAAATTTATTTTCTCGGTTTAAAGACCGGATTTACTTGTATCAGGGGCCCATTTCTGCTAAATAAATATAGTTTCGATATGATGTCAGTGTCATAATTACGTCACAAAAAGCGTATTTTTCTAAATTATCTGATATTTGAATGAAATTGTAACGAGATCGTATATGTCAACGACGAACTGTTTATTTTAAACTAGAGGACGCCAGCAGCTACGCCTGCATTTTTTTTAAATGTACCTGTTTTGGCCGATCCCGTGGACATTTCGGAAAATCCCTTCTTAGTGCACCCCTACGGTCCCCAAGGAACACACATGCCAAATTTCAGCTTCCTGCGCCCAATAGTAGCGTGTCTGTCAGTCAGTCAGTAACGCAAGGATATTATATATTAAGATTATACGATAATGACATTAGGTTAACAGAATACCGCTTTTAAATCCATTCAAAATATAATATCAATGTCATATAAAAATTGCAGAATTGGCCCCAGTTATCTATTAATGATGACATAAATGAAAAGAGTTGGAATACATTTTCAATCTTTATATGTAATTGAACACACGTATATTTTTTCTTATTAATTTTAATCGATATCTATAAAAATCGATTAAATTGACGTAAAACACGTACATTGGACATCTCTTTTTTACTTTTGAAGTTTTTGGTGCGATATAATGTGCCTTTGTCACACCTTAGTATTCGTTTTACTATCTCTGTCTTGAGTACAGACGATTACAAAAGTATTTATAGTCCATTGAAAAGTTATATTTGGGGTTGCATTTATCAGACGATGCAATTTTATTTTACAAATGTGTGGGAAGGGCTATTGTAAAGCTTGATTCAAATTTATGGGGACGTACCTCTTGTTCCTCGGCCGCCATCTTGGAAAGAGTGTAGATGCAGATAGTTTTTCTTGATTATCTGGTAAACTATTGGCCGCACAAAGAATATGTAAACGAGATTTTTGTTGCAAATTAAATTCTCTACAACTTTAGTCATCAAACTTTTATCATAATGCAAATATATAAAACATATATCTAGATAATGATCTATAGAGGTCCTATGCACCCATGGATACTTATTCATGGATGCATAGGTACCATGCGTGCTATGTTCCAAATACCTACTTATTTGGAATACAACACGAGCGCATTCTTAATTGCGGCTTAAAAGTCTACCTAAAGAAAAACCCGTTCGATCTATGTTTGTCAATGCAATTTTCAAAAAAGAAAATACTGCAGCATTCAAGTATGTTTCATCTCGATCCCAAACAACACTGTTTCATAGATATGTGTTGTCAATTTCAAAGTTTAAACATTCAAAGCAATTATAAAGAGCTGACTTCATAGTTTTACGCATTCCCACTGCATCAAAGAGTGATAATGGGTAAGGAGCTAACTCATACGCGAAGAGTTTTTCAAGTTCATCTTTAAATGTATTAATAATGCTCATGCGTTGAAATAATAATTTATTATATAAAAATATTCATTCAATTTAAATAAGTTTTATTGTGTAAGTAACCCAAAAAAAAAGTTTGTTCGTTTAACCGGCCTATTTCGGTTTGTGAACCAGTGAAATAGTGTATCAATATCATTTTGTGTTTGGTAGATTTCTAGTACGATAGCGAATCGGTTCGCTGGCCTCCCACAAGCGGGTCTCACCAGTAGAATTGAGAAGGCGCACATATCGGGCTAGAGATTACAGGCACACATCAATAGCGTAAGCAATTGTTTTATCAAGCATCGGAGATCATTTCTTCGACAACATCAATATCAACTTAACCCCAGGTATTTATTATCTTGTGTTTTTATTTATCACTAGCATCAGTTATCATGGAGGGATTACAATCCGTTTTGGAACGCCAGAGCATCCTGACAAAGGAAATTGAGCGAGTAAATGTCAACTTCCGTAAGGATAGTGCGAGTAGGAAGACATCTGAGTACCTTCTCAGCCGTTTAGCCGCGCTGGATAAATGGTGGAAGGAGTTTGAAGAAAATCATAACCAGCTAATAGTCTTCGAGGACGATCAATACGAATATTTCAGCAAAAATATATATGGGTACATGAAGGATTATTACATCAAAACAAAGGAAATGATATCATCGTACAAGGAGCCCAAATTTCTGACATTTTCTTTGCCTACTTTTGAGGATTATTCTTGTCTTGGGGACGACCTACTTAGCCAGCAGGAAACCAATTTTAGAGCGTTAGATCGGTTGATCAATAGAATCAAAAAGATTTAGAGGAGAAATGGGAGCTGTCAGACGAATTAAGAATCTTCAAAATCTTTGGAAGGTTATTGACACCATTCATCTGCGTCTCGACAATCAATTAAAAGGAAGCAATCGCGCATACCAAGACAAGTTTTTGGATATTGAGGAACGTTACCTTGCCATCAAGAAGGAGTTAAACCGGAAATTGAACTCTACTGCCCACCTTGAACAAGCCACACCCAAACTGGAGGTCCCCACCTTTTTTGGCAAATACACCCAGTGGCCAACCTTCTTTGATTTGTTTGTGGAGACGATACACAATAACAAATGCCTTAGTAAGGCGCAGAAGATGCAACATCTCAAGGGAAAGGTCAAGGGTGAGGCAGAGGGTTTAATTCAACACCTTAATATATCAGCCGAAAATTACGAGACTGCGTGGGACATTCTTACGCACCGTTATAACAATCCTCAGATTTTATTTTCAACGCAGATGGATATATTTCTAAACCAGCCGCCGATCAATAAACAATCATCTTATCATGCATTTAAGAAGCTCCATGACACAATAACCCCTGTGTCAACAGCATCAAAAACCTGGGCATTGACATCGCTACCTGGGATCCAATACTAGTTCATCTCTTGACGAAAAAGTTAGACGAGGAGACGCGTACTGACTTCATGGAATCACGAGAATCGCCTCGAGACCTTGCATCATATTCGGAGCTAATCCGTTTTCTTGAGAACAAGTTTATGGCTCGAGAGCCTGTATGCAAGAAGTCACCATCAGACTCGTATAAATCGAACCCAGGTCATTCCAAACCCACCAACTACAATACGTCGTCAAAAAACACTTCTTTTTACAAGAAATATCAGTCTAACGCTACAAACAACAGGCGATTTTGTCCCGTGTGTAAAGCTGCACATGATCTATTTCAGTGTAAACGCTTCCTTGCGCAATCGGCGGACACGAAAATGAAAACGCTATCAAAACATAATATTTGTCGTAATTGTCTCTACAAACATTATGACAATAAATGCCTATCAACAAAAAGGTGCAAGGAATGCAATGGCGATCATAATTCATTAATTCATGACGCAATATCAGCGATGCAATGTGACGCACATGATCAACCTCGATCCCAGTCATCTCGAGCACCACTGGATTCGGCGTCGACGTCACAGAACAGTCACAACGTCAACTACGTGGCGAGTGATAATGAAGAGGTACTTTTAACTACCGTAGCATTGAATATCAAGGCCTCAGACGGTACCTATATGCAGTTTAGAGCCCTATTAGATCAAGGGTCCCAAATATCCCTTATATCAGAAAACGCCGCTCAATTATTGGGATTAAAACGACAATATTGCCGAGCAGCGGTATCGGGCATTGGATCGACACAAAAACAAAGCAAGGGTCTAGTATCACTCGAATGTGTATCAATTTACGACGATTATCACTTTACTACGGAGGCTCTAGTCGTAACACGAGTTATAAATAACTTACCTAATGCTTCGTTTAAGAAACAAATTTGGCCACACTTATCACACACAAGGCTGGCAGATCCCGAATATAACATTTCGAAGCCAATTGACTTGCTATTGGATGCTAGTGTCTATTCAGATATAATCATGAGTGGTCTAATCAAAGGTCCTGTCCAAGCCCCCATAGCTCAGCAGACGAAGCTTGGATCGATACTATCAGGCAATGTGAAGACGTTCGCTTGCCATGTTGTAATCAATGATGTAGATAGCATCTCCAAGTTCTGGGAAGTAGAAGATATACACGATACCTCTACGTCACTATCGTCGGTGGACTTATATTGTGAGGATTATTATCAGTCTACAACGAGGAGATTAAGCTCGGGCCAGTATGAAGTAGCATTACCTATGAAACCCAGCTTCGAACAAGAAATGGGCGCATCTAGATCAAAGGCTGTCGCTCAATTTATTCAGCAAGAAAAGAAGATGATCAAAGATCCATCACTGGCTGAAGGTTATCGCAAGTTCATGCGGGAGTATGAAGAATTAGGTCATATGCGTAAAGTTAGTCAACAAGATTATACAGCATGCTACTTACCTCATCACGGCGTGCAAAAGTTGGACTCCACGACGACAGCTCTCCGTGTTGTGTTCAATGCCTCGTCTAAGATGTCATCTGGACGCAGTTTAAACGACCTAATGTATAGCGGACCTAATCTTCAACAAGATCTTCAAGATCTTATCTTAAGATGGCGACAATATAAGTACGTTGTCACAGCAGATGTGGAAAAAATGTTCCGAGCCATACTTTTAAGACCTGAAGATCAGCCGCTTCAATCAATATTATGGAGAAGGTATCCTCACGAAGCCCTCCAAGAATACCATTTAACTACTGTTACTTACGGTACGAGAGCAGCCCCCTTCTTGGCGATGAGAACGCTGAAACAAATTGGCATCGATCACGCAGATCAATATCCATCAGTTGCTGCTGCTCTGGAGTCATCCTTTTACATGGATGACTATTTAGGAGGAAATAATACCATCCAAAATGCTAGACAACTACAACAAGAATTAATAGAAGTGTTAAAAGGCGCTGGCATGAACCTGAGAAAATGGTCAAGCAATGAACCCCAACTCATCGAAAATCTACAGCCAGAACAAATAAACGCTCCATTCGAGTTCAAGGACACCGAGTCTCGAAAAACATTGGGCTTGCGATGGATTGCTAGAAGCGACATGTTTACGTTTGACACAAGAATCGAACCTTTACTCAGCGACAAGCCGTACACAAAACGTCAACTACTGTCGGATATTTCAAAAATATTTGACCCGCTCGGCTGGCTATCACCGCTCACTATCAGGGCAAAGATTTTGTTCCAGACCACCTGGACGATACCCCTAATGTGGGATGAAAATTTGCCATCAAACATATCATTAGAATGGGAAAAGCTGCGAGAAGACCTAAGAAATATCAACATATTTTCAATACCTCGCTATATTGGTCAAATAGAACAATCAATACAAGTACATGGATTTTGTGACGCTTCGGAGAAGGCTTACGCGTGTGCAATTTACGCGGTCACAACTGATCATAATTGTTTTGATGAACTTCGTTTTGATGTACACATCAAAACTAGTTATTGCGAAAACGAAAGTTGCACCATTGAACAAAGCAATTACATTACCAAGATTGGAGTTACTAGGTGCACTATTACTATCACAATTAATGAAGAAATTTCTGCAAACCCTTTCTTCAGAGCAAATAGAGATCTTCGCCTGGACTGACTCGATGGTTGTACTAGGCTGGTTACATGGAGACTCATCAAAATGGCAGCAATTTGTGGCAAATCGTGTGCAGAAAATTACTACAGTTATTCCAGCATCAAATTGGCGTCACGTGAAGTCTTGTGATAATGCAGCTGACTGTGCCACACGAGGACTGACATCGGAAAACTTATCCCGATATCACTTGTGGTGGGAAGGGCCAGAATGGCTTATAAACTGCGACTACAATACCATTACTACAAGTGAATATCATAGTCCTATATTAGAAAGGAAAAAACACACTGTGCATGCAGCCTTATGTGAAACACAAATATCATTCATAATTGAATTATTAAATAAATTCAATTCATTAACTAAGGTTGTACGTACAGTGGCCTGGGTCTCGCGTTACATTACTTGCCTACGCAACAAGAACTCACGTGCAGCGAGAGGTGCATTGACCGGTGTCGAAATACAAAGTGCACTATATTTCATTATAAAAGAAGTACAAAGTATTGATTTTAATGAAGATATAAATCATTTGAAGAAAAAGGGATTCGTTCGAAGCAAAAGCAAGCTATCCTGTCTGCAACCATTCCTAGATGATCACGGAATACTGAGAGTCGGCGGACGCCTTGGACAATCGAATCTAACATATGCTGCTAAGTATCCCATCATAATATCACCAAGATGTCGTTTATCAGTGCTAATTATTCAGCAAGCTCACATGCATACGTTGCACGGCGGGCCGCGACTCACTTTATCACATATTCGGGAGAAATATTGGTTGCTCAGTGGCATCAATAGCGTTAAAAAACAGCTCCGATTGTGCGTCAAGTGTCGAAGATACAGTCAGGAATCCTATCAACAGCTAATGGCGGATCTGCCTAAGCCAAGAATCACTCCCTCACGCCCCTTCACCAACGTGGGTGTTGATTTCACGGGACACGTTGATATAAAGGCCAACAAGGGAAGAGGTATAAAAACAAGCAAAGGATACGTTGCAGTATTTGTCTGCCTAGCCACCAAGGCCGTGCATTTGGAATTGGTGTCGGACCTCAGCACAGCATCCTTCCTGGCAGCATTAAGAAGAATGTGTTCCAGACGCGGAGTACCAAAAAATATTTATAGCGATAATGGCACTAATTTTGTGGGCGCTTCACGTCTTCTTAAGCAAGAGTACAGAGAGATCATGGCTACAATCAATCCAGATGCTATTAATGACGTCACCAATATGGATATACATTGGCACTTTAACGCTCCCGTTTGGCCAAACGCAGGCGGCTTGTGGGAGGCAGCGGTAAAGAGTTTGAAATATCACTTGAAGCGTATTCTGGGTGCTCAAAAATTAACATATGAAGAATTCTCTACACTGCTCTGTCAAATAGAAGCCTGTCTCAACTCCAGGCCCCTCTGTGCACTCACTGAAAATCCAGACGACACGTACCTCACTCCTGGGCACTTCCTGGTTGGTGGTTCCCTGTTATCACGACCCCAGACAGATCTAGACCATATCAATTTGAATACGCGTTGGCAGCTGATTCAATCAATGAACAAACAATTCTGGAAACGGTGGTCTATAGAGTACCTTCAGCAATTACAGTTGAGAACAAAATGGCGTATAGCAAAACAAAATCTGAGAGTGGACGATGTTGTTCTTATCAAAGAAGATAATATGCCACCTGGCAAATGGGCGATGGCGCGTGTACAAGCTTTGCATCCTGGTCAAGACGGGTGCGTAAGAGTTGTGACTCTCAAGACTGCTGACAGTAGCATCAAGCGCCCGGTTAACAAACTTACCTATCCCTTTGCCGGTACGGGAAGATGACACTCCAAAAGAAGACATCTCGAACATATCTCGTCACGGGACGACCTCCAGACGTCCCAATAAGCCAAAATTCTCCTTGACAACATTATTGATGTCTGTGTTTCTCCTGTTGATGATGACTATATCACCCAGTCTGCAGCAAACATCAGTAACTTACAATATCACGGCGCTCGACAGTGGAAACCATCTATTTTTTGATAAGATATCGAAACTGCAGCATATAAAGGATGAGTGGAAGCTAATAGTTTATTACAACATGTCTACATATTGGTCTGGATACTCTGAATTAGAAACCTATATCCGGCATTTGAATAAATTGGGTCAAAACACGTCTTCACAAACACAGTCAAGAATGTCCTACGGAGCAATATTACTACAACTGCAGCATGAGTTGAACGAACTCCAACATTATAACTCGTTACTGCGGAACCCTAACAAAAGACACAGGAGGGGACTAGTTAACGGCGTTGGCAATTTGGCTAGCTATTTATTTGGAGGTTTGGACGACAAGTTTGCCGAGCAATACAAGAAAGAAATTGAGAAAATCTCCATGAACGAAAACCATATTCAGAACCTTATCAAAAATCCAACCCTTATCATAGAATCGGAATCGAACGTTATACGAAGAAATGAAGCTATTATGAATCAACAATTCACATATATGAATAAACAAATGAAGTTATTACGACAAGACGTAAACACTGTGCAATCAGAAACCACTCAAGGCCTTTTGTTAACGTCCTCGGCGTTATCAGCGTATGTCGTCCTATCAAACCTACGAAGTATGCAGCAAACACTAATAGATGTGATCACAGATATTCATCATGGGCGCATAGATACTCACTTATTCTCGCCTGAAGAATTAGAATCTCAAATTCATATCATAATGCGTGAGATACAGGATGATCTAAATGTTCCAATGGAAAGGTCGGGTATCAAGAGCTTATACAAGTTGCTGCGAGTGTTTACTCGTGTATACGATGACTATCTGATTATGGAGATTAAAATTCCCTTGGTCACTACGGAAAAGTATGAATTGGATAAGGTTATTCCTCTGCAAGCAAGCGAATCCAAGGGAAACTATGAAGTTACATCATCATACCCATATTTAGCATTCAATTTGAGAAAGGACTTGGTCTTATTCTTCACCGAAAATGATTTACAACTGTGTCTTCATGCAAATCCCGAGAAGATATTATGTACCATTGACAAGCCGATATATAAAATACTTGAACAACGATCCATTTGCGATGTTAAAATCAATGACATAATAACATCAGCCTGTACATACAAACAATCTAAGTGCCGCGTGAACAAGTGGATCAAGTTACGTCGCCCGAACGACTGGCTGTATCAATGTTGTCAACAATGCACTGTGCGTATTTTTAGCACACAGGCCACGGAAGTGAAGACTTTATCAGGCAATGGCATAATCACTTTATGCCCAGGATGCACGCTAAAGGCAGAGTCATTTCAGATTTATGCAATGTTGGGATTTGGTTCGATAAATGAAAGATGTTACTATGTCAAATGATTAACGTATAATGGCCCATATTACAAAGGTTATACTTATTATATAGGAAGGAAGGCGGTACACACACTACACCTCCCCCCTTTATTAAAATAAAAAAATATGGTTACATTTTTTTTTATACTTATTACTTAAATCTTAATTCTAATTACAATTTTCAAAAGTATATGTTTCAATTATACAATCAAGTAAGAGAATAGTAAAAATCGTTGTACTAACAACAATAGAAAAAGGTTTAATAAATTCCAATAAACAGTTTACTAAAAATAAGACAGTCTAAATTGCAATAAAAAAATACTTAATACCAACTATAATGCGCTGTTGACAAGTTTAGCAAAAACAACAACAAAAATATAATAGTTTAATCAAATAAACAAGATGAAAAATATCAATAGAAATGATTCACTTTAATAAGATTATCATAATAAAATAAATCCGTGATAGGGTACAAGGCAAACGTTGTTTTGCAAAATTTTTTTCTTTTTTTTTTTTTGAAAAATAGATGTTGGCCGATTCTCATAGATACCGGATAAGCACAAAAAATTTCATCAAAATCGGTCAAACCGTTTCGGAGGACTATGGGAACGAAAACTGTGACACGAGAATTTGATATATATTTTATTATACTATTATTACTAATAAAAATGGCAATAAAACAAGTGACAAAATGCCATAAACACAGTAGATAAACTTAACTAAAAAACGATCCAACATTATTAAATATTCGTATATAATTACTTATTCATTTAATAATATTCTAAGCTCATATCTTTATTTTATAAAAGCATACATTTTAATTCACTGGACATCGTAGATAGATAGATATTCCTACCACTGTTAGTTTGTCATATATATCAATAATCAAATGATATTAACCTTTTTATGATAACGCAATGTCATTATTTTTCTTAATCAATACATTGGTACACACATTTTGTCATATAGGTACACATTTTATTTTACCATTTTGGTACTCATTTTTACATTTTGATCTGGCCAGACTTTCTTTCATTTATTTTATTAATATTTCTCATATTTGTCGACAATATAAATATTATTTTTCATAAACAGGGACATAATTTAAGGCTCCTTTGGCCTCTAACAATTTTCACAGAGAAATCTCGTTTACACCATGATCAAATTGAAAGATTTGGACCCTTTATGTATCTCTATAATTTGTGTACTTCTTAAATAGTCAAAATCACTTTATCAGTACATATCCATTCGTTAACAAATCTATGAGTCTACTTAACACATTCTTATTGAATATTTCAGTACATATAAATGCAACATAGCTTTTGGGTGATCAGTCCAATTGCTGTCGAAAACTTATTTACTGAATATTCCCTTCTACCTATTTAGTACATTTATCTTATACAAACACAAACCAACATATCAGAATACTCATTCCTTTCTCGTGCAACAAAATACACTTAATAATAAAAACTTCAACATTTCCGTCTCATGTCAAGGTTAAGGGTAACTAATTGCATATAACAATGACAAAAAGATTTTTAATACCACACATGTCATAAAAATATCATTCGTTTTTCCGTTTAAAAAACATTGAATATTTCTCCATAGCTAAACATATCACCGTCATTCATAGTTACCTAAGTATCATACTAAGTAGTAAATTATTATTCAAAGGTTTTACAGGTATGCCCAAAATAAACACTTTTTACAAAAGTTAATCTCTCCTAAAGCGCTATAAAATTAGTTATTGTATGTACTTATTACATGATTCAAAATAATATTTCATTATGAGACTAATGTTCAAACAAGTATAAATATTGCTGAAGCAGTTATATGCAGGTGGCATAATTTCCGTTGAACTCATGCCTGAGATAGTGCGATGTCGGTGTCAAGTTTTATAACAAGGTATCATCTTTATTAGCGTGAAGTAGCTCACTACCTACTGGATACCAAACTTATTATTATGACTAAACTAAATACTTAGTAGAAAGTATAGTAAAAGTATGAAATAACTCTTCACTATCACAAAAAAGAAACAGAAATAAATCGCACAAAAATATCGTAGAATCTAAAATCCTAACATGTTATTAATATGTCGCAACACACATAATTAGAACCCATTACGTCCTCCAATTAATCTAAGTTTAAGTTAAGTTAATTTTTTGAAATTCGCAATAAAATAAATATGGTTCAATTGAAAAGAAGTAAGGCTTAGTATAGGTACTGTAAAAAATCAAGCAGCAAAGTCGCGCGCTCAACTTGTTTTGCTAACGGATCATATATCGCTTCTTAGTATTGTACACCAAATGGGAAATATCATTGGAATTCATACATAAAACACGATTCCTTCTAACAAAATATTATAATATAACTTTAAAGTAAAATAGATCTACATGTTAAAAGTAGTAAATAAAATAATAATAAAAATTTAAAAATAAGCTTTAGGTCTTAAAAGTTTAAAAACGTGTTCAAGGCATATTCATAATCATACTCTTAGTTAAAAGTCTATTATTGAACAAGTAACTTATCAAAAAACATGATTGAAAGTTGAAAGCCATTATTATCTAAAGAATATCTATTTTTCAATTAAACACACTTATTGTCAACAGGCATTTTTGCATAATTTACGTACCTATTTAGTCATTATTGTAACATAAAATTAAGAACTGAATTACCTACCTACTAATTGCAGTAAAAATATATCTAATGAATTTACGTACGTATTATAAATAATGTTTAAACGCAAACAGTATATAATAATATGCTTAAATTAACACAAAAAAGAATTGTCCGCGGCAATAGAGAAAAAAAAATCACCTCATTCATATTTCACTCACTGTGTCCGAGGTCACCATGTCGTTTCACGGTTCTGTCCTTGGCTCTTCGCGCAACATCCTCGTGTCGGCGGCTCATGACAGGCCAAAGCCCATTTCACCCGGCTGCATCCTCAGGACTCGCATCAGAGATCCTCGCCTCAGGGAATCTCGTCCCAGAAAACCACGCATCTCGCTCTCTCAATAAAATTTCGCAATTCGAAAACGTCTGTCCGACGTATTTATCCAAAATCTCGCGCTAAGTCATCGATATTTTACCACCTTCACGGTAAATTATACCAAAATCGTATAAAAAACCACATACTCAGCACTGCCGCAAGGCAGCACTGGCAGGGTCGCCATGCAATGATGGCATTTGGTTCGATAAATGAAAGATGTTACTATGTCAAATGATTAACGTATAATGGCCCATATTACAAAGGTTATACTTATTATATAGGAAGGAAGGCGGTACACACACTACATTTACTCTCACAAGAACTTTATAAATCACGTGGATCACCATACAGAGGGGATTGAGCTCCCACAGATATCTGTGGTGAATGATATCGTCAATACAAGTATGTCTTCTATTGAATCCTTTCGACCAGAAGATCATCATGACGTGTGGGCCCAGCTGAGGTCTGAACTAGAACATCTTAAGCAACAATCGACTCAAACACTCAGCGTCCACGACGTGCATCAGTACAGCGTGCTCTACTCGCTGGTGGGAGGAGCCATCCTAACGGGCCTCGTTCTCACTATCATTTGGATTAGACGAAGACGGACGCAGCAGTCGCCCATGGAATTGGGATTGAAGTTAGCTGAAGTTAAGACTGTTCCCGAGCCGCAGCCTATCCCTCGACCTAGGAGGATCAACGAGAGCACATCAACGCCCAACTTATATACATAATTTAAAGTTCGATATTCCATTAAGTGAGAGCGATTAAGTAGTTAGAACTGCATTTTAATGTATTTTATTTATAACTTTTCATTTTATTTGATATCAAGTTTGTAATTTTATATTTATAATCAGTTCGTTGCCCTCTTTTCTGCCCTCGGCAGCATGTACAGACAACTGTACAGGTAAATATTATTTTATATATGTAAGGCTGGTTTCAGAGTCACGCGTTTGACCGGCGCTGGCCACACGCGCGCGCTTTCAATTACACTAGATTAGTAGTAGCGTTTCATAGTCACGCAGTTCAAACGCGTCGCGTGTGAGACGCGCGCGCCGACCGCGCTGCCGAAGCTTCATACATTGCAATGAGAAACGCGAACTCGTTTCACAGTGGATCGCGCGCCAAACGCGCTGTTGAGACGCGCTGGCCGACGGCGCGTGCCGCGCGCGTCACTCTGAAACCAGCCTAATTACCGCGCCGCAGTGCGCGTCAGCACTTTTATATTGTAATTTTATTGCATAGTAGTGACAATAAAGCATTGGTCGCAAAAGGTTGTGTGTGTTTTATCATTCCTATTACGCAACCTGTCTATCATATCATCGACCTTCGTCACTATCATCTACTATCATCTACTGTTAGGGTAGCAGCCCTTAACAAGTTTCTTATTTTTATTCCTATTGAACGTCCGATGACATGTACAGGCTGCATTTAAGGGCATATTATGTATAGTATGTATTTTGTAATAGTTAAAACCGCGATATCTCACGAATGGTGAGTCGTACGAGAAATGTGTGTGGATCATATTTGTGGAGAATTATATGAACTACAACTCTTGTCTGAACTATTTTCACGATAAAATAAGCCGGCCTACAAGGGAGACTAACCGCTAACTATACCATGTGCGCTGTAGCATGGTGCGGGTGGCAGTTTCAGTAACGTTTCATTTCACTCTTAAAAGTTGCCGCGATTCACAAATTATCACAAATTATGACTAAGTATTTCAGCAGTACCACATTCGTAATAAATTAAATAATTAATTGCTGTAGTAAATTAAATTAAATGCAACCAGAATGTACTAGTCTACAAATAAAATCTAATGAAAAGAAAAATTAAGCAAAGTGTCATGCATATAACGTAACCGCATAGACGTATTTAGTGATGGGGATGTACTGCTACGAGGCATAGTTAATGTTTTTTATAATAAAACACGTATAATGGGCGCAGTTCAATTATTATTGTAAAAAGTCTATATTTAGCATTAGTAATGAAACAATAGAACATATATAAAAAATGATTTTATTCGTCTAAACTCATATCAGAATCAGGGCAAAAATAATGTCCCTTTTTGTCTTATTCATAACCTTCGACCAGTCTTCAGGTTGAACATTGTTGATGGCCTCCTGTAATAGGACTAACCTCTTATTTGCCGTAAATGGTGGCGAAGTATTATTTCTTGTGGCTTGACCTTTTATTTGGGCCTAAATCAGCTTAATAGCGTTATACTGGTAATGGTAGGTTGGCACTTGAAGGACCTGGTGGCCTTTTTCTTTTTTCATTTCGTCCAGAGCATAGGTAGGAGTTGGTGGCTTATGACGCCGTACTAAGGCAATAAGCTTTGCCTTAAACATTTTTATATCTGCTGTGACTTCGTTTTCATTCAGCCCCTTCACCAATGAGAACTACATGCTTTTTTCACACTATTAATGTGAACTAGATTTATGCTGCGAGTATCGTTAGATTGATAAATATGAATTGCATAACGTCCCATCCCTACTCATGTGGTACTGACGGATATCAACGTCAATTAGGCAACTATCATCCGCACCATGCTACAGCGCACATAGTATAAGCAGGATGTGATACAAGTGTGTGCGCTTACATAAGTACGGATACATGTGGGTAGTTGTAGCACTAACATTAAAAGTTAATAGCTCTACATTTAAAAATTGAAAATAAATAGTAAAATCATCTTTTTATAAGTTTTAATGACACTATTTAATTGAATACAAACAGTACCTGCCAGTATAGTGTTAACACTCTCCTGCATTAATAAAATCCAAGTCATCACACACTTCACTGCAATGTCTCAAGCACTACAAGAGTCTGTGAGCAATTTAAAAGATATGTTCCTGAAGCGGATGGCAGACTTTGAAGCTGAGCTGCCCAAATCACAGGGAACTCCAACCATGCCGGCGTTGGCCTCTGAATACAGCTCTTTCAAGACCTTTGTCATGGAGGCTCTGAATGGGTTGCAGAACCAGATTGAGCTTCTCGCACAAACGGTGGACTCAATGGAGATGAGGACCAGGCGAAAAATGTTGCTGTTGCACGGTGTCACAGAGGGCAGCAAAGAGGATACTGCCAAAGTGGTAGTAGATGTATGTAAGCAGCACCTCAAGTGTGATATATCTATTACTGATATTCGGCGGTGCCACAGAATGGGGCGCACATCAAACAACCACAAGCCTAGGCCCATAGTTTTGAAGTTCAATAGCTTCTCTGTACGTGACAGTATATGGTATGGCAAAACGAAGTTCAAGGGCACTGGTGTCACGATATCGGAGTTCTTGACCAAGCCGCGACACGACACATTTATGGCTGCGCGTCTGAAGTTTGGTGTCTCTCAATGCTGGACCAAAGAGGGCATCATACATGTGCTGGCACCGGACGGTTCGCGTCATCGGGTCGTCAATCTCAGCGAGTTGGGCAAGATTGAGCAAAAGGACGGCGTGGAGCAAGCACCAACGGCAGCCAAGCCAGCCACAAAGTCCAAAAGGACCGCATCCCAAAGGAAGTGATACATCGTTTGTCTTAGTAGATTTCCGGTCCGGGTAGTTACAGTAGTAAGTAGAATCATACTTTTTCCTGCTTTATACCCACGTTTACTATTACAATACTTTATTACTTTCAAAAATGTATATGTCGGTGAACGATATTTTTCTTGTATTTTTCTTAAATGTCATCTTTCAAATCTATCTATCATGTACTTGTCAAACTAAGACTTTACCTATTTGAATACGAGGCTTTTGAGATTTTTAATGTATGTAATTTATTTTCTTTTCTTTTTCCCATCTTCACGTATCTTTATATAATAATTATCTAAAATATTCACAATAACCCGGACCGTTGCTTCGCCTTTATGTTTATCGTTTTATTTTTAGTTTTTTATGTTGTTACGTGTAACTTGATGTCCCTCTACTATTGGCACTACTGGCAGGTGGTGTATTATTGGTAACTTTTGTTTTTATTAACTTTTTTATATATATTATTATTTATTAACATAGTCATATTAATATATATTTATAATATATATTTTATTTGGATATATATAAACAATTATATATTATAATCTTTTATATACGTAGACCGTATATTACATTATTATTACCGCCATTGATTTGAACGAAATAAGTGATGATAGTTTCCATTCAATAAGTAGTTTAGATTCTGATGAAAGCTTTTCTAGTGTGCCGTCCCTTGCAGACTGTCTCAATTCCCAGTTTTCTGATGTACCTAAAAACTTCAATGCCGTTCATATCAATGCCCAGAGCATTCCGGCACATTTCTCTGATATGCTGGCCAATCTAGACTGTAAGAGTATACATGCTATCCTTGTTTCTGAGTCATGGCTAAAGCCCTGTCTGCCCTCTACATTATACTCCTTACCTGGTTTCCAACTTATCAGAAATGATCGGGTGGTAAGAGGCGGTGGGGGTGTTGCTATATATCTTCGTTCTCATATTCCCTATTCCGTTGTAAGTATGTCTGCGCAGCCTCCCCCGCTTAATGCCGGTGAACATTTATTTCTGGAAGTTGTCCTAAACCACACCAAAGTCCTCCTCGGCGTTTACTATTCTCCTTCATTACGTATAGATTACTTTTCAAGTTTCGAAACCCTATTGGTTGATCTCGTGCCCTCTTACAGTCACATTATCATAATGGGTGATTTAAATACCTGTCTACTTAAAAATGATTCCCGCTCTTCTTCCCTTCTTTCCAGTATTACAGCCTGTAATATGACAATACTGCCTTCAAACCCTACTCATCATTTTCCGAATTCTACACCTTCTCTTCTTGACTTAATCATAGTTTCTTCAAGACAAAATGTCGCTACGCACGGGCAATACCCAGCAGACATGTTCTCTTATCACGACTTACTCTTTATATCTTATAAAATCCGCCCTCCTAAGACTAAACCTAAAGTTCTATTGCAGCGCAATTTTGGTGGCATGAACACAGAAAATCTATATAAAGATACCAGAGATATCGACTGGAATGCACTCATGAACTCCGAATCTGTCGATGAAAAGGTCAGCGTCTTTACAAATAAAATCATAGAACTTTTTGACAAGCATGCGCCAATTCGACCTGTGAAACTAAAGCACCGTCCTTCGCCTTGGCTCACTGATAGCATCAAACGGTTGTTACACAAAAAAGCTGCAGCTAAATTTAAATATAAAATTAAACCGGATGCTTCCAACCTACAAAAATATGTAGCAATTAGGAATCACTGCAATAGGGTGTGTAGGGATGCACAACGCCAACATATCCATAGTTCTGTAAAAAACGGTGATCCGGCAAAAGTCTGGAAATTTCTTAAAACCCTGGGGGTTGGCAAAGCACGTCTAGACACTATTCCTCATGACTTCAATATTGACTTGCTCAATCAACATTTCTCTGCTTCGTCCAATATTGATAGGATTACTAAGACAAGCACTATTAATTATCTTTCATCACTGCCCACCCCTAGTTATTCACCATTCGTCTTTAATCACTTCACCGATAGTGATGTTAAGAAGAGTATTTTATCCATCACGTCCAATGCTGTTGGTAGCGACTGTGTCAGCCGTAATATGATCCTTCCAATCCTCGATTTAATCCTACCTATCATTTCCCACATCCTTAATTATTCCATGTCTAGTGGTGTTTTCCCATCATCCTGGAAAGACGCCTTAATAACCCCAATCCCAAAAAAATCTCATCCTTCATCCTTTTCTGATTATCGACCAATCTCTATCCTACCATTCCTCTCCAAAGTTCTCGAACGTCTCGTCTACAACCAAATTAACTCCTTCCTCTCCAGAAATAATCTTCTTAATCCCTTCCAGTCCGGCTTCCGTTCGGGTCATAGTACCGTTACTTCCTTAGTCAATATTACGGATGATATTAGGGCTGGTATGGAGGACGGTCAGCTTACGATCCTTGCTCTGCTAGATTTTAGCAACGCTTTTAACACAGTGGACTTTGATATTCTACTTGGCCGTCTATACTCTCTTAACATATCTCCTACGGTGGTTGATTGGTTTCGTAGTTACCTGTGTGGCCGCCGACAGCGTATACGCATCGAAAATTCACATTCTTGTTGGTGTGACATAACTGTTGGTGTGCCCCAGGGTGGCGTGTTGTCTCCTTTACTCTTCGCAATTTTTATAAATTCTATATCAAATGACCTTCGCTGTTCCTATCACCTTTATGCAGATGATCTCCAAATCTACACGCAGTCGCCATTGGCCCAAATGTCTTCTTCTATAGGTGCCATTAACAGTGACCTGACGCGTATCAGCAGTTGGAGCAAATCCTTTGGGCTTAAAGTCAATCCCTCTAAAACCCAGGTCATTATTATTGGGAGCGCAAGAATGACAAAGAAAATCGACTGGTCTCAGCTGCCTCACGTTACTTTCGATGGCACTGTTATTCCGATACAAGATAAGGTAAAGAATCTCGGTATAACAATCGACTCTACATTTACGTGGCAATCGCAGATACAAGAGGTGAGCCGAAAGGTGTTTGCCTCAGCAGGTTCATTGAGAAGACTTAGAAATTTTCTCCCAACTGCCACCAAAATTGCACTTGCAAACTCTCTTCTTTTACCCATTATTGATTATGCAGATGTCAGCTATCTAGATCTCGCCGAAAACCAGCTAGACAAACTTGAGCGCCTTCAAAATCTCTGTATACGATTCATATTTGGACTTCGTAAATATGATCATGTTTCACAATTTCGAACACAGCTCAAGTGGTTACCTATACGACATCGCCGGAATGCTCACATTCTTTTTTTGCTGTACAATATACTTTTTAACCCTTCAACTCCTTCCTATCTTAAAGGACGATTCAAATTCCTTCATGATACGCATAACCGTTATTTAAGGTCATCAGAAAATTTGAAACTGAAGATGCCGGTACATTCCACAACCTTTTATGATAAGTCATTTTCTGTCACAGCTGTTCGTCTATGGAATGCATTACCGTTACATATAAGACAGGCTCAGACGGTAACCAGGTTCAAATCCTTAGTTAAGGAGTACTATCTTTCATTATGATATTTATTGTTTCTTCCTGTTCTACTAAGTATATGTATATGTATTAAATATTATTTATGTATGTATATCTATGTATGTATAAGTATTTATGTATGTGTATGTAAATTGTCTTAGTATAATATATCTTTGTATGTATTTAAATATAATATATATCTACATACATCTTTGCTGGTACGCTTACAACTACCATTTCTATCCTACCAATAATATCTCCATCCAAAGGTTGCCTGGTAGAAATCGCTTTTAGCGATAAGGCCGCCCATTGTACTGTATCTTACATATGTAAATTTCTTTACCATATTTGGAAAAGTGTACAATAAAGTGTATAATAAATAAATAAATAAATAAATAAGCGTACTTTCTAATCGGGTATCGAGTCCCACAACTGATGATTCAGTGGTACCAGATAGTTAATTAAAGGAATAGAGTAAGTCGGTATGTATATTAAAAGGCAAGCTCCAATTTCACATTTCAGTTTTATTTATTCAATGAGATGATGAAATCTGATACAAAATACTATTTTAGTAAAAGTAGAGTTGAAATAAATATCTGTTAGGCTATTATTACAACGTGAACCTCACAGTAATAATTATCTATTTGGTTTGGATTACATTATTTAAGTAAACTAATTAATAGTATATTCTTGTTTAATGTCGAAGAAATGACGATGGTCACGATTTTGCTCGTAGCAAATTCCTCATATTTGTTATAGGTCGGTTCATGAAAGATGACCACTGCGCAGATATCATTTTTTAGGTCCCCGTGGAGGTGCGGGGTGAGGCGCGGGTGGAATGCCAATGGCGTGGCTCCGTTCTTGACGCATTCCTTAAATGCGTCAAGAATGGAGCCACGCCATTGGTGCACGAATGTACTTATCCGCGACGGCTGCCATTTATGGTCAACTTTCGTGAACCGATCTATAACTTCCAATTGCGTACTGTCCATGTGGTTGTGCTAACGAGCGGCTTAGTATTCTGCTTACTCCTCGGCTACTGTGAACAAAATAAATTAGTAATCATTTACTCAAATATAAGTCCCACCAAAATAAATAAACCCGCTGGCATTTAAGTCCAGATTAATATAGTTCTCATATGTGTGTGTGTTGAGTATATACTCAAACACAAGATATAGCGTTAATTAGCTCGTAAGAAAATAAAAAATAAACAATTTTTATTATTTATACTTACATTATTTTGTTGGGGATTTATGCATATTTTAAGACAAGTTCAGAATGAGAATAAATACTGTAGGACCTTACGTAATGATAATTGAAATGCTTACCTGAAAATTTTTTGAGACACATCCAACGACTCTGCAAATCTCAAGCTTTTCGTCTTGGTCTCTTCTATTATTTAGAAAGGATGACTATTATGCCGAACGATGACAATAAGGGGTTTGCTTAGCACCTTTCTCTGATCTATATATTATTCTTAATCTGAAAACAATAGTGTTTTATTGTAACTATCATTTAAAATTGATATCAGGCTCGAAAAATACCAGAAGAACCTGCAATTGCAGTAATGTTGTGATGCATCATCATCCCAATTCATCTTCGTTACTTTAGTGAAATAAAAACCACTTCTAAGTAACCAAGTATGAAAACCCATATATTTAGGTACCCACCGTGTAATTTATATAAAACTATATTACTATACGCTTTGGTATAAAATTATTACATAATAAATATAGCTCGCAGTTCGCACAGAAAACGATGCGCAGTAATCCGTTTTAGGAACTACGTGGGAGCGAGAAGCGGGGTGGCGGTAGCTTAGGCCAATGATGCACCTTATGTAAATACAAATTATTACTTTATTCAAGCAAACATTGAAATCGATTAGTTTTATAATTTATTTTGAATTCATTTATTTTTGTTATAACAATAAAATTACTCTTTGATATGAAATGAAATTTTATTAAACCTTATACGTATTTTTTTTCTAAGAGGGCTATTCATTTCCTCTCTATAATATAATAATTTATACTGATTTCTGAAATGGAAAATGCGCCATCGACTATTTTATTCAGATTTTAAAGGAAATATTTAATAGAAAATAAATTTATTTTAGTATATTTTGTAAAATAAATGCTAAAGGAAGCTTCTATATTATGGGCCGAGAACAGACTTTTCGGAAAAATTCTTATTTAAAATACGTACTGTAAACCTAGTTGTAGCGCGTACATAAATAAAAAAATGTTACATTATAAATTTTTTTTGTTAAGTGTTTGCTAAAACTTTATTGGAATTAATTACAAGACGTGACATATTGACAGATGAGGTCCATTCTTTATAAAATTATACGAATTCTGGCAAAAACAGTTTTGTACACGAGTGTACCTACATGGGCGGCAATTCGCAAAGGCTAACTTCAGAGCCGCCAAGATACAACGTCTGATGTATCTATACGTATGCTCGTCCTATAATGAAATTCGGATTTTTTTTTTTATTGTCCAGTGTTAATAATAAAACTAATCAGTCGCTCAATCAGCTTCATGTTGGAAATTAATAAAACAGTGAGATAATAATAAAACCACACACAGTATAGAAGTGTTCTTAACTAATTTATACATACATAGATAATACAATAACATGTATTTGTCTAGGTTGTATTTGAAATGCAACCAAGAGACACTGACGCACAAGCTGCGGGTGGTGCCAGCAAGGATGAAACTGTAAGTACCATACAAATATAACAGTGTCTTTTTTCCAACTGAGGAATGGCAATTCTCGCGGTTCATCTGTGCGACAGTAAGCAAAGTACATAATTAATAGATTTGAATGGAAGAATCATGGAACACAAACAAAAAATACCAAAAAAATATTAGCAGTTACTGTAAAGTAAAATATAAGTGCTATGATCAGTGTTGGAGCAAGATACTATTGAAGGCAATATTCTGGTACTGGAAATGCGCAAGCAATACAGAATAGCCAAAACAGCAATGCCTCTACTCAAACTCTACTAATATACATAAATCAATCTGAAGCTACGTCGTTTGCATAAAGACGGCTATGTTTTTCTTAGTCCGGAAGCCACCTACGAGGCGTATGAGACCTCGTGCTGCATTGAACGTGTTTAGTGAAAATAACTATTTTAGTGGCTATTTCAGTGTATTTGTGTGTCTAGGACAATCTTTTGTTAGAGGTTTCAGGTGATTGGTCATACCAAATATTGTCAACTCTGTCTAATAGGCACTAGTCGTTAATCCGGGCATTTAGACAGCTCTCTAAGTGCGAACGGGGCCTGAATGATAATTTTGATTATTTTCCTCATATAGGTGCGCTTTATACTTGAAGACATCATGGACAGAGTGCCGGAGCCGTTCAATCTGCAGGAGTTGATGGCCAAGGTTGAGGAGTTAACTCCGTACACCATTGTCGCGCTGCAGGAGTGCGAGCGAATGAACAGGCTCATGGGAGAAATTCGAAGGTCTTTGAGGGAAACAGAGTTGGGACTAAAGGTATCTTAAATATTTTTATGGAGCTTATGTCAAATATCCATCTCTAATCCTCTGTAGCAGACGCATACGCTATCCACTGGGGATAGCGTATACGTCTGCTTATTGGGAGGTCTCGGGTTGGATTCCCGGGTCGGCAATAGGCTCGTCGCGTGTTACGTGGGACCTTAAATTAATAATATGGCGAAATGTGGCTGTAATATTACCCTCTGCCTACCCCTAACGGGAGACAGGCGTGAGCCTATAAATAAAAAAAAATCTAAATCCATGGATAGATCGGATATTCAATTTGGCGGTAAGTAACCAAAAAAAAAAGTAATCTTCTTGACACCTGGTGTCTCAAATATCTTTTGTTAGGTAAGGATAGGCTGTCGACCGTTTTTAATAAAGCCTTTGAGGCGTTGCACAGTTGCACAAGTGTACAAGACCATTTTCGTCAAAAGAGAAAATAATCAAAAAGAATCTTCATATGTTCTGTCTTCTTTGTTTATAGGGTGAATTAACGATCAGCAGCGACATGGAGAACTTAATGGAATCTTTATTCATGGACAACGTACCGCAATCATGGACAAATCTCGCGTACCCCAGTCTGCTGGGTCTCGCGGCTTGGTTTTCGGATCTTTGTCAAAGGCTCACTGAACTTGAGAACTGGACTGGTGACTTTAATGTAAGTATATTTCAGTACGCCTATTGTAGTTACCTGAATATTATTGATATTATTTCTTGCACGAAGTTTCTCGTACTTTTACATAAAGGTTAATCTGTATATCTATCATTGTTGCGTTACTGACTGACAGGCAACAGTCGGACAAAACCACTGGGCGCAAAAAATTGTAGTTAGGCATACATTTTCTTCGTAGAACGTAGGGTGACCTCCTAAGAAGGGATTTCCTGAAATTTTCACGGGATTGGGCAGAAACGGAAAATCATCACGTGTGTGGGCATCATCAAGCTCTTTATACATTATATTACCTATTATTATTATATACATTCTTTTAGCGTGTCGATGACAATCTAAATTATATACATTTAAGCGAAAGCGTGTCGTCTTATGGACCTTCAAAGACTCGAGTAATACGATGATGTTGATATATTGAACCTTCTTACTTCATTTAAGAGCTTACCTCCTGAATTGAGTATTGGAGCAATTGCCAGTCTCTTCGGCTTCTTGCCTTTTCTTTGACCCCTTGATATGATCCAACACCAACTTTTTCTCTTGTTTCTTTGTTCTATAGATTTTACTCTCTAATATTATTTTGAAAAGTTGTCGTGTCGTATCAACTGGGCAATCATCTTGTCATTTCAATTTTGCTTTTGTTCTTAGTAGTACCTGGCTTTCCTCTCCAACCATTTGCAGAACCTCTTCATTTGTCTTCCTTTCTGTCGAGCTTAGTCTCTTTATCCTCTTCTCTCTATCCCCTTTGCATCATGCTCCCAGTTTTGCAGCCATGTAGAGCGAAATTCCAGATGTAAATCTTCTAATTGTAATTTGTATTATATTGTATAAATGTAAGTTTCTAATTTTAGAAAGGCTATTTTTGCTATGCTAAGATTTGAATACATACTTTTGCCTGTTATATGCTTGTTTGGCTATAGCGATTCTGTTTTTTACACCTGGAGTCGTGTGATATCTGGCTCAGTGACAATGACTTGTTTGCGTTGGTTTTAAGATCAAACTCCTTAAATGTTGCGTCCATTTTCTCAGGCAACTGTTCTAATTGATCTGAGTTATCTGATGTTTGTGCTCTGTCATCTGCAAATTGAATAAATTGAATGTGCCCCTTTTAATTTAACTCCCCCTTTGCCGCTGCTTGACATTTTGCAGATAGCGCACTCTATAAAGATATTGAAAATGAGAGCTGATAGTACAGTAGAGTTGTAGACACCCTTATGTCACTCCCTGTTGAATATTTGAAGCTGTGCGCTTACTTTTTCAATTCCGTCTTGTTTTAGAATTTCTTATAGTCCAATCCAAAAGTCTGCTTAAGCATGGAGCCCAAAAGTGTTTATTGATTTCTGTAAGGTTTTGTTTTGTTATCATAATCATTATCTGAGTCACCCAGCGTAATAGTCGTTATTTCCTCATTGCATTTCAAAGATGTTCGACGTCAAATAGTTATCAAGTTCAATTAATTTCTCTGTATCGTAGTGGACACAACATCTAATTGGCTTACACAGATAACGGTGCAAGCTAAAATTTCTTTCCGTTCGGATAATTTGCCTTTTAAGTAGGGTAAATTTAAGTAGCCAATTATACTACTACTATCTTTTACGTATTTATAAACTTAAATATTATTTATTGCAGTTGCCTCCAGCAGTATGGCTGGCAGGGTTCTTCAACCCTCAGTCTTTCCTGACAGCCATCATGCAACAAACAGCGCGTAAGAATGACTGGCCGCTGGACAAGATGTGCCTTAACTGTGACGTCACCAAGAAATCCAGACAAGACTTTAAGTGAGCGATATTTAGTTATATTGAAACTTTGACCATTAGCAAAAGTCTTGTGACCCTTGATTATACTGATACTAATGCAAACTATGGCATATCGCTATCCCTTTGGGTTACGAAAATCAGACAGCTAATATTCTGTCATATTATAACTGATATTTGTGCTTCGACTAGAAAGTTAAACCCGACCCCGAACCGCAAGGTAAAAGTCTTCGATGCAGGATGAAGCTGGTGACGGTAGGACGATGATGATGACAATTACTGATGACAGTGTTTGCGTTGTAGTGCACCGCCGCGTGAGGGCGCTAACATCCATGGACTGTTCATGGAGGGCGCGCGTTGGGACACGAACACCGGTGGCATCGTGGAGTCACGAATGATGGAACTGTTCCCCATGATGCCGGTCATATTCATCAAGGCCGTCACTCAGGATAAGCAAGAGACGCGCAACGTCTACGAGTGTCCCGTCTATAAAATTCGGTTAGTTTAACCCTGTATTTAAGTGTGAATGGGACAGGACGAAGGGGATAACCTAGGCGGACGTTCTCTGACCAGATCGGAGACATCCTAAAAACAGGACAGGTCAGAAGTACCCTGAACAGAAGAGCATGCATGAGGAATCTGATAGGAGTGAATGAGCCAAGAGAGATATGTCAGGATCGTTGCAAATGGCGTTCCGTAGTCTCTGCCTACCCCTACGGGAAACAGGCTATAGACTCACGCCTATGTATGTATGTATTTAATTTAGGTACACCGCATATTAGGAATGTACTGACTCAGGTACACTCAAATTTAAATTCAGTCAGTTAATTCTGATTACTAATATACATCTTATACTAATTTGCACACAAACTTTTAAGTTAAGCGTTATGCAGTCAAGGCTAATTGTATTGTTATTAATGGCAGAATGCACCAATTGTACAAAGCTGTTGAAGACACAATAATAAAATAAATTATCGGCTATTCTGTAATACAATTCTTTTACAGTATGCGCGGACCAACCTACGTGTGGACATTCAATTTGAAGACGAAGTCCAAACCGACTCGCTGGACGCTGGCCGGAGTAGCCCTACTGCTCGGCATCTAAGATTATAATTATTGTGTTGTCTACGAATTTACTTATTGTGTTAGTACTATTTAATATTGTTTTGTACGTTAAGTGTTATTTATAATTATTTAATTATGATAATAAATAATGTTTCTTTTTTACGTTACGTGGTTTTATTCCTACTCCTACATTCTAAATAGTAGGAAATCATTTAAAATAATTTTGAAAATCATTATGTGAATTCAGGATATGACATAAACAAAAAAGTCATGTCGTAATTGTAAGTGACCAGCATTATATGGTTGGTATCTTTATACATGGCCCAAAGTTGATCAAAAAACGTTCTCCAACAACTCGTATTTTAGATATCTCGATTGTGGAACATTTCTTGTGATGCTCGAGTTCTTATAATGCGTTTCATCTTGAAAATTCCTATGCCGTCATGTTGGCACAGTGCAAAAATGTTGCCTTACTATCCTGAATGTGCTACCTTGAAGTCAGGGGAGCTTCATCAAAGAAAAATAATCCACTAAGGAATGTTAACACTTTCACTGTCCATGCATTACATGTAATGCATTGATGAGTTAGCTCCGTACGTCCATGCATGACATACAGTACACTATTAACCACCAAGAATAGTGTTGTTCACGAGAAACTTGAAAAATCAATCAAATAAAAAAACGATAATTCTTTCAACCTGCCAAGTACGTAATCTGGCTCCCTTGGTTGCCATATCTAATATGTAAAAAAAAGTAAAACTTGGTATATTTTAATCAAACAAAAATAAAAATAGCCTGTGAAGCATTCTCTTTCTAAAGGTAATATGTTCATGTTCCAAGTAGAAGACGCCGCGAAATTATTTTCCATAAAATTACCAAGGTAGTAGAGCCTTGCTGATTTCAGCATGAATGGGCCGGCTCGACCGGGGAAGTACTACCTTCTCACAGAAAATCGACGTAAAGTAACAGTACCTAAACTGTTGCGTTTCATTCGGTGAGTGAGAGTGCCGCAGGCCCTATCCCCTATTCCTTCTCCCTCATCCCACTCCTCATCCTGTCCCTTTTCCCAACCCCAAGGGACGGCAACGCACGTATGTCTCCTGTGGTATTGCTTGTGTCCATGGGCGGCGGTAATTGCTTACCATCAGACGATCCGTCTGCAACGAGCAGACGGATCGCCGCCGATTACCATAAAAAAAATATATATATTTTCATTTATGAATTCATTAATGGTTTCAATAGTTTCTTCAGGTCCATATATTTGCAAATTCTCTAATCGTTCTAGTACCTTATCTTCACAATCACTATCTTCTAAAATACGCACTAAATCATCGCCTGATAAAATCCGAGTCATGGTTGATAAAATGAAGCCAAGACCAATAATAGAAAACATAATATCTATTCAGACATATTTCAGTAGAGGGTTATCAATGAAACAGTCCGCCAAAATATACACGAGATTAACGATTTGACCATGTTTGTTACCTATACATCGATCGTACGTACTTGGACAACACTATTGGTCGGCGGTTGACGTTCATACGTCCATGCATTGTATATAACGCACTATTGGACGTGCAATAATTGTATTGATAATTGTCTTAGGACAGTGAAAGTGTTAATCTTCCCTACGAATGAAAATGAATTTGCAAACACAGCTTTAATTAGGTAACACGCTTTTTGTTAGGTTGACCTGTATGTAACTGTAATGGAATCTAAGGGCTCTTTCAATTTAGACGTTTTGTGTCGGATGGCTGCCGCACGTTTACCGTGCCGCTGGTTATATCACCCGCTGCCGTGCCGCTGCAGTACGGTAGGCCGTCCGACACCAAACGCCTAAATTGAAAGCGTATCTGACTGCCGTGCGTTTATACAAACGCACGGCAGTCGGCTAGTGATGTTTTAAATTTAATTGACAGCATGGACTCTGACGATGAAACATTACTGTTAGTGCTCTTGTTATCAAACAGAAACAGAAACAAAAACGACGCCGCCGCGCCGCGCCGTAAAAGAGCATCACCAATGTTTTCATGTAATTTTGATGATTTCCATAATCTTTACCCTAGGTTACAAGATGCAAGCAATTGTTTTAATTATTTAAGAATCTCTAGAGAATGTTTCTTCGAATTACTTGGAAGTAAAATTCAGCGGCAAGAAACTACATTCAGACATACTATATCAGCCGAAGAAAGACTGCTGATAACATTGAGGTACGTAAATTAAACAACTCATATCATATAGTAGGACGTAATTCAATTTCATTTATAAATTCTTCCACGTTTATATCATCCATTTTAAGGAAATAATAAACATGAAAATTCGATTAAATTAGCTCTCGTCTAGTCACCGCACTATTCAACAGCGAAATAAACACATGGAGCTTGCGACGTTGCTGTACTGTTGTCGTGCGTACTCGGTACCGACACCGCACTGTTGCCGCACCGCGCGCTTTGTATGAAAACAAATGACCGCCCGTGCACCATACGACAAACGCACCGCTTCGGCACTGCATCGATCCGACACGAAACGTCTAAATAGAAAGAGCCCTTAACTAATTTAACCATCTTCCAAGGGTCGCAACGTAATGAAAATTGGCAGCTGTATGTAGCTCTGATGGCAATACAATAATATGGTACTGTCGAACTGATCTGATGATGGAGCCGGAAGATATGAACTGGAACTTCACAATGGCAAATCGTATCATAGCAGTTTTGGATTTCTTAGAAAAGTCTTGTAATGAACTTTGAACACGATTAGGTTTCAAGGTCTGATGATGAAGCCGAAAGATAGGCACTTATATTCCATGATGGAATATCGTATCATAGTCGTGTTTGCATTTGTGAGAAAGGCCACGTAATGGACTTTGAATACGATCAGGTTTCAAGGTTATTTCTAAGGGCTCTTTCAATTTAGACGTTTCGTGTCGGACCACTACAGTGCCGAAGCGGTGCGTTTGTCGTATGGTGCACGGCGGTAATTTGGTACCGAGAACGCACGACAACAGTGCAGCAACGTCGCAAGCTCCACGTGTTTATTTCGCTGTTGAATAGTGCGGTGACTAGAAGTGAGAGCTAATTTCATCGAATTTTCATGTTTATCATTTGCTTAAAATAGATTATATAAACGTGGAAGAATTTATAAATGAAATTGAATTACGTCCTGCTATATGATATAAGTTGTTTAATTTAGGTACCTCAATGTTATCAGTAGTCTTTCTTCGGCTGATATAGTATGTCTGAATGTAGTTTCTTGCCGCTAAATTTTACTTCCAACTATTCAAGTAATTCGTAGAAACATTCTCTAGACATATTAAGTAATTAAAAAAATTGCTTGGATCTTGTTTTACCCTAGGGTAAACATTATGGAAATGCCAAAATTAAACGTTAAGGCGAGGTTGCAGTACTTTTTAAGATTTTTGAACGTCTGAAAGTCCCATGAACTATGATATTTTTAATGAATAAAAATTAAAGTATAAAAGTTGAAGATATCTTCTAGTAAATCGTAAAGATAGAAACACGATTTGGAATTATTGGCTCGATAAAAAAAAATGTCAAACATGGCACTAAATCACAATTTTAAACGTGTATTGCTTAGAGATTCCATAATGAATTTATATAAAAGTATTATCAATAGAAACAGCTCTTTATTTTAAAATAAATGTTAAAAACAGATTTCGTAATTTCGTTATCATTTTTCTCCAAGAAAAAAAATAGTCAAAATGTTGGCATTATATCGCTCGCCGGCCGTTCATCAGTGCCTGTCTAGGCGTGATTGAGGGCGGACGTACGTCGTTGCTCCGCAAAATCCCCCTCCACCCCCGCATGTACGTTTTCGCAAAAGTACAAAGTATAGTCCGTTCACAGTTATTTTACCTCTAGCTGTTAGATTGGCCAACCTAGGCGTTGTGTTGCTATATTTGGTATATAATACTCCCATTTTAAATATACATTATTGCTAAAATGTACTTATTTTTTAATTGCCTAAGCGATCGTATTAAATATTTGGAAGTAATGTTTGTAACAAAACCTCTTGATATTGGCATGGCTATATGCATGTACATTTATTTTCTTACGAAATAACTAATTTCCTATGAAGATAAGTAGTTATAATAAAAATGTTGTCTATTTAATATATAAAGGTAAACGCATCATTATTACGCCAACGTGAGGTTCTAATTATCAAATACAAAAACGGTAAATTTAATTTTCATATTTATTTTGAATAAGAATGATGTGGGTGTCATATTACACCTATGCCTACCCCTGCATGGAAACAGGCGTGAGTCTATAAGAATGATCCATGTGGACTGCCAATGTTATGATGATTCGTAACTGCTGTCATATTCTGTATCAGACTCAGAATTTAATTCTATTATGAACCTGTCCATTTCAGCATCCGTAGACCCATCTATTTCACGAAGCTTGTCTTCAATGTGGCGCTCATGTTTGCATTGTTTTTGTCAGTCTTCTGCAGTGATAGATTGAAAAGCTTCTTCAGCTAAATTCACAATGTTGGTTGCCTCTTGACCTAAATTTTTGCTTGTGACTCGCCTTTTAATGAGACTCCACATAAGTTCAATTGCGTTTAGCTCGCAGTGGAATGGCGGTAATCTAACCACTTTGCGGCCATGAGCTTCAAGCATTTGAATTTTTGAAGCATTTCCACTAATATTGGGTAAAATGTTATGCACGGGTAACCCTATTTTACTTTCCTGTCATCACAGAGTACAATTCCAACATAAAGAAAATAAACACCGACATCTGTCAGAGGTAAAATAACTGTGAACGGACTGTAATTCGTATTCCAAACTCAATCGTTCAAACCATAGACATACTAGTAAGAAACCGTAGACAGGTTACTGACAAGGTAACATGATGGAGCTTACGAGTGGCACGCATCGCGAAATGCGTACGCACACTAATTTAAATATGTCGAAACGACACACTAAGGATTAGATAAGAAGTGTAAGTGAGATAGCACATCTAATCGCAAGCGCAAAATAGAGATAAACATCATGTTGACCGTTTCACAAACAATAATTTGACTCAGATGCGACATGATCACTTTGTCTGTCTTGAGTAAATTCAATTCGCCTCAAAGTAAATTTCATTAATTCATTTAAGGTAGGGAAATAAAAAGTCGATGTGATTTATTTATAACGTTTATTAAAAAAGTACATTTTATTCTTCTCATTTCATTCAATAGAAACCTAAAACAGTACGTACGTACGTACGTATAAAAACTGTGCGCTGCGGACCCACCGTAGCCCTGGCAATACCCCTGGGGGTATGGTGGGTCTTTTAAAGCTTAACCGTACTCCTGGCTGAAATGCTCGTAGTGTTATACCAACGTGCTACGTGGACATTAAACTGAACAGTGTTATCTTTCGTATGATAATGACTTACTACTTACGTTTTTGTATTTTTAGACAAGCGAAGACAAGCGCTAGTACGATGATATATTGCAACAAGGAGATAAATTAGAGAATAAAACGTTTAGGTAGTACTGCTAATGGTTATAATGCTTTGTATATTATAGGTATAATCTGTGGTACTGTTGAAGACCCGTCATCATCATCATCATCCTTGCGCTGTCGGATCTTTCCCACTAGTTCTATTGAACCGTTCTATGATAGAACTAGTGATACTTTTTAACCCACTAGTTCTATAAGCACAACTTGATGAGAAGAATAGAACTAATGGGAAACAATTATAGGAAATTTACCACTAGTTCTATGTATGTTTTACAAGGGTAGTGTCACAACATCGCGCTCACATATCCGAATAAATATGTATGTATAAAAATGTGTTAAACGAATGAACGTCTACAAAACAATTGAACGACTACAAAACAAATGAACGTCTACAAAACAAATGACTACCAGAAAGTGATCAGCTATCGATAGTGATTGCAAAAAACAGGTGCATGCGATTTTCGACCTTATTGACAATTCTTGACAAACTTTTTTTTTTGTTTTTTCTCGCTTTCTGGCAATGTTAGGGTAATAAAATTATAAATTCTGACTAATGTCAATTAGTTTGAAAATCGCATGCACCTGTTTTCTGCAATAAGTATCGATAGCTGATCACTTTCTGTAAGTCATTTGTTTTGTATACGTTCATTTGTTTTGTAGGCGTTCATTTGTTTTGTAGACGTTCATTTGTTTTGTAGACGTTCATTTCTTTTACACATTAAACAAATGAACGTCTACAAAACATATTCATTCGGATATATGAGCGTGATGTCGTGACACTACGGATCATTCCCAGTAGTTCTATTGAATACCCTTGTAAAAACATACATAGAACAAACTGGGACATTTCCTATTACTTATCCCATTAGTTCTGTTCTCCTCATCAAGTTGTGCTAATAGAATTAGGACAGTTCTATCATAGAATTGTTCAATACTACTACTATACTGCGAATGATCCCACAAAATAGTAGAACTTGAAATTAACGAACTGAAATTAATAAACTAATTACACAACAATATTATCTGGGAGTACGGTTAAGCTTTGAAAGACCCACCATACCCCCAGGGGTACTGCCAGGGGTACGGTGGGTCGGCAGCGAAAACTGTGCAGTACAATCTACTTAGTTGTTTAATACTAAAAGGAGAAAAACAAGAACAAGTGAATGGACTTTGATCATCCGTCAATGTTTGTAACTTACGTATGATTTTACATACATACATACATATCGTCACGCCTATTATCCCAGAAGGGGTAGGCAGAGGTGTATTTCTACACCCACTTTTCGCCAGATATACTTTAGTCCCACGTAATAAGGGGCGAGCCTATTGCCGTACTGGGCACATTGCCAGACTCCGTGCTGCTACTGAGAATTTCGTGACAGAAAAACCCAATAACACTGCCCGACTCAGGAATCGAACCCGGGACCTCCCGATTCCACGCGCACATTTATGCCGCGAGACCAACGAGGCAGTCGTATAGGGTTTGATGTCGAGTTTTCCGTCTCTACGCAAAGATGGTATTTGCATCGTGTTATCCCTTAGTCGCCTCTTACGACACCCACGGGAAGATAGGGGGTGGTGACACTTGTATTCTATGCCGTCAACCACACGGCAAAACGTATGATTTTGTATTTCTATAATAATAATATATTGTGTTGATTCAGCCTCAAATCACTTTTATTACTTGACAAAAACACACATCAGTATTTTATTATTACGAATCTCCCATCTGGATACTTTGTTTTTTAGTCTTTGAACACGCACAATACTGCTTCTCTTTTACACTCGCTAAATGCCAATTTTTTTATTCACTCTATTATTTGTGATACTGAATTTATTATAAATTGTAAATAAAACGTTGTAATATTGTAATACTCATGAATGAGAAGTGATTCCATAACTTTTAGTCATTTTCCTACTATAGTTTGTGCAAAATCTCATTACACACGACGGCATTTTCAAATGTAACGTACACACACGCGAGTAAAAAAACGAGCGCTTCCGACCGCAGCGCGTACGCGACTAAAGCCAAATGAGATATTTAGCCTCTTTTTAATGTGCCACTTTTGAAGTTCGCATAACTCATCTACGGTTTTTTTACGCTGCGCTGTGGCACACGCACACACGAAACCGCCTCCCTCCCCTCCCCCCGCTCACTCGCTGACGCCACCGCCGTGTTTTTGTTTTTGTGGGGGGTGAGGTCGAGCTACGCATTGTACTGCAACCTCGCCTTAATGGAAACATTGGTGATGCTCTTTTACGGGGGCGTCGTTTTTGTTTCTGTTTGATATTTTTCAGCAAGAGCACTAACAGTAATGTTTTTTCGTCAGAGTCCATGGCTCAACTGCTGTCAAATAAATTTAAAACATCACTAGCATACAAACGCACGGCAGTCAGGCTGTCAGATACGCTTTCAAGGCGTTTGGTGTCGGACGGCTACCGTACTGCAGCAGCACGGCAACGGGTTATAACCAGCGGCACGGTAAACGTGCGGCAACCGTCCGGCACGAAACGTCAACAATATTGAAAGAGCCCTAAGCTGACAGATAAAACATCATGCAAAACAGACGCTAGACGCACTGGCGGAGATGCAGAGGATGCGGGCTCATACGCCTACTTATAATAAATGTATAAATGTTAAAAATATTTCATTATCAAACCAAAAAGTAAAAAAAAATAATAGTTTAAAAAACACTAGAAGAGCACGCTTTTATAAATGCATGTAAAAACAAAAAAAAATATGGATCGATCAAGTTGCCTCTATTTTTGGGCTAAAGTGTAAACTATGTGCTTTTAATTATAATTTGATTGTGAAAGCAGGGGGCGCTGAAACAGTAAAGCCCTTCTTGTTTAACTTGTTGAAAAGTCAAGTGAACAGATGTTGCTGGAAGCAGGTAACACAGATTGGCGCTCTAACTTGAGTTGCAGCACGACTAGTAGGTGGCTCTACATTAAACAGTCTGTTCAAAGAACCAGTTTGTCGAACTTAGACAAAACATGCGCCAGCAGCGAGGAGACGACATTCACCGACATTTTTAACACCTTTTTTCTTTCAGGAAATTAAGTACATAACGGTAATGCAAAATGTAGAGTTCTTGTTCGTGGGCGAGATATCTTTGGTTCCCTTTGGTAACCTTTTGGCGACATAAATATATATACATAATAGAGACAACTTGAACGATCCATAATTTATTTTTTGTTTTTACGTGCATTTATAAAAGCGTGTTTTTCTAGTGTTTTGTAAACTATTTATTATGTTGGTTAAAAATTCTACTTCCGAAATAGGAATTAACATTACTTTAGAAAAATTAACATCATACTAAGTGTTGTCTTGTCCCTTGTGGGACGAACCCCAAAGTACCTGACCCAAGGTAAATATTAAATCGGAACAATCTGACCAAGTAATCCAACTCACAAGAAACATTTAAGACCTCTTGTACACGGCATGTTTTCGCTCAATTACATGGCAACCTCGCCGTTGGACGCAGAGTTTGACTCTGCGTCCAACGGCGTGGTTACCATGTAATCGAGCTAGTGTTGTTTCGCAGTCTATGCGAGCGTGTTTGACACACTGCATGTTTTTAGCATGTTAGGCATGTTAGCCGTACGGTTAAAAAAAGTGCTCGACACATGGCAAAACTGCAAAAGTGAAAATCTCGCGACTTATGCCAATCAGTGGTTTTAGGCACAGTAGTGGGTAGGTGGTGGAAAGCAGGTGCCAGCGGCGCATTCGTCAGATATGGCGACCCCCTTAGGTTGCCCGATAAGTATATCCCACTACATTGGTACCGATTGGGAACGAACAACTGTTCGACGACAGGAATGGAGGATTTTGATGAGAATTAGAGTCAAAAACTTTGAGGATAATTGCTGTTCTGAACTTGATGCTCAACGCGATGAACTGGAAGCATGCAGCACCTTTTGCTATAATTTTTAATTTCTGTAATGGTCAGCGCTCACCAACGGAGTGGCGTCGAAGAGACTGCTTCAAAAACAATTTAAATTCAACTAAGCCTTGCCTTATAATAAGACCAATTTTTGGTACAAAGAAAAGTAACGACGGCAAAAGGAAATATGACGACGGCAAGCGACACAAAGCGCGGCCGAGAGCCGTGTGGTGAATCGTCGACAAGAACCGGCGAGAGCTCGCGCGCGTAGTCAGGCAGCAGGTTCGCGAACACGCGCGCCGCACCGACACTGCTTTTGTGTGCGAACACGATGTGAATTAGTGTTTATGTGTTTCGATATCCGGCTGTACCTGGGCATTAAATTTTTCACGTCAAATTTTAATCTTAATATATAAAATCCTTGCGTTACTTACTGACTGACAGACACGCTACAGCCGAAGCTTTTGAGCGCAGGAAGCTGAAATTTGGTATGTATGTTCCTTGGGGACCGTAGGGGTGCACCAAGAAGGGATTTCTCGAAATTCCCACGGGATCAGCCAAAACGGGTAAATTTAAAAAAAATGCAGGCGTACCTGCTGGCGTCCTCTAGTGTAATCATAAAATATTTCCTTTGACTAATTCTTGTAAGGGGCGGAACATATCTGACGGAAGATCCGTCGAACGTATCTTCGGTCGCGTATATTCCGTCAAATGAGTCGGTACACATCTGACGGAAAATGCGTCGAGCGTATCTGCACACATTTGTTAAAAGCGTGGCTATTATGCACACATATAAGTTTGTTCGTGCAGGGCCGTACTCAGAGCAGCTCAATATTTTACTGTCATATTCTTTTACCTAATCATTTTTCGTGTCCAGTAGTTATTGATATTGTAATTCGAGTTTGGTTATTAAAAATATGTCGGACTTAAGAAATTTTTATAGTAGCCAACAAGCGTTATTTGAATATATTTCCTATATAGGTATGGAGGTTCAAAATTAAAAGATACGATACGATTTGGTTACGGTTTTTAAGAAAATTGAGACATGACACAAAATGTTTTCTATGTAGGTATTTTAATATATAAAGTTTGGAAATTAAAAGGCGTAGCCGTGAAATTTATTGCCTGTTCTTTCTCATGGTTCTAACTTCTACGACTCTACGTCGCATTAACTGTAAATGTAGAATATTTGGTAAAAGTGGGTTTTGGTTACAAATCCGCCTGATCTTAAGCGTACATGGACAGGCCTCCTTCACTCGGCCGTACCTACAGCGATAAGTGCCTACACTTTCGCGCGGCTTCCAAGCCCGGCGTCCGACGCGCCGCGCAAGGGTTGTTGACTTGAAAATTTGATTTTATTTATTTTACGTGAGCAACTTGAAAATTAGATGTTTTGTTTGTTGAGATATCCCAACGATTATGGTGTCAAATTAAAGATCTAGTTCAAAAACCATTTTATCTGTTTGAATCATGTAAATCGGTCCACGCGTTTAGGAAATAACTAAGAATTAGTATAGTGAAAATGTAAACGACCAGATTTTTGTGGTTTTTGTTCTACTAGCTCAAATAGTTGGATAGGATACTTATAGGATGATTATTTATTGTTAGGTACGTGGTCAAGCAGGTAGATAGACGATGAATAAATATTATAGTAGCAGCGGCAAGTCGACAACCCTAGCGCGACAGCTAGCGCGTCACTCCGCGCTAGTGTTGCCCAAATTCAGTCTTGGTCTTGCAGTCTTGGTCTTGTTCTTGCGTTTTTGCAAGACCAAGACCAAGAACAAGACCGCGTATTTTTAGCAAGACCAAGACCAAGACTGATCGTGCAAGACTTGAGCAAGAACAAGACTAAGCCTGCAAGACTCTTGCGTCTTGCACCTAGGACTTAGCGCTATTTCACGGAGTAGTTAGGTGTAACAGTTCGGTGTATAGGTACGCTTAGGAATTCTATGAGACGCAAAAAACTATATCAAAGAATATGAAAAACTGGACCTATGCGCATTACGACTAATAGGTACCATAAACATACCTACATAGCGAATAAAAAAATATCCATGAAAATCAAACTGAGTGCATGCATAGTTATGTTTTAACCATCGGCACTTTGATAATGCGGCATCAAAGGTTTTGTACTTACTTCTCAAAGAAATTTGCCGCTTTTCGGAAGTACATGGTTATGATACACGCGCCGGCGGCTTCTTTTGAAATCATATACAACAATCATTGCCGCCGCGCCGAAATCACAACATTTGACACTATTTGATTGCCGCCACAGGGCGTAGGTAGACTCATGCAAAATAATTTCGAATTTTAAGAGTACCTACAGGTGTTCCAAAGAATAAATAAGTTTCAGAGTGCTTAGAATGAAAATGAATACATTATACTGATCACGCAAGCAGTATTATGATTAGGATAAAATGGTAAGGATAGGTAGTAGATGTCATAATAATTTATTCTAGTAAGTATACAGGGTGTCCGAGTTAGGCCCAACAATATTTAAAGGTGTTTATCTATATCAAGTTTGGAATCGTATGCGTAAATGTTAATAATGAAAGCGAAACTTTTTTTCCATACAAAACTAAAAAAAATATTTTTTTGTGTTTTTTTCGACAACCCTAACAACTCTATAGTCGTGGTTGTGGCACGCACACACGTATACTATCACCCGTCATCCCCGCTCCTCCACGCCACCCGCGCCACGTTCAGCGCACGTGCACCTACTTAAAAAAAACTTTCTGTAAGTTATGCAATTAATCGCATGATGTAATAACTTGCATAGTTAGACATTTTAACTAGTTTAATTATTATCATCATCCTAACCTTATCTGTGGTCTAATTAGTATCTAACTAAACCTAACTGGATAACCTACCTGCCTATGATTAGGTACAATTATTGATGAATAGGAAAATAAATTGCGATTATTTTAAATCGAAATGTAACAGGTGCCTAGATAGAACCTGACACATTACAAGTAATTCGCTTATCTTAATTCTAATCAAAAAATTTAATTATCTGAATTAAAATACAATACTAAATTTATTTACCTATCATATCACCAAATAATGTCAAGGTGCATTGCTTACCTTAGGGTACCTAAACCGAGGGAGTGAGAGTGATTAAAAATACCATTACTAATTAATTAATCAATGCTTGTTTATTGTTACATACACTTTGGTTTATTATTCACATTTAATGAGGCATTAACATATAATGATAGATATAAAGTAACATAACCTAATGATAAAGCTGTTGTGTACTGTTATGTTTGATTTGTGTTGTATTTTATTTTTTATTGAAATAAATGATAAATCGTAAAACTCTTTTATTAAATTTCATATAAGTTGAGGGTTCAATCTCTTTCTAGACAGATATTGTTCTTTAAAATACAGTCAAGTTATTGTAATTAATTTGTTTTTTTTACATGTTTTAGCAAATGTAAGCTTATAAATCATAAATGTTTATTAAGAAACAGTTACTTCCATGGAAAACGACATATAGGTCAGTTGATTTTTCGAATTTCTTATCAAATCTTCAGTTATTTATTAATCTGCTTGATCTTTACTATGGCTGTGTTAATTCAAGCTCACAATGTTCCAATTCTAATACGTTTTTCTAAGATTTAAAAACTTTAATAAATAGTAATAGACTGATAGGTAATTGCAAGACTTGCAAGACTCTTGCTGCAAGACCAAGACCAAGACCAAGACTGGGAGCGCAATACCAAGACCAAGACCAGGTGTATTGGCGCAAGACTAAGACCAAGACTGGCTAAGTCTCGTCTTGTTCTTGCATTTGGGCAACACTACTCCGCGCCAGACAGCGACAGCGTTATATGTTAGAAAGAGCGGGAACGGTTAGGTGAATATCGCATTAGGCACTGAGTGCTTATGCGAGCTGAATTGCACTTTGTTGCTTAGTAGCAAGAGTCGCAATTTCAGTGAATTGGTTTGAGAAGTGGTGCTTCTGTACGTAAAAAAAAAGTCATCATGCCAATAAAATATATTAATAATAATGGCATGATGGACCCTAGCTTTTAGGTATGACGTGCTTAATGTTACTAACTTTTCTTAAACTCTCAGTGCTGGTTTTTAGGTATTTTTTAGAAAATATTATTAAAATCATTAATAATTCTGCCAGTCTCATTACGACGGCAGTAATTCCCGTAGATATTTAGAACCTCATACCTAAAAATTGGCCCACGATCAAGGATAGCAAGTATGCGTACACTCATAGCACATACTAACACTACAATATTCTACATATTTCGTTTCTGAAAAAATAAGTAAGGTCTGGCGGCCCTGGAATCTGACTCTACTACGCGTCACTCAAAATCACCGATCTGGGAATGACATGGATATGGCATGTCCAATACCTACGAATTTAGCGTGCATACTACGAAATTAGCGTGCCTACCTACGAAATGTTGGGCAATTTAAAATGGCTGCCATTTGGATTGTACACCAGAATATAATCGATATCGATATGGAGCCGATCAGAGGAACATAATACATTTTTGTAGTAAGTTACTTTAGTTAGTTTAAATCGTTTGCCAGATTAGTTTATTTCATAATGCAAATGTGGGCGAACATGGCAAAGCGAAGGACGACCCTTGTATCGAACATGTAACAAAATATTCTCCAATAGAATGAAAGCCAATATCGAGACTGTGTCGCTGAGAAAGTACCGGACATGAATGGCACCATATATACGGTAATGAAACACACAGCCTGAAGCACTGATTCATCTGGTTTTTAGACATATTTATGCACAAAAACAAAATTATTATGTTCGATATACAACGATTTTACAGCAAATGTACCACAAACCTTGGCAAAAAATATGGCGACAATGGCACGAATGACATTTCTAATAAAATATCGTCATGATTTACTTATTCAGTAAACTAGGGCTATCTCTTTTTTCTGACAGAGATATCCCTAAGACAAAACGAGACAACACTATGTTTGGTGGCTTTATGTCGATTTCGTATATATGTGTATAAAAAAATCATGGTGAAATGTGGGTGTAATATTACACCTCTGCCTACACCTCCGGGGATACAGGCGTGCGTCTATAAAAATAAAAAAATGTAATAATATATGTGTATAATGTAATTTTTCTATATGTACTATTTGCCCTCTCCATGTATATTCCTTAATCAATGGTCAAAATTCACGTGGTGCGTGGTGCGCGCGACGTCGACGGATAATCCGTCAGTACCCTCGACGTACTAACCATTTTAAATACGCCTTTAAACTGCAAGTTACAAACACGAACTACAACCCTATAAGTATAACCCACGACGAGCGTACTCAAGAGCCATATCAAAGAGCTCAGATATTTACATAGAGGCGCATTTCTTATGGGCGTTCTGAAGACAAGCTTTCTGTGACCCAAATTGCCGCTTGGCGGCGTGGCAGTCGCGCTGTGACAGCTGTCTCTACGACAGCAAGAGAGACGAACGTTCCTCCTGTGTATCTTAACTACGAGAGCAAGAGAGGCGGAGAACGACGCCAGCGCCGCCAACGGCGCCAATTACGAACTAAACTGGAGACAGTCTCCACTTGGGATCAGCACACGAAATCCTTAAGAACTGCGCTTCTATGTAAATCTGTATTCATTGGCCATATGTAGAGGGGCGCTCAGAGTCGCGCACAGGCGCTCGGAGGAGCGCGGTGGCTCTCGCCGCTGTCGGCGCGGCGCACGGCGCGACGACGAGCGCGCCGTTCAGTGGGCTTTGCACCCCATAAACTGCTCTTCGCCGCCACTCCGTTCACCTGCCCGCCCTTGCGTGAACTTGTACCTATAAGATCACCTGTGATGGTTGGAGATGTGTAGCTACCTACTACTTTGCGTCTCATTTCTATTCATTCATCATCAGCTTTTAATAGCCCACTGCTGGACTAGGCCTCTCCTTTGAAAGGAGGAATTGGCCTACTATGCCACGCTGGCCAAACGGGTTGGTATAGGGTTTGTATCAAGTTTTCCTTCTCTTACAGTGCTGTGTTCTGCATAATATGCTCCCTCTGTCGGCTCTTACGACACCCATGGGATGATATGGGGTGGTGACATTCCGTATTCTTAATCCGTCACCACACGGAACGTCATCATGTGAACGTGTCAGAACTCATTTCTATACATATATTATTATAGCCATGTCGACACATAGTTCAGATTGCTGGTAAGTACAAGAGGAATGGGTAATTCAAACAATAAACTTACGGAACAGGAAGACTTCGTACAACCGACGTGAAGTGCCGTGAAATACTACATCATTACGGCGTAAAAAGGCCGTGAAATAGAGGCATTTATTTCAAGCAGCAGACTAAGTATGTAAATCTAGAATACATAATCTGTTAGCATACCTACAGGTATATACGAGTATTATTAGCTTAATACGTAATACATTACCTGGAACATGATCGAATTCGGATCACACAATGGAGTCAACTTATAGGTACATCGAACCCATCACCCCGCCTACATGAGTCATCGACATTTTGTTGGCGAGTTTGGTTATCTCGTTCAAGTAGAAAACTTTGTCAGCGACACGAACAAAACAATAAAAGCCGCCGACAAAATGTCAGCGATTAATGTCGGTGGCTTCGTTGTGTAGACTGATAAAAGACGATCTATATTTTGCTTGTGTAAACATTACCAAAATAGCGATTCTTTGGACAGTTTACGTCTTTACTTAGAAATTTGTGCGAAGCCTGCTGATTATTCCGGATTCCTATACATACCTAAGCTACGATAATAGCGTGGGCAAATAGCAAAATGAATGGCAGGCTTGGGTTCAGAAATCGTACAAACAAGCTGTTGGGTGAAGATGATGACTAACCGTATGGACTGTGCATTAGACCCTGCGAAATTCCATTCATCCCAACCAGTGACGACGACGGTGTGGTACGGCCTATTGGAAAATAAATTCCAGGCAGGACAGCTGGTAGACACTATTGGTACCTACAGCCTTTTAGAATTGCGTTCCATTATGTTAATACTAATGAGTACATTACGTGCTTTATTTACGTGCTATTTACAAACTGATACCAATTTAACACTAAGTTTATATGTAGAAGTATTCAAGTATAGTTACTCTTTGCTGATCAAAAAATAAAATCGAGTCCATATTTAAAATGTAATCTTCTGTTACCACGGATAAGCATATTGTTTATAGTAACACAATCCATCAATGAGTTTGTGATCGTGCTATTAATGTTTTTTAGTAAATATTATCTGATTTTATAAATGATTTACTTTACTAATCATTGTGTTTTGATAACTGTTTAATGGAATAATAGAACACCATGGGGGATGTAAGTATTTAAATAGTTTACCAACATAGAATTGTAGGTACTAAAGGAATAGTAGTAGTTTCGTTATATTATTCTTTATTTTTCGACGACCCGGTGGCATAGCCGGAGTGTAACCTCCATGCCAATTGTCGCAGGTTCGTTTCCCACTCAAGTCAAACATTTATGTGCGTGAATGTGTTTGTCTTGGTCTGAATGTTGCTATGTATAATATGTATGTTTTTTTATTTTTTATTTATAGACTCACGCCTGTATCCCCGAAAGGGTAGGCAGAGGTGTGATACAACACCCACATTTCGCCATGAATTTTTAGGTCCCACGTTATAGGGGGCGAGCCTATTGCCGTACCGGGCACATTACCAGACTCCGAGCTGCTACTGAGAATTTCCTAACGGAAAAACCCAATAACACTTTGCCCGACCCGGGAATCGAACCCGAGACCTCCCAATCCCACGCGCACATTTATGCCGCGAGACCAACAAGGCAGTCTAATATAATAATATGTATGTATTTATAAAAAAAGTATATACGATATGTTTATCCATTATCTATATAGGTATAATCATAGTCCAAGCTATGCTTAGTTTGGGATTAGATGGTGTTTTGATTATGTGTAGAACTTTATTATTTTATTTTTTACGGAATAGTTAACACTTATATTAAATTGGGACGCGTATACTTCCAAAGGATAAAACCATACACACTGACCAATAGGACATGGGCAAAATGCGTTAAATACATCGGTTAAATATTTTAAAACAAGCTTTTTCATTTATTTAAAATAATGAGAATAGAAACAATACCTTATGACACGCACTATAAAGATTAATGGATAACAGACAATGTATTTTCCAGGAGGTATCTTCCTCTTAAAAGTGGAGAAATTTAGTGAAATGTTGGTTCATGCATTATTCAAATCGATTGAATAAACATCGATATTCCATTACGCATTTTTTGGTTTACATCCTAGTTACGCGTGGTAGGCTAGATGCGCTTCAAAAAAATACGTACAACAATATTCTACGGTTTGATAAAAACAAAATACGTTTACATAAACTTAAATTCTAATTATTTTCAGCAAAAAGAACCAGAAATCGATCTTCGCTTGGAGTTTATTAGCGAACATATACTTAAGGCACTGAAGCTCAAAACTGATAAATGGACAAAGTTTATCACCGGAGATGAACGGGTACTTAATTTTTTTATATTTTTAGAGACCAAGAACCCCTTTGAGAACGTACAGGTATTAGCAGAAGATATAACACTACGAAAGTTCAAAATTTTTATACTTTGTATTTGCCTGAATGTTGTTGATAATGTCTAAACCATTGGGCAACAAAATGTGGTAACAGATGTAAAGTATGAAAAAAAAAAACAGAATCAGTAACAGTTGTCATGCAGAATCTGACTTCAACGAAGCATTTGATAAGGTGCCCCCTACAGTACTCTTGAAAAGGCTTTCCCTGTATGGTATTGCCGGTACCCTGCCTGAATGGTTACATTCATACTTGAGCAATAGTTTTTTTGTGCCTACTTGTTACCAGTTTTCAATCACTCCAATACAAAGTTTTATCTGGCGTTCCCCAGGGGTCGCACGTGGAGCTTGTTGTGTAAAATATTTGTAACCTAAGCCCGCAATTTCTTTCACAACACTGCCTTCTTTATTTTTGCGGATGGCATTAAATTATTACTCCGGTCAATTTGAAATAACAAAAATTGCCGGCGAGCCAAATATTGGTGGAGAGCTAGAGTTTACCATTACAAATAAAGTCTTAAAAGTCCCCATCGATCCTATGTGTGCTACAAAAGTTATTCGGGGCCAAACGTCAAAATTTAAGGTGTTTTGGATTTTTCTCGAAAACGATAAGTTTTATCAAAATAAAACCTTAACCAAAGTTGTAGATCATAAAATTCTCTACAAATATGGTAACATTGATTTTTGCCTAAGAGTTACCATTACTGAGATATCGCGATTCTAAGAGTCACATCATACATGATATGCACACATTTCCACGTCACCTGTGAGGAAGTTTACTACGTTACTACGTTTTTTTTACCGTGGTTTCCCCTGTAATCCTACTCCACTGACTGTCATGACAATTTTAGGATAATTTAAGGGAACGATACCCGTCAAGATCATAATATTACCTTATTATTGATATTGCTATTGATTATCGGGTTAACGATTGTTTTGATTTCTTTTGATATTTTAATCAGATTCATACTCTTGAAAGTCTACTTCAACAGTCATGTCTTCTTCGATTTCTTCTTCTTCTTCTTGCTGGATGTTCATAAACTGTTCAAATGTGGCTGAATCATTGGTCTGTTCATTAAAATCACAGGAATCTAGGGGCGGTACATTTTATTAAAGTGTTCTCTCTATTACATAAATCATTGAAAGACACTTATATTTATAATATTTATTTTTTGCAAACGCAAGTTAATCGGATATGGCCATCGGATATGGCATAAAAAGACGTTTTCTGGCACAATATATAGCAATCATAATAATTATAGAGCCTTAATATATGGCGAATGAATACTAGAAGAAGCATTGTTCCATGCATTTATTGCACAATTTTTATATAAACTACCTAATATTGCGACTGTTAGTTTGCATTTATCTGCATTTACACGTTTGTTTCAGCACATTTTGTTCAGATTTTTTGATTTTCCGAAATTTGAAATGATTGCATTTCGTATGAGTTCAGCGGGCTTACTCACATGTTCTACGTCGTTTCCGCCCATCAGTAAGGGTAAGGTCGTATATTTCCTAAGGAATATTGATGAGAAAATTACAACGAAGAATTTTCATGCAGTAAGTATTTTTAGTAAATATTGTGATGATATCATCTTAATATATAAAATCCTTGCGTTACTGACTGACTGACAGACACGCTACAGCCGAAGCTATTGGGCGCAGGAAGCTGAAATTTAGCATGTATGTTCCTTAAGGATCGTAGGGGTGCACTAAGAAGGGATTTCCCGAAATTCCCACGGGATCGGCCAAAACGGGTAAATTTGAAAAAAATGCAGGCGTAGCTGCGGGCGTCCTCTAGTAAATTATAAGTTTCGTCATTATACAAAATAAAAGAGACCTTTTTGTTAAAAGAATACAATATGCTAAAACCCCATTTCATATGTCGTAAGAGGTGACTAAGGAAAGTAAGTACGAAGCAAATAGTATAGCATACATACATAGTCTCACGCCTATATCCCCGAAGAGGTAGGCAGAGGTATACTGCTACACCCACTTTTTGCCAGATTTATTTTAGTCCCACGTAATAGGGGGCGAGCCTATTGCACATTACCAGACTCCGTGCTGCTACTGAGAATTTCCTTAAGGAAAAACCCAATAACGCTTTGCCCGACCCGGGGATCGAACCCGAGACCTCCCAATCCCACGCGCACATTTATGCCGCGAGACCAACGAGGCAAATAATATAGTAGATATGAAAATCTGTAAACCGAAACATAATTATGCAAACCCGACTAATCAGCGTAGTATAGCGCGTGACAAATTCTCCTATTGCCCCACAATGCAACTGTATAGATGCCTATGTCCAGCGGTGGACTGCAAAAAGCTGATGACGTCCAGGTGAGATTCATTGTGGTTTTACACGCTGTATTTAATTTATAAAGTTTAAGTATACTATAAATAGTAAAATTTACTGTTTTAAAAAACAAGATAGGCCGTTCACATTTAACACGACTTTACTCGTGTACCCGTTTTAGGCTATGACTATCGGCGAAATGTCTGGAAATGTATTGATGGACTTATGCGTGATGGCAGACGAAGTAATCGGACCGCTTCTTTGCAACCCAGAGAATCAGAAAGGATGGCCCAAAATAGTTCAGCACGATATGAAACGTCACGTAAATGAATTGAGGAATTTGATGCAGCAGGTTACTTCATAGCATTTATATCAACTACAAACAATTAATTAAAATTATAACGCGCTGTCGTTTATAGTACAACTCTCCAACGCAGCCGTATTTAAGATATATAAATAAATAATCTCCGCTAACAATTAACTACGTTTCAGTTAAAAGGTGAAATGACGAGTCAAGTAATGTTACCGATGCCTGCTGGCGTAGAAGATATCTATCACGCGGACTCTAAACTAAAAGAAACGTAAGGAATTATATTATTATTTCATTCAAGTTACTGAAATTAATATCAAAAACTTGAATAAGATGCTAATATAGGAATGTTTTGGCAGTGATGGTCAAGAAGTGAATTTGTTTTTGAAAACGAATATAGAAGGCGCCGTTATAAAGTGGGCCCAGCAAGTGCACGATTTATTATCTGAGGATTCATATATAAGTGAGTAGTTTGATACATTTATTTGGTATGTTATTTACATTTTTAAATAGGAAACTCAACCTAAAAATTAAACTACTCTTCTACCTGCGTAATTATATACATTCTTATAGCATGTATTACAAAAAATTAAACTACCTACTTAAAAAACTTAACTATCCTAAACTAACGAAAAACAAAATAGGCAATAAAAAATGCCTCCGCTTCGCTGTCGACCGGTAGCGTGCCCAGAAGGCTGGCAGCATTGCCACGTTGTATGGCAATGCTTATTCTCTCTGCGAAATACAAACCAGCCTTCTGGTCACGGGAAGCATCAATCAGCCTTCTGGCGATTTCTTTATATAGAGCGTGTACACTAGGGCCCCATGGCCCCAGCGTTTCGACCCCAAACGGCTCAAAAACGTAATTACCCGCTAGGTTTTCATATGTGCGCCGTTTGAGGGCCTCCGCCGGTGCAGCAGCAGCGCCCGCTGATACAGCTGTACTTGAAAGATGTGATGGTGCAAGGGTATCGACGCATGTCGCGTCCCACACCAAAGGCCTACCCATCTTCCAAGGTAATAACGTTATACCGTCTGGTCTCTTCCCATCGTCGCGTACCAAGCCATTAGGTTCAAGATGAGCTGGTACTCCGGCGGTGACAAGAGTTCGAGTATGTCATTAATATGGGCATGTCGGAAAATACACCCAGCACTCCTGCTGCACGATAGGCCATGGTGGCCAAGACTGTCGACGGCTTCACCGCAGTAACAGCGATGCGGAGAAACGCAAACAGCTCCCAAGCGCAAGCAAGAAGCGATGCGGAAAGTTGTATCGTCCAACATAGTTCCTATGTTGGACGATAGAAGTGCTTGAAGCCATAAACCCGGTTCCCACTCTCCCACAGCCAACAAACGGGCGCGCTCTGCCACACTAGATGCAGTATTTAGAAGGTGATCTCTAAATTTGCTACAGAGCGGCCCGTCCCATTGTCTCTGAGAGAATAGATATCGGGGCAAATTAGAGCTCGGGCAAGCCATTTTCCAAGCGTTGATGGCATCAGGCTTGCACGGCACCTCAGAATTAACCAGTGTGGGTTCTAGAATTTTCCTGGTTAATTCCTGAGTGCCGTGAACCGAGGCCAAAAACGCCGGTAGACTTAAATCTGTAATTTTACGAACGCCGACGCCGCCCAAGCGAACTGGTAAAGTTGCTTGAAGCCACACTCGGTCGTTCATGTCAAGATTAAGAATTTTGCTCAAAGTGTGCCGAATAACATTATCTATGTTTTCCAAAAGGGATAAATGTTTCCAAAAAGGAGAGGACCGCAAGTAATATGTAAATTTTGGAACGAAAAGACAGTGCCGAATAATCGTGAATGCCGAATCAATATTAATTTTGTATAGCCGATCTGAAGTTTCACAGAAATTTTGTACTTTTTCATTTATAAAAGATTCAAAAGCGTCGTCAAAAGTCGGAGACCCAAGGAGGCGTAAGGAACATTTATTGATGATTTTAATATTTGGCGCCAAAGAATTGAATTTTGATAAAATCGAAAGGTTATCCAAATTGTCATTAATAAAAATTTCACATTTGTCTGAATTTAGTTCTAAACCAATTGCTTTAGTTCTAAGTCTTGTAAAACTGTGTTAAGGTCTCGGCCTAGGGTTCCGTCGTCCAAATACCAAACGTTAAATTTTGAATGTATTGTTTTATTATTGGGTGAATAGCTAAACTAAAAATGTCCGGCCCGAGAGGGTCACCTTTTTGACAACCAACAGCAGATTCCAAAACATTGTCTTTGTGTATCAATTTAGATGGATGTCTATAGCACTGCCAACGGAATTTAAAAAATTTGGGCGTTTCTAATTTCGCTTGTGTCAGCAAGGTGTTCCTGTTCACTGAGTTGAAGGCATTCTTCCAATCAATCTTTAAAATGACCTCACCTTTACCGCAGCCAAGGTACGTGGACAGCGCATGTATGGCAGCCTCACAACCTCCCTTTGAACCAAAGCCAAGCTGGATTGGCTGTTTATCTGCCTAAATGGCACTGTAGCAGGCCCCCGTCACTGGCTCAAATTCGCGCGATAAATACCTACCATTTCGTGTATCCATATGGATACAAACGACAGAAGGCCGCCGCACGCCCGGCAGCGTGTACGCACGGCACGTTTCCCGCGCTTTCTTATAGAAATTCCGAAACCACGAAGTTATTGTGCAGTGGATGATAACTTGTAGTTTTTTTCATTGTCGAAGGACAAACAATGATTTATGTAGTAAGTAATGGTATAAGATTTGATATAAGTGGGTACTTATATAAAATTTCGTCTACAAATTGACACCGTTTATTTTATTTAGAGCAAAGGTAAGAAAAGAAATACTATGAATGTAAATGTTCGTAAATTGATAAGTTTAGGTTATTACTAGAAATAAATATAAATGTTGTTTTTATTAAATAAAATCTACTTAATGTCAGAATCTTATGTACGTACTTACTGTATTAACTGGTATTGTGCCCGATAAATGGAAATAGGCAATATTACGTACGATTATTATACATTTTATTTCTTTTTATAACATATTGCATACTTATTGTTAATTTTATTAAATATGTTAACAATATGTATTTACTAACTGACTCGTGTATATATAGGTAAGTATTTAGCACATAAAAATATTTCTATCTATTATTTCGCAACATTCGTTTTATTACCAAAATCATCATAAGAACAACCCTAGCGCCTTCGTTCGATGACGCGCTTGTACGTACAGTCACACAATCTGCAACTCTTTGCATGAGTACTTAGGGTACATTTCTCTTCACTGCGAACAACGGCTATTATTATTAAGATTTTGTAGGTGATTATAGCGTAGGTATTTTCGATTTTGTATGGGAGTGATGTATCTGTTACGAAGTAACTATTTAGTAATCTGTGACTGTAGTATTTACAGTGAGTAGTTAGTATGGGACTAGATGGTGTTGTGTGAATGTGGTAGAATATTAATATTATTATTCCTTTATTTATTTCCTTCAGATTTCATTAACATTTTTAAATATACAATAAAAAATAAAATACATTTAAATATAAAAAAACCGTGGGGTCCCACCAGCAACGGGCACAGGGTCCAAGCTGTCGGTGGTTAGGGCTCCAGAGACAGGAACTTTATTAAATATTTTAAATTATTATCATTATTATTTCATTTATTTATCATTTATCAAATTAAAATAACATTATTATTATTATTTGGTTTCCTTTGGTTTTTTCTCAGCTCTTGGCTGGTTTTACTACATTTACGGGTAGACACCAAGTAAATGTAGTATGTGTGTGTTACATTGAGGCTGTGGCTTGAGGTGTTTCATTTTCGTCAAGTGACATGAATTTACGGACAATTCTGCAAGTATTTAATATGGCAGCTTTCTGTAGGGTTACGTAAAGGCTTCCTTTAAGATCTATTAATTTGAGGCTATGATGAAGGTGCTTAGGGATAACACCAGTAGTAGAAATAACAATAGGTACTACATAAACTTTACTTTGGCGCCAAATTCTGGCTACTTCTTCTGTTAGTTCAGAATATTTGCTTATTTTCTCGGTAATAGTTTTTTGTAAATTGTGTGTATTGGGAACAGCAATGTCTATAAGATAAGTAGTTTTATTTTATTTATCAACTAGAGTTATGTCAGGTCTATTGAAATGGATTGTTCGGTCTGTTAGGATGGCGCGATCAAAATAAAGTTTATGAGTGGTGTTTTCGAGAATAGTTTGAGGTGTGTACTTATAATAAGGTGTATAATTGTCTTGAATGAGGTTATGCTTAAGTGCTAAATTTTGATGGATGATGTTCGCTATTTGGTTATGACGGTGTGTGTAATCTGTTTGTGTGAGGGTAGTACAAGCTCCTGTTATGTGTTGGATGGTTTCGGGTTGAGTATGACACTTGCGGCATTTATCGTTTGTAAGGGTAGGGTCTTTTAAAATAAATTTTCTATAGTTTTTCGTGTTGATTATTTGGTCTTGTATAGCTATTATGAATCCTTCTGTTTCTGGGAATAAATATCCTATCTTTAACCATTTATTTGATGCTACTGGGTCTATGTGACTTTTCTCCAAATCATGTGGGTGACGTCCATGAAGTGTCTTCTTTTTCCAAGTTTCTATTTTCTGTGCATGCACGTCGTTATTGCTTACAGTTTGGGTATTAGTTGGATCGTGTAGGTTAAGGGGAGTGTAATTAAAGTCATTTAGAGCTACAGCTTTATGAATGTTGCTTGAGTGTGACTTTGTGAGAAAAAATGTTTTTAGGCTGTGCACTTGTTTTTGCGAAAGGTATTGTATATCGATAAAACCTCTACCTCCATTATGTCTTTTTATGGTCAATCTTTCTATTGCTGATTTTGGATGTAAGTGATGGTATTTTGTTAATGTTGTTCTCGTTTTACGTTCTATCTGCTCTAAGTCTGTTTTAGTCCATTTTATAATTCCAAATGAGTAAGTCAGGATTGGGACAGCATAAGTATTAAGTGCTTTAATGAGATGTTTACCTGTAAGTTGTGTTTTGCAGATGGCGTGTGTTCTTTTATTGTATTCTGTTGTTAGTGTTTGCTTTATTGTGGTATGATCTAGTCCTTTCAGTTGTTTATAGCCTAAATATTTGTAAAGATCGGTCGGTTCCATTGCTGTAATAATGTTTGTCTCATCAATTGCACAGTCGCCGGATCGTATCTTACCTCTTATTATATGAAGTGTTTTACATTTGTCCAAACCGAATTCCATGTTTATGTCTTTACTGAATTTTGATGTCTTTTCTAAAAGTGTTTTCATGTCTTTTTTAGATTTGGCGTATAATTTAATGTCATCCATATATATAAGGTGTGAGATAACTGTTTCTTCTGTATGATGTTTAAGACCATATCCAACGCGACAACGATGTAGTAAATGTGATAGAGGGTTCATAGCAAGACAGAACCATAGGGGACTTAAGGAATCACCTTGAAAAATGCCTGTTTTGATTGATATTTGCCGGGTTCTAATTACAGTGTTGCGATCATTTAATTGTAATGTTGTTTTCCAATGTGGCATTATATAGCGCATAAAATTACTTATATTCGGATTTATTTTATATATTTATAAAATTTGTAACAACCAAGAGTGAGGTATACTGTCAAACGCTTTTTTGTAATCAATATACGTGCAATGTAAATTCCTGTTTTTTGCTGTGGCGTGTTTATGGACTATAGAATCGATGATTAGTTGTTCCTTACATCCCATATGGCCCCGTCTGCACCCTTTCTGCTCTTCTGCTATAATTTGGTTATGTTCGAGGTGTGTTCTTATTCTATGAGCTATTGCTGATGTTAATATTTTATAAATCGTAGGTAAACATGTGATAGGCCTATATTGAGACGGTTCTTGTGAGTATTTGCCCTTTGGTAGCATATACGTTATTCCAGTAGTAACAAATTCAGGTAATTTCTGTCTGTCTAATATAATCAGTGTAAAATTTTGGGCAATGGATTTGTGTAATGATGTTAGTTTTTTATACCAGTAATTATGGACCTTATCAATTCCAGGCGATTTCCAATTATGTAGTTTAGTTGTAATGGCAAATATATCAGTTTCTGTAAAATTATCAAATTCCATTTCATCTATAGTGTTCCATTTATTTTCTTCCTCTATAATCCAATCTGCTCTATTGTTATGGTGGACCTGTTTTTCCCAAATTCCTGCCCAAAATTCTTCAAGTTGCGTTTTTGAAGGTAGTGTTGCATTGGCTGTCGTTGTTTCATCCAGTTGTGGACTATTTAAGTTTCGATAGAACATTTTCTCGTTTGAAGTAAACAAGATATTGTTATTTCGTCTCTGTAGGGCCTTCTTGTATCTTCGGAGTCTATGAACTTTTAACGCTAATTTTTGTTTTAAAGTGTCTAAATATTCTTCTGGTTTTCTATTGTCATTTTCGTGTCTAGTGTGAGTATTTCTTGTCTTAAATATCTGTTCAACCCTTTTCATTACCTTTCTTGATCTGTTATTATTAATATTGTTCACGCCGGAACATGACCTTCCTGAAGCCTATCCCGGAGAGACGCCAGAATGTTCAAACATGAACATGACATTCTTGGCATTCCAACACACATCCAACTTATCACCGAGGAAGATGCGTGATATTTTAAGATCATGTAATTTATCACGTACGGCGGTCGGCTCAAAGATGCTGCATCGGCACAATACACCGACGGCACACAGCTAAATACGTGTATATGTGTACATAGAATAAGTTTAGTATATAAGATTATAGTTTTAAGAAATAAACCAGCCATTAGCTCACTCCCGGCTTTGACTCATACCCTACCCCTCACCTCTCACTGCGGCCAAGACACCCTTAGCCGTCACAATGATCGGTCTTGTGAGTCTGCTCGACCGGCAGTGAGAAAACCCACTTCACTACACCCTAATCCTACCCACTTTCCGTCTGTCGCCTTAGGTCTCCCGGCGACAGATATCCCGGCCTAGGGATCCCAGGGATTGCTAGGGAACTAGGGATTAGGGTTGTATACGCGACAGTCTGTGTGACCACAGTGTACACGGCCTAGCTATACACTATACCTTACAGGGCTAGGGTAGACTAGGGAGTTAGGTTAGAGTTAGATCTAAAATAGGGATAGGTATATCATAAGATAGGTTAGGCTAGATATAGGAACCAGTAGGCTTAAATTAGGATAAGTTTAGGTTTAGGTACGTGCAAGCTTAGGGCTATACTTAAGAGCTATCGAAGGTTAGGCCCTAACTTGTACATTGGTCCTTCGAGCAAAAGCGATATAACATCTCTGGAACTCCTGTTCCCGTAGGCTGACTAGCTGACTGACTGACACTTATTATATTGCGGGCTAGTGTTCCCCAATCGCGCTAGTCTCGTGGTATAGTAAGATACTAACTAACTTGGTTGCGTCGGGCGGTAGCGAATCAGGTATCGGTCTCCCACAAGCGGGTCGCCCCGGTACTCGAGAAGTCGCACTTACCGTTTCGAGGACGAGATTGCAACCAAGTTTAGGGAAAGACATATCTACGTAAACAAGTTAGGATTGGCTAGAGGAAGCAAATAACAATGAATACATAACAAGGGCCTTAGATAAACAAATCAAGGACCCATACCTTTACAATTAAGAACATGTTACAAGTCATGAAGTCCAATCGAACCTGACTCCCAGAAAACCACAGTGTTGACAAACCGCCATCGTCCTCGTAACAAGTTACTGCCACAGCCGCGATACACACTTGTATACGAGTTCTGCGCGATCAGAGTTCATGGGCGCTAAATTTTTACGAATATACTAAGTTTACTACTACTACTACAACGACGACTACTACTACAACGAATACTACTACTACTACAACGTCTAATACTACAAATACTACACTACTACTAATACTACTACTACAACGAATACTACTACTACTTCAACGTCTACTACTACAACTACTACACTACTACTACAACGTCTACTACTACACTACTACTACTACTACACTACTACTACTACAACGTCTACTACTACTAAATAAGAGAAGGGATGGAATTTCTGGAGGGGTGAATAACATGCAATGGTATAAAACAACTGCATGTTGACTAAATATAAAATATACCTTGTTTTTCCTACTACACATAGGTACTTAACATATCCACCGCAACGATCCTCAAGGTTCCACAGCAAGCAACGCAATAAGCTGCCGCTGCCAGGACCGCATCATATATGGCCTACAGCCAGCCAACCGAAGCCGTCAAGAAAACGAATCACCAGTGAACAACAAACTACAGATGCCGTTAACGTTGAGCTGAAGCCTACGCCGAAGAGACGCCAGAATGTTCACGCCGGAACATGACCTTCCTGAAGCCTATGCCGGAGAGACGCCAGAATGTTCAAACATGAACATGACATTCTTGGCATTCCAACACACATCCAACTTATCACCGAGGAAGATGCGTGATATTTTAAGATCATGTAATTTATCACGTACGGCGGTCGGCTCAAAGATGCTGCATCGGCACAATACACCGACGGCACACAACTAAATACGTGTATATGTGTACATAGAATAAGTTTAGTATATAAGATTATAGTTTTAAGAAATAAACCAGCCATTAGCTCACTCCCGGCTTTGACTCATACCCTACCCCTCACCTCTCACTGCGGCCAAGACACCCTTAGCCGTCACAATGATCGGTCTTGTGAGTCTGCTCGACCGGCAGTGAGAAAACCCACTTCACTACACCCTAATCCTACCCACTTTCCGTCTGTCGCCTTAGGTCTCCCGGCGACAGATATCCCGGCCTAGGGATCCCAGGGATTGCTAGGGAACTAGGGATTAGGGTTGTATACGCGACAGTCTGTGTGACCACAGTGTACACGGCCTAGCTATACACTATACCTTACAGGGCTAGGGTAGACTAGGGAGTTAGGTTAGAGTTAGATCTAAAATAGGGATAGGTATATCATAAGATAGGTTAGGCTAGATATAGGAACCAGTAGGCTTAAATTAGGATAAGTTTAGGTTTAGGTACGTGCAAGCTTAGGGCTATACTTAAGAGCTATCGAAGGTTAGGCCCTAACTTGTACAAATATATTGCGTTAATCTACCACAATCAGCTCTAAGTTTTTCGATGTCCTTTTCCAATCTTACTTGCCATGCAGGTTTATTTTGGTCTCTTGCTTTTATATTTGTAGAATAGTCTTTTATTTTGTAATTAAGTTCCAGAGATATAACAAATGCTGTGCAATATATTAAGGTGTGAAGGTCTATTAGTTCTGTGTCTTCTGTTATAAATTGATGTATTATATTATTATTGAATAAGTTAGTTAAAACGGTGAGTTTATTACTATATCTTAATTTTGGTAATTTTGGGCGGACGCACGGGTCCATTCCGGAGTACTGCATTATTGTTGTTCTAAGCTTATCATGAAGCTCTTCAATATGCGTTTCTTGAATGCTATTGCGGTCTAAAAGTGTTTCTAGAATAGAATAGAATAGAATATTCTTTATTGTACACCATAAAACATTTTATGACATTCATACAAAATTTACAAATTGTACAAAAGGCGGCCTTATCGCTATGAGCAATCTCTTCCAGGCAACCTCTTTGGGTGACAGGAACGATGTAGGTTAGCATTAAAGTTCTGTGTGGTGCAATTTAAAACATCCAGAATAAACAATATAATAAACTTATAAATAAGGTATATACCTACACATACATATAAATTCATACATACCTACTACTATATTCAATATACCTACACATATACAAAATTCAATATACTTACACATATACTATATATAAAATACATACTATGTATAACCACATTCTATGTTATCAAATGGATGAAAGGTAGTGCGTTTTTAACATAGCTTTAAATATTTTAAGGGATTTTGCGCTTCGAATTTCTAAAGGAAGTCCATTCCACAGGCGTACAGCTTGGACAGTAAAAGACTTATCAAAAAAGCTTGTGGAATGCATTGGCATTTCCAGCGTCAAATCCTCGGACGACCTCAAGGACCTTATATGTGTGTCATTAAGGAACTTAAATGTCATTCTCTAGCGTTAACGTAAATGTTTCGGTCTGGGTGGACGTGTGAGATGTTTGTGTGCATGTGTTTGAGAATAACTGGGTTTGTGAGCATAACTGAGTGCCATATAATGATTGAGTGTGAGTTTGTGATGCTGGACGTTCGATATTCAGTATGAGATTACTCGTTTGTATGGTGGAGTTGTCATCAATACTGTTATCTATATCATGTTGTAATTGTAATCTAACTTCTTCCTTCAATTGGTTTAGAGTGTCTTGTGTCAATGATTTATTTCGTATTATTGTTCTTCTCTGATCGGCTAGTCGCTGCTCGGTCACATTGACTTCGGGATATTGTTTTGAAAAGATTTCGTGAAGTTTCTTCCTATAGGTGGTCATATCTGTTTCTAATTTGGTAATTAAGTAGTAGGTTCGCATGATAAATATATTTACTTCTTTGCTCCATGTCATGCGTTTCCTAGGTTTTCCAGCCTTAGTGGACGCAAGTAAAAAGGCATTTGCCTCCCGCGCAACATCTAAGGTTGGTGTAGGCGTTTCACGCGAATCGTGATCCACGGAAGACACCGGAGTTGGTATGTATGAAGTAGTGGATGGACTGTAAGGTTCTATTATTGAGACTGATGAGTTTAAACTAGTGTTTTCGTCTGTGTGGTTGGCTGTAGTATCTTCGGGTGACCCGGAGGGAGCCCGCCTAATCAACTCCTCTCCGCTGACGGTTCGTAAGCTAAGACACCCAGCGTCAGCTCCAGGTGTGCCCCGGCGATTGCCCCCGGGAAGCGATCCTATACGATTACTTCTTAATCTCATCTCCATAAGAATGGGTTTCCATTGCCATGTTAGCCGCGCCAGTAACATAAGATCGCGTGTCCGCCCCCCACGTGAGTCAGGTGGTCGACTCGGACGTATTATTATTATTATTATTATCATTAGTATCAGTACAAAGGTTAAAGTAAGTTAGGCTTTTTTAATCCGAACTCTAAATTCAGGTAAATTTACTGATCAAAGTCAAAGTCAAAATCCTTTATTCATTTAAATCACAAAGTGACACTTATGAACGTCAATTTAAAAAAATAATTACTTAAAGCTTCCACATTTACATTTACTGCCACGTTCGCAAAGCAAGGGCGTAGAACCATGAGAAAGAACGCAATAAAACTCAAGGTCACTCTTTTTCATCGCCAGGTTTTGCATAATACATAAAAATTTAAATTTTGTAAGGTGCTGCAACTGTTAAACCTTCTATGTCATTTGTATATATTTACTCTACTTAATACTCAAGCATAATGTAGTAAAATTTTGATGTTCATTTAATTAGCCTCCTGAAAATTGACATGGTGAAACAGGAGCATCCACTTACATTAAGTACCTAATAATGCAGGCAATCCGCGCAAATGTTCAGAACCATGATAGAAATGATACAGTTTAATATTAAAAATGTAATACCAGCCCGTAAGACCGACATCGACCAGTCATCGCAAGTAGCACCCGTTCACGAGTATGACGCATGGGCCAGCCATCATCCCTCTCGCCATATCAGAGGGACAGGGATGACCCGACACACGACGCCACCACAAGAAATGACATTTTAGTGAGCATGACGACAACGGTACACGAACCGGCAGTAATTAACAATCTGTTGGTATACTGACCATGAACACGAATTACCTGCATTTTCCAGATCGTTAATATTATCATAAATATGTGGAACGCGTGCAAAATGCAAATGTAGTACCTATATTTGATTGTTGGTTTTTCTTTGATGTGTTTGAGGATCGTTTATTATAATGTTTATTATTATGCAAACATGACAGTAGAAATAAGACGTACAATATACTAATAAAAAAATATGTAAACTTTTCTTTAGCGTTCAAACGAACCAAGTTCCCATTGCCGAACGCGGACATAGAGTTCTACACACAACGTCTGCGCAACTTGGAGGGCATCTACTCGCAGCTGCGCGACCCTCGCGTCAAGCGCATGGCGCACTACCTCGAGGACACGCGCAGTGTTTATCTCAGCTGCTTCAAGACCATGCTCACCAATGTTGTCGCCGGTTAGTTACATAGAGTTGTACTGTACACACATCTACTCACAGCTGCGCGACCCTCGCCTCGCGTCAAGCGCATGGCGCACTACCTCGAGGACACGCGCAGTGTTTACCTCAGATGCTTCAAAACCATGCTCACCAATGTTGTCGCCGGTTAGTTACATAGAGTTGTACTGTACACACATCTACTCACAGCTGCGCGACCCTCGCCTCGCGTCAAGCGCATGGAGCACTACCTCGAGGACACGCGCAGTGTTTACCTCAGCTGCTTCAAGACCATGCTCACCAATGTTGTCGCCGGTTAGTTACATAGAGTTGTACTGTACACACATCTACTCACAGCTGCGCGACCCTCGCCTCGCGTCAAGCGCATGGCGCACTACCTCGAGCACATGCGCAGTGTTTACCTCAGCTGCTTCAAGACCATGCTCACCAATGTTGTCGCCGGTTAGTTACATAGAGTTGTAATGTATACACATCTACTCACAGCTGCGCGACCTTCGCCTCGCGTCAAGCGCATGGCGCACTACCTCGAGGACACGCGCAGTGTTTACCTCAGCTGCTTCAAGACCATGCTCACCAATGTTGTCGCCGGTTAGTTACATAGAGTTGTACTGTACACACATCTACTCACAGCTGCGCGACCCTTGCGTCGCGTCAAGCGCATGGCGCATTACCTCGAGGACACGCGCAGTGTTTACCTCAGCTGCTTCAAGACCATGCTCACCAATGTTGTCGCCGGTTAGTTATAGGTAAATTCACGAAAGTTGACCACAAATGGCGGCCGTCGCGCATATGTACATTCGTGCACCAATGGCGTTGCTCCATTCTTGACGCATTTAGGGAATGCGTCAAGAACGGAGCCACGCCATTGGCACTCCACCCGCGCCTCACCCCGCACCTCCACGGGGACCTAAAAAATGATTTCTGCGCAGTGGTCATCTTTCGTGAACCGACCTATACATAGAGTTGTACTGTACACACATCTACTCACAGCTGCGCGACCCTCGCCGCGCGTCAAGCACATAGCGCACTACCTCGAGGACACGCGCAGTGTTTACCTCAGCTGCTTCAAGACCATGCTCACCAATGTTGTCGCCGGTTAGTTACATAGACTGTACACACATCTACTCACAGCTGCGCGACCCTCGCCTCGCGTCTAGTGCATGGCGCACTACCTCGAGGACACGCACAGTGTTTACCTCAGCTGCTTCAAGACCATGCTCACCAATGTTGTCGCCGGTTAGTTACATAGAGTTGTACTGTACACACATCTACTCACAGCTGCGCGACCCTCGCCTCGCGTCAAGCGCATGGCGCACTACCTCGAGGACACGCGCAGTGTTTACTTCAGCTGCTTCAAGACCACGCTCACCAATGTTGTCGCCGGTTAGTTACATAGAGTTGTACTGTACACACATCTACTCACAGCTGCGCGACCCTCGCCTCGCGTCAAGCGCATGGCGCACTACCTCGAGGACACGCGCGGTGTTTACCTCAGCTACTTCAAGACCATGCTCACCAATGTTGTCGCCGGTTAGTTACATAGAGTTGTACTGTACACACATCTACTCACAGCTGCGCGACCCTCGCCTCGCGTCAAGCGCATGGCGCACTACCTCGAGGACACGCTCAGTGTTTACCTCAGCTGCTTCAAGACCATGCTCACCAATGTTGTCGCCGGTTAGTTACATAGAGTTGTACTGTACACACATCTACTCACAGCTGCGCGACCCTCGCCTCGCTTCAAGCGCATGGCGCACTACCTCGAGGACACGCGCAGTGTTTACCTCAGCTGCTTCAAGACCATGCTCACCAATGTTGTCGCCGGTTAGTTACATAGAGTTGTACTGTACACACATCTACTCACAGTTGCGCGACCCTCGCCTCACGTCAAGCGCATGGCGCACTACCTCGAGGACACGCGCAGTGCTTACCTCAGCTGCTTCAAGACCATGCTCACCAATGTTGTCGCCGGTTAGTTACATAGAGTTGTACTGTACACACATCTACTCACAGCTGCGCGACCCTCGCCTCGCGTCAAGCGCATGGCGCACTACCTCGAGGACACGCGCAGTGCTTACCTCAGCTGCTTCAAGACCATGCTCACCAATGTTGTCGCCGGTTAGTTACATGGAGTTGTAGTGTACACACATCTACTCACAGCTGCGCGACCCTCGCCTCGCATCAAGCACATGGCGCACTACCTCGAGGACACGCGCAGTGTTTACCTCAGCTACTTCAAGACCATGCTCACCAATGTTGTCGCCGGTTAGTTACACAGAGTTGTACTGTACACACATCTACTCACAGCTGCGCGACCCTCGCCTCGCGTCAAGCGCATAGTGCACTACCTCGAGGACACGCGCAGTGTTTACTTCAGCTGCTTCAAGACCTACCTCACCTCACCAACGATGTTGTTGGTAAAGTATTAAAGATACTTCATTTACTATATAGCAGCGTACCTATAAATCCATGGATAAGCTTTTATTATAAAACCATGACATTCAGAGCATATCTAAGATATTCTTAAATAATTAGATATTTTATCTAGGATGCTACTTAAAAAAGGGACGCATGGTATATCTGTACTCGTTTATTTGAAATTCATTTGAAATTAATATTGCTTATAATTTGTTACTTATTTCAGCTATCGTCGAATGTCGGGACATTGTTTTATTTCAAAAACCTTTGATACCTCATTTCGAAACATTTGAAGCTACGGAGTTCACGGACGCGAAACAACTTATCAGGCCGATGTTTCATTGTATCGGTCTACTGTGGGGCAATTCTAGATACTATTGCAATGTGGAAAAGCTTATACGTAAGTTATGATAGATTACTTATATTTAATAAGTTAAAAAGTGAAAGTGAAAATAAAATTACGATTTTTCACAGCTTTGCTACGAGAACTGTGCAACTTAGTTATACAGCAGTGTACAAATAGTATCGATCCAATTTCAATATTTCAAGGAGATGCTGAGGAACAACTATTGAAGATAAGGAACGCTTTAAATATACTGAATCATTTTATGTAAGAATCATGTTCTATTTTCTTAGGTATTATAATTTTAACATGCAAAAAATACTAATCTGTGATTGATATACATTTTAGCGAGACGTATGAAATGAACCGAGATAAAGTAACCACATTTTTCCCGCCTGGTGTGCTGCCAGTGCGATGGTCGTTTGATTTTGATCGGGTTTTCATGAGGTTCAACGTATACATGAAACGTCTGAAGATGATAGAGTCCATTCTAGAAGCCACCGTGGAGATACTAAAATTAGAAAAGGTTGAATTTTGTGGACTTAGAGGGAAAATATTAAGCGTTGATTGTGCCAAGGTAAGAATTGTTATAAATTATGTGCATGGGTAGATATTTTTTTAAATTATGTAATGATGACAGATATCAGTATCAACTAGGACTTATTCAATTTATTCTCAAAGTTCTGTGCTGTTGTTCTTTGTATGTATAACTAGTAAGATTTTGTGACCTATTCAATTAGCTCTGTGCGCATTAATAGTATATTTTGAACTGCACCTCGTTTAAGCAAAAACCAGTAGACAAAAATTAAAACGTTTGTGCAAAAGATTCAGATTTTTTCTACTGGTCTAAAGATTCCCAATTAAGTACTATTAGATATTTTCTAGAGGGACACTAATTATTGGATGCAAGACCGAGGAACAGAGCGAACTTTATTATTACGAGAGAACGTTATTTCACTAAGGGGGATTTAAATGTGATTTTTGTAAAAAAAAATATTAATGCTTTTATTGGTTTGTGCGGCGCACTTAAATTGCTAGATGTAGGTTCCATTCTGTAAATTACGCGCTATGTTGTCATTGCACAGGTATTGGACAAGTATCAAATGAAGTATAATGATTTGGGCAATATAACTTACGATCCGGCTGATCCTGAAGATGATTCGTTTCTGGCTGAATATGCAAAATTCCAAGGCGTACTTGAGGATACTGATCGAAAGCTTGCCGCTCTATTTACTCAGGGACTTGACGAATGCCGGAATTTGGAGCACTTCTTTAAGGTACGACATTGATGTACAAAACATCAATGAGGCACGATTAACAATTATGCTATAAACTACGGGAGTACCTATATCTAATATGTATTCTGTTTCTTTTATGTATGCCTTAACTGGGCTTTATTTATAATCGACAGTATGTTCTAATTCAATTAACGATAAACATAGATCTGTTAACACGAGAACTCTTTCAATTTAAGTGAAGTAAGTTCATAAATAGCGAGTTTATGTTAAATGATTTATTGTTTTCTTCCAGTTTTTCCAAATTGTAGGAGATCTTTTCCATCGCCCAGTCATAAAAGAGGAATTGAAGCCTAAGCTTCATAGACTACTTGATTTAATGCATAATAATCTAGATGACGTCAAAGAAATATTTGATGAAGAAATGGCGGTTAGTATTGATTGTTCTTATTATTGATGGCGTTAGTAGCACGGGTATCAATGATTAAATTAAATCTATTAATAGCACCGTATATTATTATATGATATGAAATCTAATACTAATATTTAAGCTGAAGAGTTTGTTTGTTTGTTTGCTTAAACGCGCTAATCTCAGGAACTACTGCTCCGATTTGAAAAATTATTTCAGTGTCAGATAGCCCATTTATCGAGGAAGGCATCACGCTATGAGCCACGGGAGCGGAGCAGTAGCCTTAAATAAAGCGGGTGTAACCGCGGGCTCATCTAGTAATATATAAGATTGGTTGTATTTGTAGAGTGCGAGATTTATTAATAACCAATTCAAAAGGAAAATTATTAGACCGAACTGGATGATCAATTCTGGCTAATGTATATAGACTTCATTGTTCGATGTTGAGCTGCTAATAGTCCAGTCATTTGATAGTTTTGCCTGAAAAGTTTCCGGGAGTTTGGAAAATTTGTGATTTTATAGATTTAGACGTGCTTTTAATAATTTTCACTTTGCCACCTCGTATCCTTAAAGTAAGTATGGTCTAAGCACGTATCATTGCCACTCGCGCGTCCTATTGGAAAAATGGCGCCCAAATACAGTTTTTTGAGAATAACTGCGTTCCAACTCATTTTACGATAAAAAAGTATGTAATAAATTAAACTAGAGAAAATTTCCTACAGTTCATGTACTAACCTTTTTTTTGTTAAATCAATAGAATGTATAATAAAATACCAAGTAATATTTTTGTAAGTACCTGAGAAGCATAACACTGTAACTCCGTTTTTTACGATTTTGAGTTTTTTACACTATCCTATTGTATGTGTCCTTCTCTACAAAGCCATAGTACTGTAACTAATAAAATCAACTTTATGACAGAGTTTCGAAATTGTATTATAATATATGTCTGGGGAACATTCTAAAGCATAATATTTTAAGTGATTATACATTAAAATACTCGAATATATAATTTGCATTTTACTGTATGTGCGGTGTTACATGGTTCCGCCGCTACACTTTCGGTGACGTGGCACACGATGAAGCGATCTTATAAATAGCGCGCAGGAGTTACAGTGCGTCTACTATGGAAGTGCCTCACAAGCTCATTCTCTTCATACAAGACTATCTGTCGGATAGAAGCTTTTGGTACCGCGTTGAAGGCGCGCTCTAATCGAGTCACGCCATCCGGCCCAGGTTCCCTCAGGGGTCAGTGCTTTCGCCTCTCTTGTATTCATTGTTTACTGCTGATATACCGATGCATCGGCTAGTGCAGACAGCTCTTTTTGCAGACGACACAGCCATCTATATCTCAGGCGCAGACCCTGGCGCGTGGTTCCGGAGATGGCGGATAGAGGTCAATCCCGAAAAGACTCAGGCGGTGCTCTTCCACCGGAGAGCTCCTCACCTGTACCCTCCGGGTGCGACCCCACAAATAAGGATGTTTGGATCCCCTATTCCATGGACTAGGGAAGCCAAATACCTTGGTGTGATTCTTGATGATCGACTATCGTTCCGTTCACACATTACGAAGGCTCGCAATAGAGCCTCCTTTGTGCTTGGGCGTTTACATAGCTTAGTCAACGCTAAATCTAAACTATCGCTCACATCGTGTATAAGGCCTATAATGACATACGCTAGTGTAGTATTCGCACACACTAGGCCACACAGGATCCATAGGCTACAAACACTTCAAAATAAGTTCATGCGGCGGGTTCAACGAAACTTTACATAATGATACGGATAACAAGTCTTACTGTATGATGTGGGATGAAACACAAGAAGGTAGAGGAGCCAATTAAGTTGGATCATGCATCATTGAATGGGTTCTTAACTACAAGGCCGAAAAAGCGGAAGAAATTACAATTTGGTCTGACAATTGTTCGGGGCAAAACCGCAATGTAATACTATTGTATTGCTATTTTTCGCTACTACAATACACGGGACTTGGTAACAAGTCCCGTGCTTTGTTGTAGCCAAAAATAGCAATTAAAATAGCTAGGTTGATTGCAAAATCAACCACAAATTTCTACTTCGTAGCCTCACACACTCTGAAGCTGACGTTGTCCATTCAGTCATCGAAAGAAAACTGAACTATCTCGTTTTGATATTATAGTTCCACGTGATGGAAGCAGTTCATTAAAATTTGTAAAACAAAGAATCCTCTGATAATTCACAACATGGATCTTTTGAATATCAAGGATATCAAATAATTTGCAAATAATTTCAGCCAGAGGCGTAAAAATTCAAAAGTCGAACCGTTTTTTATTTCACACACAAGTCAGAAAAGACAGTACTGCGATTTTATTTCATAAAAAAAAATTATGATGAAGAGTTTTCAGAGATTAATCTTAAGAAAAACACAAGACTAGCTCTTTTGTTGCCAAATACCTTACCCCAAGGAAACCAGAGTATTCGCCCCATTAGCATTCCTAACTACAAAGACTTAACGACCTTAACACAGTTATTACCGATCCAGACCTAAAAATGTTTTATATTGATCTTCCTTACGACAACACTGTTGATGTTTTTGAACATTTTTTATAATTACTTTCTTTTTTTTCAGTTTATTTTAATTCGAATTTTAAGGTATGTTGCCGACTGTTAATATAAGAGTAAAATTGTTTAAAAGCATAACACTGTATGTGATACAGTTTTTATATTTCCTTAAAAAAGTACCAATTATACTGTCAAATTGATCTTAATATTGTTACCTAATTAAAGTTTATTAGTGTAGTTATTATCTAATTAAACATGTTCTGCAAAATGTTGCCACATTTTATTTCACAAGCTCCTTAAAGTCAAGATTGTCAGTTATTTTTGAGAAAATACCTTCTCCTGTAAAGTTTGGTTTTTGGCTCTTACAGTTATATGCTTCTCAGGTACAGATTATTTTTAGACTTGCCTTTAAAGTCGTTTCAGACAATAGTTAAAAATAATCTTATACTAAAGGCATATATTATTATATATGCCTTTAGTATAAACTTTTTATTTTTATTTAGTACAAACCACAGGAGACTTATTGGCAGTGAAGGCAATGAAAATTCGAAAAGAGCACGTCGAAATCTATAATACCACCAATTTTCAAAACTCCCGGCAAATTTGCCAGGTATTTCGTTTTTTGAGCACCAAATGACTGTACTATGACATTATTTTATTGAATAACAATGGAAGTTATTATAACTATATTATGGCATTATTCTTACCTCACAATCTATGGTTTTCAGAAATTGGGTAAAGGCCCCGAGAGACCCATGGTAGACAATTATTTACCACCAGTAGCTGGTATATTGTGGTGGCTACACAAGTTACGAAAGAGGATACAGACGCCAATGGAAGATTTTATTATGTTTGAAGACCCGTAAGTAAAAATATCTCAAAATATAAGAACAAAATTCCGTTTGTACCATTAGATTACCATTACCACTCCGTGGTACCATTAGACAGCCTAGTGCCATCGATGGTATTGTGGCACTTATTGTTTGCCGTCGTTCCATTACATAGAATGTACCATTGCAAACAATATATTTTTTAAACGTGATACATTCCAGAAATGAATAATTAAAATATTATATGATAATTTTAATAAGGCTATGTTTTTCTTACGATAAGTAATATTTTCACCTTCGATATGATATCTATCTTGACACAATTTATTTTTACAGCATTATAGAATCCGAGTATGCAGCGTATATGAAACAGAAAACTAACGAAATGCTGGGCTACTTGAACGCGGTGGACGATAAACAATTCAAAGCTTGGTGTCTCACTGTGCCAGCCATTTGTAAACAGCATCTCGCGAAGAACCTAATTTATAGAGATCCACCATTCGTCAGAAATAACTTCAGTCCGGAGGTAACACTGAAACTAAATAACACTATTAGGATTAGAATTTATAAACAAGGTTAATAATTTGAATCAGTTTTCTATGACTATTTAAGTATTTACCTAATTATAATGTAACTTTTTGGCAGTTAATGATGTTATTACGGGAAATACGTTATATGAAGTATTTGGATAAACAAGGAATACCTGCAGAGGGACTTGAATTATACGCAAGGAATGAGAAGTTGCAGGTAAGGAACTCCAACCTTAAAAATCTATTGAAATTTATAGTTAAGTAGTTGATCCATTTACATGACCATCCATTTACAATTTTAATTTCTCAGCAGTGACCTTTTCTCAGCGTTGCAACGACTGTCGTGGACGTCACAATGTATGTACCTACAATGTGACGTCCATACTGAGAACTTAAAATATGGTAATCTTTATATGAACACGACTTAAACGAATATTGTTCCTATGCTAGTACATATTATAATATGTTTCTGTATCATACAGTACGACATGAATCGATTGAACCGCGCCATCGATTGGTATAACGCGATCCGAGAGGGCAGCCACGAGACTGAAGTGGCGCTCATTGAAAAGGAGATTGCTGCCATCGACCGGCTCCTCGGCCGCGGTGTTGAAGAACTCACGTGGGATGATGATTGTGAGTTGATAAGATATTCGTCTACATCCAGGGCTGAAACAGAACTTGTAAGAGCTAGCAGACGTATTTACTTGACAAAAACATATTGAATATTTATGACAAAAATAGTTTTACGTTAGAATGTCTATAACACGTGCGACTCTGGTAACTTTCAAACAACGCAGTTGGGTAAAAACACAAAGATTCAGAAACCTATTTTTAGGGCAGAAGGTGGCGGTTCAGGGATCGGACACACAACCTTCAACACAAATAAGAACTTCCATGCGACCACTTGTAAGTTAATCTTAACTAAGAATTTAAATCTAAATTATACGCTGTCTAAATTATACTGTTTTAAACAAAAACGGTATAATTTAGACACAACAACCGAATAGAATGCTTACCAGAATAAGCGGTAAACACGTACTGTCGCACTCATTTCAGTGGCGGTAATTTTTACACGACGCTTTAAAGTTTCCAAAATATCTAGCTATCGGTAGAGACCACAGGGTGCATTTAGAAAATGTATGGAAATTTTTCCCGTGGACTTTAACACCCGTGGAAATTTTTTCCGTGCACCTCATAACTAAAAATTGGCCCACGATCCAAGCTAGCAAGTATGCGTACACTCATAGCAGATACTAACACTAGGTACATTATTCCATACATTTCGTTTCGGAGAAAATAAGTAAGGTCTGGCGGCCCTGGGATCTTACTCTATAGTAATAGGGAAGTTTTCTGCAAGGGAAGTAAATTATACAAGTATTTTTATCTAGTGAAGCATGTCAAAATAGTAGTAGTTTCATTCATCATTAATGTTAAGACTTTATTTAACATTTTATATTGTCCATTTATTGATAATTATAATAAGTATTCTACTTGACAGAAAAAACTATAACGTCACTAGATAATTTTTCATACAAAAGCCGTAGTAAAGGTTGTTTTTGACATTTCATTGAAAGTGTTTGATTTGACTAGTTGGAAACAACCTTATTATAGGATAATATCGATACTACCTGCTTTTAGTAAATTTTTTGAAAAGATCATACTCAAGCAACTACTTAGACATTTTAATTAAAACAGCCAAAAAAATAGCACTCGTTGAAGGACAACGAGAGCAATTTTTTTTTTAAATACATCTCTCGCACTAGGATTGTATGTATAAAAATATGGTTTTACCAAGGGCCTCTCGGTAACAGATGCAGGAGTAGCGTTACTCAAACTTATCTACAGTGCTTGGGAGAGTTACCAAAATGCCGTTGGTGTGTTTTGCGACTTTTCGAAAGCATTCGATTATATCTGACATGAGACGCTCTTGTGCAAGCTTAGACATTACGGCTTCCAGAGTAAAGCATTAATTGTCGTTAGGTTGTACTTAAGTGACAGGATCCAATGTGTTGAAATAAATGGCTCGATCTCCGGTGGCTTACCAGTTGATTTAGGAGTACCACAGGGCAGCATCCTAAGGTATTTCTTGTTTCTTATTTACATAAATGATTTACCCTTTTGCTTAAGAAAAATTTGGGACATTGTGCTGTTTGCTGACGATACTTCTTTGATATTTAAGGTAGATAGAAATAAGGAACACTATAACGAAATAAACAGTGCACTCATTCAAGTGACCAAATGGATTTATAAACAGTCTACTGAACGCCAAAAAAACAAAATGTGTTAACTTTGCTCAGCCTAATGTCAGAAACGATGTACTCGAAACAACTTATTCCACACTAGAGGACGCCAGCAGCTACGCCTGCATAAATTTACCCGTTTTGGCCGATCCCGTGGGAATTTCGGGAAATCCTTTCTTAGTGCACCCCTACGATCCCCAAGGAACATACATGCCAAATTTCAGCTTGCTGCGCCCAATAGTTTCGGCTGTAGCGTGTCTGTCAGTCAGTCAGTAACGCAAGGATTTTATATATTAAGATTATTTCTAGGATTAACACTTGATTCGAAGTTACAGTGGAGTGCGCACGTTACATATCTCTCAGTGCTCGGCCAGAGTGAAAGGCGGGTGCGGATGCGGGCGCGACGCGGTGAACTGTAATATGTATATGAAACTCTATAGGAGTGACTGCAGTGGGCGAGCGGGCGCGGCGAGCGGCGCGGGCGGTGTAACGCGGGGAGCACGCGGGCAACTCAAACCATAGGACTTTCATACAAGTGTCCACAGTGAATGCGCGGGCGGCAAGCGAGGAAACAACGCTGAGCGTGTGGATCTCAAACAAAAAAAAAAACAAAAATGTTATCTTAAGACTGTGAAATTAAGTAATATTACAATTTCATAGGGCATGAAGATTTTTTTATATTTAAAGAAACGTACGAACTTTTACAGTGTGTTTACATTATTTTCAAACTCTATTTCTAGTAAGAATTTTCTAGGAACAATAATTCTTCTTCATCCGTATTGTATTTGACAAACACTGTACACCGCACCCGCAAACGCGCCGCGCGTGTCAGTGGCGGACACGTGAAAAAGCACGCGCCGCAGCGCGCGATTCGCCCGCTCTACTATGGCCAAGCACTCAGGGAAAGTTACCTCAGCTGCTTATGCCGTTAAGAAGGTTCATAGATTGACCGATGTCGATACGGCTAGATTGGATTATTTTAGTTATTTTTATAGTGTTATATCATATGGCATATTGTTATGGGGTAGAGCTGCTGATATCGAAAATATTTTTATATTGCAAAAACGGGCAGTTAGGGCCATTTACCAGTTGTAGAAAAGAGTTTCACTCAAAGAAAAATTAAAAATGTTGGTATTCTTACCGTCACGCGGCGCGCACCAATGACTTTTCGGAGTTATGTACGTATTGAATTGTTAATTATCGCTTGTCCCATGCCTCGGAGAGCATGTTAAGCCGTCGGCCCCGGTTGTCATGAAGATCTTTGACAATCGTTACAGGGCGTCAGAACCTTCTAATAAACTGACACTAGTCTAAACCATGGAATATCGCTATCCCTTCGGGTTGCGGCGGTCAGACAGGCAGTCGCTCCGTGGAAAAACTAACATTCAGCCAAATCCGGTTAGACTAGTAAGCGGACCCCAGATTGAAACTGGGATAACGCTTAGAGCATAGTATAAATCGGCCGCCGCCGGTTTGAATGTACGCGTGAGTCGCCGGCGCCGTGTACGCATGCACTTTTCACGCACACAATCTCATAGACGAGCGCGGGGGGCGCGGCTTCAGTACGGGATGCGCCGCGCGTTTGATCGCGTGCATTCATGTAGGTACTAAACTGCTCGCCCGCTCGAATTGTTTATGTACATTCAGTGTTCTAATAAACGTTATTAATATTATACAATGTGTTAAACGACAGTAAATTAAACTTGTTACATTTTTCTCGTTATAAAGGGCATTTAGATAGTTATATAACGCTTAGATAGTCAGAAGGTATTTGAAAAAAATATATATGCAAGCTTAAATTGTGAAGTATTCAGCGCGATCACTTAAAAAAGCGGCTATACAGCCGGGCGTCGCGGTGTAAACAAGTGACAACCCGTGCGTCAACGCAAGAGTAGGCAATTAACTCGCCGAGCGGCCTTAGCTAACCTACTATTCTTATTTTACTATGCTTAGAGGATGATGGTATTCTTACCGTCACAATATATTTATGTCAGCGTTTTGCATGTAAGACTAAGGCCCACTTGCGCAACGTTTGATTTAAGTCACTCCTTAATTTAAATTTATTGAAAAGAATTAACAGCATAAAATAATTTAAGTTAAAAGTATTTAGCGTCCTCTTGCACAACGACAACAACGCTAAGATTTAGTTAAACATTTTATGAGGTCGGTAAAGTAGTTTCTACGTTTTGTTTCATGGCATGAAGCCTTTTTGTTACGATTTTCACGATGTTATGCGTATGGTTTCGCATAAAACCTTAGACTAATTATATTCTTTGAGCATAAAACAAAACGCATTGTCGTCGCCTAGCAACGAAATGACAATTGACAAATAATAACTAGAAACTTTTGAGCACTAACCCTAGAACCCTACATGGGGTGCAGGTGCACCCCACACTTATTTGTTTTCTAAATATCTCAATTTCTTTAATATCCACGAATTCGCGCGTCGGAGTATTTTAGTTTGGTGTCAACCGCTCGCGTTACGTCCATACCGTGAGGAAGGGACCGCGTTGTGTGGTCGCCTGTATAAGTGCTATGGGGTACGCCAGTACCCCAGTGTAGTAAAATCGTAAGATTATTTATTTATTACGATTGATGCATTTATATGTAATAAGTTATTAAATTTGATTATTTATTAAAACAATAGTCTTATATGAATTAAATACAGATATTTTTAGATATTATGAAGGTAAAATTCAATGAAGTTTATTTATTTTGTTTCGGATGGCTGTCAGAGGTTTGAATTACGAAGAAATAAGCTCTATTCTAGACCACAAATCTGGCGAGGAAGAAATAGAAGTTGGGACCAGTTGTGATTCCTGGGTTCTTTACAAGTGTTCAAGATCAAATAATAAGCATAATATAAAGTTTCAGCAGACAGTTTTGAAATTAGGTTTTGAACTGATACATGAATATTTGGAGAACCGTCACCGGATGTATTTTCATGAATTGTTTTTTTTTTTTCATTTTAAGGATTACAGTCATTTTAGTATGGGGTGTTCCAGCACCCCAGTGTAGGAATAACATGTGCGCCAAATAGTGTAGGATTCTAGGGTTAACAATTACACAAGTAGGTACATTGTTATCAGTTATATCATCATCATCATCATGTCAGCATATGTCCAGCAGTGGACGTCCCTACGTCCACTGCTGGACATATGCCTCCCCCTGCTGCGTCGTCCGGTCCAGTTATATGATTATTGATAATTTTCGTTGCAAATGACAAGATGCCAACATCAGTGTGACAGTTCTTAAATGAAATTAGCCACTAAACAGCCGATTTTCGGTAATTAATTTTGACAGTTCTTAAATCATATTACTCGACAAATTTTTCGTTGTGCAAGACGCTAGTGGTGTTTAATATATTTTTTCTCGTTAAATACATCTTAATTCAATTTAAGGATCGTTGTGCAAGTGGGCCTAAATATAAATTCTTATAAAATGAATAGTGACATACACAATATCATTACTAGAAATAGACATAAATTATGAGTTCCGTATTTTCGTTTGCACAAAACGCATAGTTCTTTTATTGGGCTTAGTATACGCATATATTATAATTGCCGTTAGGGGCAGAACATATCTGACCGAAGATGCGTCGAACGTATCTTCGGTCGCGTCTATTCCGTCAAATGAATCGGTACACATCTGACGGAAAATGCGTCGAGCGTATCTGCACACATTTGCTGAAAGCGTGGCTATTATGCACACATATAAGTTTGTTCGTGCAGGGTCGTACTCAGGGCAGCTCAATATTTTACTGTCATATTCTTTTACCTAATCATTTTTCGTGTTCCCTGATGTTGCAATTCGAGTTTGACTATTAAAAATATGTCGGACTTCGAAGATTTTTTATAGTAGCCAACAAGCGTTATTTGAAAATATATACTATTTAGGTATGGAGGTTCAAAAATAATAGACGATAATACAATTTGGTTACGGTTTTTCACAAAACTTATACAAATGATATAGAAGGTTATACAGTTGCAGAGCAAGACACAAAATGTTTTATCTATAGCTATGTATGGAAATTGTTCCCGTGGACCTTTAGCACCTCATACCCAAAAATTGGCCCTCGATCCAAGCTAGCAAATATGCGTACACTCATAGCACATACTAACACTACATTATTCTACACATTTCGTTTCTGAAAAAATAAGTAAGGTCTGGCGGCCCTGGAATCTGACGATCTTAAAATCACCGATCTGGGAATGACATGGATATGGTATGTCCAATACCTACGAATTTAGCGTGCACACCTACGAAATTAGCGTGCACACCTATGAAACGTTGGGCAAATAAAATGGCTGCCATTTGGGTTGTTCTCCAGAATGTAATCGATATCGATATGGAGCCGGTTAGAGGAGAATAATACATTTTTGTAGTAAGTTACCTTTGTTAGTTTAAATCTTTTGCCAGATTAGTTTATTCCATAATGCAAATGTGGGCTAACATGGCAAAGCGAAAGACGACCCTTGTATGAAACATGTAACAAAATATTCTCTGAGAGCCAATATCGGCTTTTTAGACATATTTATGCACAAAAACAAAATTATTATGTTCGATAGACAACGATTTCACAGCAGATGTACCACAAACCTTGGCGAAAAATATAGCGATAGTGGCACGAATGACATTTCTAATAAAATATCGTCATGATTAATTTATTCAGTAAACTATGGCTATCTCTTTTTTCTGACAGAGATATCCCTAAGACAAAACGAGACAACACTATGTTTGGTGGCTTTATGTCGGTTTCGTATATATGTGTATAAAGAAATCATGGCGAAATGTGGGTGTAATATTACACCTCTGCCTACCCCTCCGGGGATACAGCCGTGAGTCTATAAAAATATAAAATAAAATAATATATGTGAATAATGTAATTTTTCTATATGTACCTACTATTTGCTCTCTCCATTTATATTCCTTACTCAAAGGGCAAAATTCACGTGGTGCGTGGTGCGCGCGACGTCGACGGATAATCCGTTAGTACGCTCGACGTACTAACGGATTATCGGTCAGGTGTGAATGGTTGAACGTTTTTCTATACATTTGTATGTATTGGCGTTACGCGACCGATAAAACGCGACGGATCTTCCGTCAGATATGTTCCGGCCCTTAAGTTCGTTTCAGGCAGAAGTTAAAAATAATGTTATAAATAAGGCATACTATAGTTTGAAGGATTATTTTGATGACAGGTGCGCTTGGAAGTAGTTGTTCACTTTTGACTAGGTCAATCATATGCAGTTTTATTTTATAGTGTAGTTAATTACCATATTTTCATTTCATACTATATTTTGCATTCATGTTCTTTCATTATAACTTTGCGGATTTGTAAAATGTGGGGAACTCGTTCGTGGTCATGGGCTAACTAATAGATTGCCAATTGCTTTGGTAACATACCATGTTGCGTTCTGACCATGTTCGCGAGTTGCCTACATTAAAAAGACGTAAGTAGATGCTCCTGTTTCACCATATTTACTTTGGGAGGCTTGCCAACTAAACATCATTTACTGCTTGAGTATGATATCAATAGTAACTAAAAAACTTACTAGTAGATGCCTTACAATGTGAAACAGTTGTAGCTCCTTACAAAAAAAAAATTACAACCATTATATTATTATTTGATTGAAAAGAGTGGCCATGAGTTTTATTGCCCATTCTTTCTCGTGGTTCTACCTATTGCATTGCGAACGTGGCAGTAAATGTAAATGTAGAATCATTAAGTAATTAAGTTAAATTTTGACGTTCATAAGCGTCACTTTGTGGCCTAGATGAACAAATGATTTTGACTTTTGACTTTGACTTTCACTTCGTTTTGATATGTGTCTCACCTTGCACGAGGCATTCTCAGGAGCGATGGGCATCGACTGCGAACCAACCACTAGATTTTATTGTAAATATCTGAAAGTTGATGATGTTTCTGACCTACCTAAATAACATTACTCGTACATGAGATTAATAATTATTTAAAAGGCTCTTAAATTTCTTGTACCCATACCCTTAAATCTTCGTGAAAGTTCGTAAAGGTGAAACTTACTTAAATAATACAGTTAATTCCATTTTTTCAGTTACTGATTGGATGGCAGAGGTGTACACGGCCATTAATACATTGCAGGAGCGCGTCCTGACCGCTCAAAATAATGTGAAGGAAGGTCTTACCGATATCGCTAAATGGGGCAATATTCCCTTACATAACCGTAAGGAAAACGCCGAGAAATTGGAACTTCTCGCTGTCAAGGAACGGCATCCACGTTTTGTTAAAAGGTGGAAATTGAAGATTGCTTTTGTGTATAAATTAATAGTATGAAAATGACTGCTTTGCAAAAATTCAGAGCGTTAATAATGAGTTATATTAATAATATTATTAAATAATCGTTTACTTGTAGGCGCAACAAGATTATGGAGAGTCACGAAGACTTCAAGGATATCTTAGCAGAAAATTACAAATTATTTTTCAACATTAAAGATGAAGAAGAAGATGAATCTGAAGAAGAAGTTTTAGAAGAAGTTGATGAAGCAACATTAGACGATGATGAGAAGGCAGCTCGAGCAGAAAAGTTAAGGCAAATACTGGCGCGTCGCGAGGAGAAACGATTAGCTAGAGAAGAGAAAGAAAGACTTAAGGCTGAGGCTGAAGAGATCAAGTTAGCAAGACGAGAGGCACGCAGATTAAAGCGAGAAGCGAAATTAGCTGCAAAAGCTGAACGCCAAGCCCTACGAGCACAAGGTATAATATATAGTTATATTTATGTAACGGGTCTATATCGCGTAATCCTTTGAAAAGAAATGGCAAAATGAGGCGACATGATCACTGAGTGATCAAGCCTCTTCAACTGAGAAAAACAAAAAAAGGTAAAATATCTTTCACGATGTTTCGGCAAGGGTTTCGTCAGCCGTGGTCACGAGTAAAATTAAACGTGTTCAAGGTATAATCTAACTATTGTAAAACCCCTGTTTATGTGTGAAATTGTGTGGCAATACTGCTGTTTCCTGAAGAAATATTCAACTGAAATTTCGGTTTTGCACTCATTCAGCGCTGAAGATTCGTTTTCGTTACGCTTGAAACTTTGTTATGTTTCAAAGGTGAGGAGGTTGATTCACCTGCAGAGGAAGAAGAGATTATAACAGATCCAGATGAACTCGCCGATATAGAAGCAGAAAGGCAAGAATTAGAGGAGGAAGCCTTCAGAGCAGAGCGGTGGCCTGCTTATGTTAAATACGTCGATTCACTTGTAAATTTCTACTTTATGATTAGTATTTTACAGCTAGGTATATCAGTAATTTCTTAATGCTTATTCTTATTTCTATTCTGAAAAATCTTTAAAGAAATCTACGAGCAATGACACGACTATTCAAATGACTCTTGAAATGAGTTTCGAGGCTAGTTCCGTAGCAGGAAATATTTTATTATATGTTTGTATTGTGCTTTTAAACCACGTGTAAAGCAAGTATTGAACTTTAACGTGTATTGGCAGGTTTCTTCTCAAATAATGAAAGCGGTGCAGAAAAGCTTAGATTTGTTTGAAGCTCAGACAAATTTAGAAACTGGACCGAATGTAGCATTTATGGAAGTTATTGCGGAGCTAAGGGATCCTGGTGCGAATCAATTGTTTATATTAATAATATGTATACTTGTTGTTGTGTAATGTAATATTAGCTTATTTCTAAAAAAAGTGGTGGAATAGATAGATACATGCTAATCCTTCGATTAAGTATCCGCTTGTAAATAAGTACATGTATCTTTAAAACCAACACCCACTGTCAGTGCCTTTCTGACACACTTGCAAAATCTCGCGTGTGACCTAAAACAAACTAATAAATTCTTGTCATTGTTTAAAAAGTAATAAGTACTAAACTTACTCAATAACAGATTTGTCTTTTTTTCTTTTTTGTAAAAATAAATACTTTTTAAAGTGATAGACATAACAATATTTATTCCAGACATATACTTCAGCCCTTCGTTGGATATAGAGGAACCTGACGGACTTTACGACATAATGAAGGAGATGATGCAGGATATGTTTCTTCAGGCGACACTGTTTCCCAGAATTGATCCCATTATTCCCATAGCTTCTTATGAAGGTATTATATTCAATGACAAAATTAGTTAATAATTAATTAAGATTAGCCTTTCAGAAAGTTGTCGATCAGATCAGATATTGATCTTGCTTAATTTCTGTGGTTTTCAGCCCTAATTACTTTCGAAGTGAAAATACATGTATCTTACAAATATGATGTATATAATATCATGACTTTTGAGAATTTATTAATATCTAATAATAATGCAAACACAGACATTGAAATGTTCGTAAAATGGCAGAAGCTCAATTATATTATGGTTGCACTTCTGCTATCTTTCATACAAATAATAAATAGTCCATTGAAAATTTACTTTTGAGGTTGCATTTATCAGAGGGCGCAATATTATTTTACAGTTGTGTGTATTATTTTACATGTGGGGTCGTACCTCTTGTAAAAAGTTCAGATGCAGATGATTTTTCTTGATTAGCTGGTAAACTACTAGCCGCATAAGATTATGTAAAATCACACAGTCATAATGGAAAAACGTTAAAATTGCTAAAATATATCAACAATAAAGATATAACTTTTTTATTTTGTGACTTTACGACGAAAAGTTCAGGATCAAAGTTGTAGAGAATTAAATTTCCAACAAAACATGTTTTATAATTTTTCTGTACAATCAATAATTTGCTAGATGAAACTAGAAAACCCATCCAAGGATTTTACTTTACATTAACCTCCTCTTGATATCTATAAAAAATGCGCCCTCTGACAAATCCAAGCTAAGCCCAAAAAATAACATTTCAATGGACTATAATATGTACATAATTATATGCCTCTGTAAAAGTATTTACTTATAATTTAATTCTTTACTACTTACTTACTTGTATACATATGAAACGTAAAAAATCTTATAAAATGTTGTGCTTCTGAAACGTTTCACCGGTATAATTTTTCTTTAATATGACTTGGTATTTAGACTTATGTCCAAAACGAGTACTTTGTATAAGTACCTACGTATGGGAAGTAAAAAATCTTATAAAATGTTGTGCTTCTGAAACTAATAGATATTTATTTTAGATGATTTGATAAACGAAGATGCAATGATTGATCTGTACCACGAGATATTAAAAAGGGTCGAAAATAGCATCGCCGATATTGTATCTTATGCTACGGTAAGTATGATTCTCTAAGCAATTCGCGTATTTTATTTTTATTAAATAGGTACAATAACAGACAACAGATTAATCCTTACACAACATTATATTCAAGATAATACAGTTTCCAATCTGAAGTCCAATTAAAATCATACACATAATTTAAACTTTATTTAATTTTTTTGTGAGCAAAGGCAAGCCGTCCGTGTGGTGACGGATTAAGAATACGGAATGTCACCACCCCATGGGTGTCGTAAGAGCCGACAGAGGGAGCATATTATGCAGAGAACAGCCCTGTAAGAGAAGGAAAACTTGATACAAACCCTATACCAACCCGCTTGGCCAGCGTGGTATAGTAGGCCAATTCCTCCTTTCAAAGGAGAGGCCTAGTCCAGCAGTGGACTGTTAGATGCTGATTAGAGAGAAAGGCAAGCAGTGGCAGTAAATTATGGATAAAACAGGAATAAATTTATTTAATGAAATAGATATTGAAGTGGAACAATAATGTTATATTTCCAATTAGATTGCATTTTTGGGTTAACAGTTGGTTATGCATTAACATATAATTTTTGAACACATTGCAACTATCGTGGAAGATTACTTTAAGAGCAAATAGAGTTGTATTGCCTACACATTCGTGACATTGGATTGTTGTATGCATGATTATTATTACTACGGGGTACAGTGAAAAGTTGTGGGTAGGGCACAGATCGCGTTGGCGTCTTAGAATTGAGGATTTAAAAGGCAGCAGTCCAATTAACCATTGGCTATCTTATGTAAACTAAGTTGCTAATCCACGTTCTTCTCAAGAGTTATCATTTCGAATCGTTGAAGTCAATCCTTGTCTTCTCTTACTTTACGTCGCAATCCAAATTTTGATCATAAGGCCGCGCGCACTTTGGACACGAATTCGTATCGTACATTATACGTACGATCGTGGTCGTACGAATTGAGTGCGCACACTGTATACGTTTTTATTAGTCAAATGAGCAGTGTTGAGCTAGTGATATCGGATTTGTGAAGTCTGCTTTGGTTGGAGCGCGATGAATAAATAATAATCTGTATCTTCACGACAATTCTCTTATCACTCGAAGTCTGCGGTGGTGGCGTCGCTATCGTAGACCAGAATTGGTGCGTGAAATATTGTGAAAAGTGTGATTTTGGTGAATTTCATCATATCATGTAAGACTTATAACATCACTTATACAATCACTTTGGTCCCACAAAAAAATTTATGTTCGTGAATCAGGTATAATTAACTTTTCTACGTCCATTTCTTATGTTAAAACGTACGAATGTGTTTTGAAATCCCAACAAGTTCGGATTGTTTTCGGACGTCTGAACTACACGTACGTATACGCACGACGAACTCGCACCCACTTGGAATATCGGGATCGTTCGTATGTGTTCGTACGTGTACGCACGAGTAAAATTCGTACGAAAACGTGTCCAAAGTGCGCGCGGCCTAAGGCTCTGACGAATCGCTTCTATGCGATCTATGCGAGTCTTATAGATAGGTGCCCATACAGACGAACAATATTCAATTATGCTTCTTACCAAACTACAGTACACTGTTAATAGAGACCTGACTTTCCTAAAAGGTCTAGTTAATTTCGAAGTACGAATGATAGTATTCGGTTGACTTTACTGCAGACGTAGTAGTCTTATCGGAATCAAATTTTACTAATCAAATATTATTAAATATTAAATTTGACTCTCCCTAGTGCCACTCCTTCAATTTTAAATATATAATTGAGCGGCATTTTATTTTTTGTGAATGTGAAGATTTGGCATTTTTTTATGTTAAGAGACATTTAATTTTTCTCGCACCAATTGACAATTGTATTGATATCAGCTTCAAGAATTACACAGTTTTGATAGACTTAAATGGGTCTTATTAACTTTAAGTTATCAGCATAACAAAACATTCACTGTTGAGATTATTCAGCAAGTCATTAATAAATATTAAAAATAGGAGAGGTCCAAGGTTGGATCCTTGGGGAACCCCAGAAACGCGAGTCCAAGTGCGACCAGTTGCATTCCATTAAGTAAATACGATGCAAGCCATCTTTATAATTGCCATGGATGCCATAGTGCCGAGCCTTTGCTAATAATCTTAAATTTTATTATTGTATGTAGATTTAACCCTCAAAGATCTTTGCGAACCAATTGAGTACACAGCAGGTCGATAATTAGAGATAATGATATATATGAGATGACATTTCTATCACCCAACTTATAGATAAGTGTAATTTTGGCAATTTTCCAAAGTTCAGGGAATATGCCCTCAGCCAACGACTGGTAGTAAATTATAATCAAAGGAGTTACTAAAGCTGTAGCACAGAGGCGAATGAAAATGGGTGGAATGCCATCAAAGCTATCATTTTTAGATAAATCTATGCTTCTCAATTTCCTTAGTAGGTCATGTCTATTTATAACTAGTTCACCAGTAGGTTAATTGGAAGTTGGGAATTCAGGCGTATAGTTATCGGCCGAACTAGAGCAGTAAACCGAGCAGAAATAACTCGCAAAAAGATTAACTATATCTTCACCGGAATTACCCCTTAAACCTGATAAACCATACAGCCAGGATAGTTATTAGTGACATATTTACCTTTTGTATAACGCCAAAACGCCTTTACCAAAGTTGAGCCTAAGGTCATCATCTATTCGTTCCATGTAAGTCTTAAACCCTGGTCAGCAACTACTTTAGATCTGGCTCTGAGCATAGAAAACTCATCATAATCTCTAGGATTACGAAATCGTTTAAAACAGGAAACTGAAATAGCATTTCACTATTAACAGAGGTACGAAAAATATTCGTACTTGTGGTTAGAAGACCGACAAGAAATTTTAGCAAGTTTCATGAAATATGGCCGGTACATAACACCGGAGGAATTTGACAAATACAAGTTTGAATACGGGTGTGAGCCTCCCGAAGTAAAACCCACACTAGAACAGTACCAGAAGGAGGTAAGTGGCGATCTCCTTGCTTCAACTTAAATCAGAAGTTTCAAGTCAATCTTTGTGTCCGTTGGTTGATTATTTCTCACAATACAGGATTCTAAACTAGTGCACCGACATGTCTTTTCAAATAAGACTCACTTTTATCAAAGAGGAAAGTTATTTATTAGTAGAACTTACATTATACTGATAGAGAATGGTGACTCCCATTAAATATTGGAGATGTTCTTGAAGGCACTATTAGGTCCCTGATGAAAATAGGCATTAACAGTACGCCAATATGCTAAAAGGGTTCCTATGCATCGGCACTCAATACGTTTCACTTCATTTTATTGCGTGTGGTGTGTCACTGGCGGGAATATGTACCTATGTACTTTTTGTTAAACGACTTCAAAAAAGGAGAATTTACATTTCGGTGTTAGGTACTTCTTTATATGTTAGGTACCCCAGAACTCCGTCATTTATTTAATAACAGCAAAATAATGTTTGAAATAAAACTATTTCGAACATTATTTTGTTTTTTCGATGGTTACGCCTCGTTTGGTACTATTCCAAACTTTAGGAATTGAAATAAGTCTCTCATAATTGTTTAAATCTTTGAAGATCGACAAATACAATGCACTTTATGAAGAAGTAGCAGCCTTACCTTCTGTACATCTCTCTAACGGCTGGTTGAAGTTAGATCTCAAGCGACTAAATCAAGCCATCATGAATATCATTTGCAAATGGAGTAACCTATTCAAAGAAACTTTGAAGGAACATGTCTACACAAGGTAAAATTAATGAACAAACTAAATAAAAATGTTGATCAAAAGAGTGAATTTAAATTTGAGGGGAGGCTAAAGATATAAAAAGTAATTCCTTTTTATATCTTTAACCTCCATTTAGTTTATGCCTTTTAGTTAACGTTTATTAGCTTTGTTTTAACTTTTACGTAGACAGAGCGATGAGACTATGTTCAGATCTTTATATTGTACTAGAGGACGCCAGCAGCTACGCCTGCACATTTTTTTAACTTTATCAGTTTTGACCGATCCCGTGGGTATTTCGGAAAATCCCTTCTTAGTGCACCCCTACGGTCCCCAAGGAACATACATGCCAAATTTCAGCTTCCTGCGCCTAATAGTTTCAGCTGTAGCGTGTCTGTCAGTCAGTCAGTAACGCAAGGATTTTATATATTAAGATTAATTATATCATTTTTGTTTTCAAGCCTGAATGACCTTGAGGATTTCATAGCATACGCAACTAAAGAGCTGCAAGTAGAACTAAGAGAGGATGACTATGATGGCTTATTGAAGGTGATGGGCGTGTTGAACGAAGTGCGAGCTAAGATGGACGCTGGCACCGATCAAATGTTTGAGCCTTTGAGAGACATCATGTACGTTCTTAAAGAATATGGTGTCGAATTTCCTGAAGAGGTCTACGAACAGGTATAACGATAACTATTTTAACAATAGAGTAATATATAATTATAACGATTCACATGTTTATGTATATTTTTATGAATTAATGTTTAACTTAAGTATATTTGCCATTTTTCATATGATAGGTAATGATTATAGCCGTTTTCTCCAGCATTAAACAATTCATGGTTCTCTGAAATAAATCGTATTGTGTAAAGACTGAATTTAAAACTGCAAGTTCTTATATAATAAAATAAATATATTTTATTATATAAGAACACTTTTGTCTTGTGCTTTCAATCAATTACCATCCTGAGTCTAAAAAATAAAAGCTACTTCATTACATAGTACAAAACAAGTCTGTCTTCTGTCTGTCTGTCCTTATGTATGCTTAAATCTTTAAAACTACGCAACGCATTTTAATGCGGTTTTTTAAGAGATAGAATGATTCAAGAGGAAGGTTTATAATATACGTATAATACATATATGGCGGTACGAAGTTAGCCGGGTCAGCTAGAATAAGATATATCAAAGCTTTTGCATGTTATTTTGATCAATGCAGCTGGACTTATTACCTGAGAAGTGGCGAAACTTGGTGAAACTGTCGACGATCGTGAAGAACAATGTAGCGCCACTGCAGGCCGCGCAGGCCGCACTCATCGCCAAGCGCGTGGCGCTCATCAACCTACGTCTCACCATGTACAGAGAACAATTCAAGATCAAAGAGGTAGGTATACAATGTCAGAACGATATTCATATTATCACTGAAATCTATATTGTGTTCTATTTATTTTGGGACCTTGGGTCCTCCAACAATATAATATGCTAAAATAAGATTATGTTTAGAACAAACACTAGAGTTGCAGATAAATATGCAAGAATAAGAACTTTGGTTTGAAATATGAATATTCGCCGAGCTCGCGATTGTCTTCCTACCTAGTAATCACTGTAGCCATCGCCATTTTGCAAAACTCCTAAAAATATATCCTAGAGTCCTCGTATTTGAGCAGTTTTAAGTATCACAAGCTACTCAAATATACATTTAAAAATAGCCATATTATATAGGTGTTACCGTAAGTATGTGGTGATTGTCCAATAATATAATAGGTACGTACTCACATGAAACCTAATTTAAGCAAAATTAATAGTTTTACTCGTACTTATAGTACCGTAACCATGTTTTAATCTCGCTCAACATTACTTATTTTCTTACAGATATTTTTGGTGTCCTGTAAGGAACCATACAGAAGTATCGATAAAGTTAATCAAGAGCTTATAGGTTTCCAAGACATCTTAACAGCCCTAAATACATCCTCTGCTCTGTTCAATATTCAGCCTCCAGATGATAAGAATTTGAAACAGTGCCAACGAGAATTAAAACTTGCAAAGGTATTATACAGATACGTTTACTCTAGTGCATAGGGTGCATAGGGTTCCCACCAAGAACTTAGGGTCCCAAGCCAACCTCACCTGCAAGTGGTGCACCTGCCGATCAACGGACGAGGCTCTGGCAAACAAAATGTCCCAATAAGCGGCAATAGGCTCGCCACCTATTACGTGGGATCAAAACACTGGCGAAAAGTGGGCGTTTAATATGCCACTGCCTACCCCTTCGGGGAAACAGGCGTGAGTCTATGTATGTATGTATGTATGTTTACTCTAGTCATAGTAAATGAAAAACGAAAATATAAATTTACAATCGTATATTTTGACCTAATTTGTAATCCATGGTTTTATTTTTATGATTAATAGCAACTTTGGGATTACTACCACTTGGTAATGGGCACTATTGAGTTCTGGGAGAAATCACCATGGAAAAAGATTGACGCCGATGGAATGGATCAGGAATGTAAGCGCTTCTCTAAAGAAATCCGTCAGCTAGACAAAGAAATGAGAACATGGTAAGGAAGTATATTTGGAAATATTTTATTTCCATCCTAAATATATCGTACATGCAAATTGAATTGACACTTAAGAATTAATAGAATTACCTATAAAGATTTATGCAAGTATTAATTTATTTTGCATAGGGAGCCGTACGTCGCCATAGAATCGATAATAAAGAATTTAATGACATCTTTGCGAGCTGTTACTGAATTGCAAAATCCAGCTATTAAAGATAGACATTGGCTCGAGTTAATGATGGCTACGAAGGTAAGAAAATGCTAATTTATTTATAAAACATAACATAACTTCACGCCTTTTATCCCCATAATTTATTTATAGTCCTGTCAAAATAGACATTTGACCTGGACAAAATTCGCATAGAGCTGAAAATTGGCAGATACGTTAAATACTTCATCTTACTGACTGACTGACAGACGCGCTACAGCCGAAACTATTGGGCGCAGGCAGCTGAAATTTGGCATGTATGTTCCTTGGGGACCGTAGGGGTGCACTAAGAAGGGATTTCCCGAAATTTCCACGGGATCGGCCAAAACAGGTAAATTTAAAAAAATAATGCAGTCGTAGCTGCTGGCGTCCTCTAGTTATAAATAAAATGTCAAAAGTCCCCATCGATCCGACCTCTGCATTTTTTTATCCAAAGTCAAACATACCATTTTTTTCCATTTTTCTCGAGAACGGAAAATGTTACGTGAAAATAGTTCAGACAAAACTTGTTGATCATACAATTCTCTACAAAAATGGTACTGATACTTTTTCTCGTACGACTCACCATTCTTGAGATATCGCGGTTTTGACAATAGGATAGTTTCCAGGGTTAAAATAATTACATTTTATTTAGTCCGTATTTTAGATTATAAAAAAAATATTTGACACGTATTTTTTCTTTTTTCGATTAAATAAAAAATAACAAAAATATAGCCCATTAAAGTTACGTGTGACGTCACCTAGTGCGAAAAAATGCAGCACGGCGTGACGTTATACGTAACTTTAATGAGCTATATCTTGGTCATTTTTGCTTTAATTTACAAATAATTTTTGAATAATCTAAAGGACGGATTTATAAATTTTTTTTCGTCAACTAGCCTATAACAAAATTCATGTTTGACACAATCTGCACACATTTCCGCACCACCTATGAGGTTCTTGGTGCATTTTGTTTAACGTAGTTTCCCCAGTAGGTATACTCCACGGTCCATTGTAATAAAGAAAGTTTGATCAGATCGTGTCTTATTGATTGAAAGAATGGAAATTGCTAATGATCAAAGTGGAATAGGTTGTTTTCTTTTAAATGTTATCATAATAATTGTCGAATTCTTCTTCTTTAACAATTATTTCTTCATCTTCATTTTCTTCTTCTTGCAGAATTTCTGTTCTCGTTTCTAAGAAAAGGGATGCATCAATAATTGATGCATTCCTTGATGTTAATGAAAAGACAATTATTGTCTTTTATGTGTTTTCAAACACACGGCATTTGTTTGTAGACCTGTTTTGTTATCTGCTGGTGAAAGAACCTGTGATGGGTTCAGGTATTATGAATGCTATGTGAAATAAATAAGTCCCTTTAGCCTTCTAACATATGTAATCAACTAGTTATCTATGTTAAAACAACATTGTTAACACTAACACAGCTTTAAAGATAAGAATTTAATAGAAAATTCAAAAGAAAACAACATAAATTGTTCCTTAAAAAAAAAGACATCTCATAACTAACTTGAGAAAAAACATATCCGTAAGGCAACGCGCCTGCTCACACCACTCGCGTTGCGAGGGATGCCTTAAAATCCACTGGGTTCGCAGAAATTGATCATCCCCCTTATAGTCCGAACCTGACTCCCAGTGATTTTTTCCATTTTTTTCAACATTGAAAAAGGAGTTAAAGTGAGATGAAGTCGGACGTGGGGAGCCATTTTCAAGATAAATCTTTAGAATATTATTTCAATGGATTAAAGGTATTGTATTCACAATGTGAGAAGAGTAAATCACTAGAGGCGGATTATATTGAAATAAAGTAATTAAAAAACCTATACTCTTTTTTCGTTAAGTAGGTACCTTAGGCCGAGAACTTTCAATCGCCCCTCGTATCTACATATTAGCTAAAATAAAACGTGTGATTAATTACGGTCAAGTATACTATATTATGCAACTCATCCCTTGAGCCCAAATCTCCTAAATAAGTATAGTTTCGATATAATGTCAGTGTCATACGTCACAAAAATCGTATTTTTTCAAACTATCTGGGGGCCAATTCTGCTAATTTTATATGACATTGATATTATATTTTGAATGGATTTAAAAGCGGTATTCTGATAACCTAATGTCATTATCGTATAATTTAAAATAAACAGTTCGTCGTTGACACATACGATCTCGTTACAATTTCATTCAAATATCAGATAATTTAGAAGAATACGCTTTGTGTGACGTAAGTATGACACTGACATGATATCGAGACTATAATAATTTATTTAGCAGAATTGGGCCCCTGATATTTGAATGAAATTGTAACGAGATCGTAAATTGAAATAAGTGTGTAAATATGTATGTGTCAACGACGAACTGTTTATTTCAAATTATACGATAATGACATTTGGTTAGCAGAATACTGCTTCTGAGTCAATTCAAAATATAATTTCAATGTCATTTATAATACGAGAATTGGCCTGCTGTTTAAAATAATATGTATTATTTAATATAGTCTAAATAAGACAAACAAAATTACACAATTTTATTCAGTTGTTAAGTGCCATAGAAATGCATTCTATTTTCATTTTAATTTTTTTTTTATTAACTAAAACTACCATTTTTTGACATTTTGTTACCATCAACTTTACAAGAGATGGTAAGAATGAAGAAGAGTTAATGTAGGTAATCGAGTGAGCTCTGAAAGTGTTTATGATCAGCCAAAACGTGTCCAAAAAGGCACGTTTGGCTTATGTATAGTAATGAAAGTTGGGTATGGCAGAAGAGGGTTGGAAGTAGATTAAATTCTGTAGATAATAAATTCTATAGATAATAGTGTATCTTTGATCCAGAGTAAAGAATTGTCGGATAAGGGAGTGCTGTGGGGTAAGAGGTTTCGGGCACATATTATAGAGAGGATGGATGACGAAAGACTGACCAATAAGATATATAAGGCAAGTATGAATGGGACAGGACGAAGGGGAAGACCCAGGTGGTCATTCTCTGGTGGCTAGATTGTCATCCTAAAAAGAGGACAGTACCCCTAACAGTAGCGCATTTATGAGAAATTTGATGGGAGTGAATGTCGCAGGAGAGATATGTCGGGATCGTTGCAAATTGCGTTCCATAGACTCAGCCAACCCCTTCGGGATATATGTGTGAGTCTATGTTTTTATGTATGGTGTTTTATAAAGAAAAACACCCCATTATATATATACAGGGTGTCACAAGACCCATCACCAAGCCGAAGTCTACTCGTTGTGGACATCATGCCAAGTCATACTAACCAACAATAAAACCTGGGAAACTACTTTTTTTAAGTTTTCACATTTTTTAAACGGCAAAGCTCGAAATACCTACTTAACCATGGGGTCATAGGGCATCTAAAGAACATATTGGCGGGGTAAATGCATTGATTTTGTACCTAATTAGAAAAATTCCATACTAACTCTGAGCCTCAATATCTCCTGAATCAGTAATTTCCCAGGTATGGTGCCGAAGTAAAAAATGTTCATAGTGATTGATAACATGGGATTTCAGTTTTCGTTAAGGGTCTTTTTACACCCAATATATTTACCCAATTACATATGTACTTAGTAAGTGTTATATTAAAATATATACTTTAAATATATTTTAGGTGCGGTTCCATATAGATGATGATACAACTCTAGCAGATTTGCTTGCACTAAACCTGCACAAATATGAAGAGGAAGTGAAGACTATTGTCGATAAATCTGTTAAGGAAGCTGCTATGGAGAAAACTCTCAAGTATGTATAGATGCCATTAGAAATGATTTAATTAAGAAGTTGCATGTAATGAAATTAAAAATAATAAACCTTTAGGGAGTTGGAAAACACTTGGTCCCAAATGGAGTTTGATTACATTACGCACGATAGAACTGGACTTCAACTGCCGAGAGCTAGCGAAGAACTTGTTGAAGTACTAGAAGATAATCAGGTATTGTTTTTTCCGTATAAAACTTATTTATATGCATTACATTAGGAATAATATCATAAATTATAATAAAATTGTGTCTAATTATAAAACATAAATAGAAGAAGATGCCTGGAAGAGATCGCACTTAGCGATAAGGCCGCCGATTGTACATTACTCGTAGTTTTTAAGCCTAATGTATTATAAACATTTCTTTTGGTGTGCAATAAAGTATAATCTAATCTAATAAATAGAATCAAGTACAAAATATGATGTCTTCGAAATTCGTCGGTTATTATGAGAAAGAGGTGACAGAATGGCAACACAAACTGGGCACCGCGGACGCAGTGATCTCGCTGTGGTTTGAAGTACAGCGCAAGTGGCAGTACTTGGAGAGCATCTTCGTGGGCTCCGATGATATCAGGGCTCAGCTACCGGAGGACTCTAAAAGATTTGATAATATCGATAAAGAGTTCAAGGTGAAGTTGTTTATAGTTCAATTTATTTTTATTAAAAATATACAATAACAATTTAATCTATAAAATTTTATTGTATAACCATCGTATCTTAAATATCTTTCCCAGCATTGTGTATAATTTTAGTATGATTGCTTCATTAAATAGTCTGTTTTCAAGTTATACCTTTATTCTTTAGGAACTGTTAAAAGATATTGGAAAAACACCAAATGTTATTGAAGCTACCAACAAGCCAGGTCTCCAGGAAAAGCTAGAAGACCTGATGTCAGCATTGAATCTTTGCGAGAAGGCGCTTAATGATTATCTTGAAACTAAGCGATTAGCTTATCCTCGTTTCTATTTTGTGTCTTCAGCTGATTTACTCGGTACGGAATATTCTATAAGATCTGAATCTAGGTCGATTCTTTACAGCTTTTCAGACAGTAAAATAAAATTTAAGACCGCAGCTCAAACTTTTGACTGAAATATATATTTGCTATATAATTGTTCAATTTCAGAATTGATATTCATGTAATTTACACCACATGTACATGTACATCATGAACGGCAATAGGCTCGCCCCCTATTACGTGGGACCTAAACATTCATGGTGCAATGTGGGTGTAATATTATTATAACGCCTCTGCCTACCCCTTCGGGGATTACAGATTTAAAATATATAAAAAATGAATATTCATGTTTATTGTGATAATTTTATTGGTATGTTTGAAGTTTCCATTTGTATGTACAAAATATGTAAATTATGTGATACGGGAACTTATTTTTCAGATATACTGTCAAACGGTAACAATCCACCGGCCGTTTGTCGCCACTTGACCAAGTTGTACGACAACATAGCAAAACTTGTGTTTCCTAAGGAGGGCAGCAAGCAAGCAGTTGAGATTATATCCAAAGAGAATGAGCACGTGCCGTTCAAAGCGCCGTGCTGTGACTGCTCTGGAAAGGTACCTTCTTCATCCATAGTCATAGATACTATATTCGGTGCCACGACAAGATAATTGTTAAACAAAGAATTTCTACCAAGTGACTTAGCGACAGTTCAATCAAAAACAAATAATGCCAATAAAAAAAGAAATAAAATCCAATAAACTTAACGGTACATAATATATACGTGCCATTGAAAACTAATATGTCAATTGATCTTATTTTTATCGATATATGCGCTGTGAACAGTGTCGTTTAATATTTTAAGGTACTAGGGCGCGTCCAACGCCATTTTTTTTAATTTTTTTTTTACGAGTTGGAAAATCCCTTCGGATCTCCGACTCTTGGGGAAATGAGGGCCGGAGTATGTGGTGTAACAACTAAAAACCACCTTGACTTTCTCATGTACCCGTGTGTCGGGGTGTAGGGTATCGCATAAGCATTCGTCGCTACCCCCCGACGGGTATTGGCCCGCCAGATGGTCAGGCGGGCCCCGAACAAAACCCCTTTGGCGGCGGATTAAGGTGTTGGGCTCCGCCGCCAAAACACTCAGCAGCTGCAGAGGATAGGGCGGACGGCAACGCAACACCGCATCTCCTCTTCCTCTGCGGCCCACCGCAACGCATCGAATGGTGCGCCCCCATTTGGTCGCGGGAGATAAGGTGCGTTGGGGTAAGATCGTGAATGGGGCAAGACCGTTTTCTTTAAATATTTACCAAATTCGTAGCGATTTTTCTAATCTGGCAACAGAACGCAAGACGCCATTTTGTTCCCCACCTCGCTGCAGTCCGCGTCTGTGGCTAAGTCACGTCGTTTGTGTGTTATGGCTGCTCAAACAAAACTAGCGTATTTTCACAAAAAAACTCGTTATCCGATCTTACCCCCAGCAACTTGTTACTCGTTTTTTGGTGAGTACTAACTGTTTTTATAAAGTAAATTAAACATTTAGTGGTCAAAGAATCAAATCTCTCTTGAATGTTATATTTAAAGTGGGCTAAATGTAGCTGTAGGCTGAGATCCGCACTTACCCCACGTAAAAAATTATGGGCAAAGATCGAGTTAAGACTATCCGATCTTAACCTGTGCTGAAAATGCATGTGATTGTCAAACTTTGTTTAAAATTCTACCTTTAACCTGTTGTTTTCGTGATAAAATTGTTTCTTTCATGGTATAGGATGGCAAACAGCAGACGGATCGCCTGATGGAAAAACTATAACCGCCGCCCATGGACACCCGCAACACCAGGGGATTTACAAGTGCGTTGCTAGCCTTAAGGAAAGGGAGAGATGAAGAAACGGAAAGGGTAGAAGGAAAAGGATGGGGATTCGGGCTTCCAGCATTCTCACTCACCGAACGAAAGATGATAGTACAAAAACTGTCACTTCTTGTCGATATTCTGCAAAAGGATAGTACTACTATCCTTGTCGAGCCGGCTCATTCATGCTGTTTAGCACCCATAGTATAAGCTCTAAGATAAGCATTAAGATAATCTATCCCATAATTTAATACTGAATTTTATTATAGTTAAATTTATAAATACTTAATTCAAATAAGCTAATACTCTGTAAGAAAGTAAGACTGATATACGCGTAGACTTATAGAAAAATACATACAAATACTTAATATTACGTTAGTATTTAAATAAATAAACGATGACATAACTAAAAGAAGTTTTATTCATACTATATTTTTCAGTGATGTTGTATGACATTAGTACAATACATATTAAAAATATGATATTTCTGGCCTCCATTCTCCCATAAATTATCGAGACCAACATTAAAAAACCAGGCGGAACATTTGGAACACAAACATTTGAGAACCTCAGTAATTTGTGATTCACTCTGATGGGGTAAGATCGGATGCTCAAATGATAAAAAAAATATTTATATACTTTTTAAGCTAAGTTTTTAACAATTATTAAGTTATTCCAGAAAAGTATTACAAGAGGTATAAGAGCGGATATTTTTCTTTTATACACTGTGTGTTCTGAGCCACAGGACCGATTTTAAAACGTTTCCGATCTTTCCCCATCAACGTCCGAACTTATACGTGGTTTTTAAAATTAATGTTTGTACTTTAAACATCCCTTACACATCAGTCGTTTAGCATAGTGAAATATAAAAATATTGATCTGATAATTTGGTTTTCTATTAACGATTTTAACCAAAACTTAAAATGTTAACCGACATACGTCTCAAGAAAAAAAAAATTTCGAACACTTGTCAAACACAACGAAAAACCATCCGAACATACCCCAACGCACCTTAGGGCGTGCGGCAACGCAACACCGACAGGCCTCTCCTCCCGCGACCGCGCCCGACTGCGAGGGACAGACAAAACTGTCCTCCGCACCCACACCGTTGGACGCATCCTGCGCAGGCCCACTGCCAAGCCCACGCGGAGCGTCCACTCCAGGGATCCCTCTTAGCTTCACTGCGGGGTTCAAAGCCACTGGTTACTGAGCCCCCCCATCACGACAAGGTGGAGATCCCACGGGGGCGTCCGACGCCTGGAACGTCAACATTTGGCGAAAATCGATTGAAATATAACATTCTTGGGCTTAGCGTGCATTTATCAAAGTAATTTATTTTTTATTTATCAAAAAGGGGTTAGTGTTAAGTTAAATACAAGTTTATGAAATTGCAGGCATCTCGAAAAAGCGGGTGCAGAATTGGAGACGGCAATCTATTAGTTATAGTCTGTACAAGTTAGCATGATCTTTTTGACAGATGTAATTTTTTCTGATCGACATAACTTTGCAATGACGAACATATTATTTTCTTTATTTAATGATTTTAAAAATTGTAAAAATATTTACATATAACACAAAAGTCCCTAAAGATTCAAGCGTTATCCGAAAATTATAAAACTTTTCATTGCTTCAAAGTAAAATTTAAATAGGAACACTGAAAATAATAGACGCTTGTGCAATGTTACATCGGTCGGACGGATGGGACACAAATAACAGGCAGTAACTGTTACAAATACCGGTTATAAAGAATAATTAAAAATAGGAGCCATGCCAAGCTGGGCTCCGTCAACTTAGCTAGCAACAACGCTTAAGACTTGCTTTAATATTTGCATATTATTTAGTTTTGATTATTGTTTAAAACTTTAATATAAAGTGCTTCTTTAAAAGAAAGTAATATTTTTATTATTAGACATTTGCAAGGGTTATTAAGCAGGTGTTCGTTACGAAATATTTTAGTAAGCATATTTGGTGCACAATTAGTATTTTTGTTGGAACAGAGGCTTATTTTGTAGTAGCAATCAGAAAAAAATTGAGGAAGAATAAAAAACTATCCATAGGTATGCTATGTTAGTAATTTTCGTTGAAGGTCTACATGGAGAAGTTAATTAAATTGTCTTATGGAAAGGAGATCACACACATGATAGCCCACATGTTAATACGATACAAGCCTTAGTTTTTATTTTCTTTATTTACTACCACTCATGCGTCCTTCAGGTCGAAACATGGTTAAACCGCGTGACGGACTGCATGCGGCTGACTCTGCGCGACATATTCGAGCACAGCGTGAAGTCGTACGAGAACAAGCCGCGCGACGAGTGGGTGTTCGACTGGCCGGCGCAGCCCGCGCTCGTCGGCACGCAGATCTGGTGGACCACCGAGACCAACCAGGCCTTCGAGAAACTAGAGGAAGGTACCTGTTTGAGCACCGTACAATCATCATTGTAATAGTAGTACTACACATGGTCGGGTAATGGCATTATTGACAGAATTGCTATTGACATATTTAAGGTTACGAGAATGCGCTAAAGGACTATCAAAAGAAGCAAATAACTCAGTTGAACGCTTTGATCGCGCTGCTGCTGGGGGACCTGACCGCGAACGATCGACAGAAGATCATGACCATCTGTACCATCGACGTGCACTCGAGAGATGTGGTCGCCAAGCTCATCACCTCGAAAGTTGAGAACTCTAATGCTTTTCAATGGCAAAGTCAGTTAAGGTAATAATGGGTTTATTACATTTTTTTATAATCTTATGAATTAAAATATGACATCTAGTGGTTTGTAGTAAGTACTAGTACTTAATTTTGAAAATATCTTTCAGGCACCGCTGGAGTACTACACTAGCCAACTGCTTCGCAAATATCTGTGATGCACAATTTACTTATGACTACGAGTATTTGGGGAACACGCCACGACTAGTCATCACACCACTAACTGATCGATGCTATATCACACTAACACAGGTACAATTACTGTAAACACAGAATATTTCTAATTAAACAATATTATTTATAATTTTTGAAACCCTGTGTTTTTTATTCTCAGAGTCTGCATTTAGTCATGGGTAGCGCACCGGCTGGTCCCGCCGGCACTGGTAAAACAGAGACTACGAAAGATTTGGGCAGAGCGTTAGGTTGTATGGTCTATGTCTTTAACTGCTCGGAGCAAATGGACTACAAATCATGTGGCAATATTTATAAAGGTTACTTTTAATCATTTAGGTTATATGTATGAACTTTTTCATAATTTGCTTCTGACTTTTAACTGATCGTTACAGGTTTGTGTCAGACCGGCGCGTGGGGCTGTTTTGACGAGTTCAATAGGATTTCAGTAGAAGTGTTATCTGTTGTGTCGGTGCAAGTCAAGACCGTGCTGGATGCTATTAAGGCAAAGAAGAAGAAGTTCGATTTTATGGGCGAATTTATAACCCTGATCCCCACTGTAGGCATGTTCATCACTATGAACCCAGGTTACGCCGGCAGGACTGAGTTGCCCGAAAACTTGAAAGCTCTATTCAGGTGATATTATACTTATACTAGTTGTTATATTTAAAGTAGTAGTGCTTTTCCTGTCAAAATATTTAAAAATATAAATTGTATGTTCACAGACCGTGTGCTATGGTGGTACCAGACTTTGAGTTAATTTGTGAAATCATGTTGGTGGCCGAGGGCTTTCAGGACGCGCGTTTGTTGGCGCGAAAGTTCATCACGCTGTACACTTTGTGTCGTGAACTGCTCTCTAAACAAGACCATTACGATTGGGGCTTGAGAGCTATTAAATCTGTCTTGGTCGTTGCTGGTTCTTTGAAGGTTTGTCTTTATACATACACTTGTTTCATCTACGCAATTATTGACCTTATCTTTCCTTCTTCGACCATAAATTATTTTGTATCAAATTCATCAGCGCGGTGATCGCCAAAGACCAGAGGATCAAGTACTGATGAGAGCGTTGCGAGATTTCAACATACCGAAGATCGTAACTGATGACATGCCAGTCTTTATGGGGTTGATCGGTGATCTATTCCCTGCACTTGATGTGCCAAGAAAACGAGATTTGGACTTTGAAAAGCAATTGGTGGATGGTGCATTATCGATGAAACTTCAACCAGAGCCCGGTTTCATTTTAAAAGTAAAATATTTCATAGATTATTGATTTTAGAGATTTTTGATATTTTTACATTTACATAAAATTTATTATTTAATTCAATTATTGTCTTTAGATGGTGCAACTTGTTGAATTATTTGCCGTAAGGCACTCCGTCTTCATCAATGGATTTGCTGGGACTGGTAAAACAATGGTGTGGCAATGTCTTCACAGAACTTACCAATTATTGAAGCTAAAGCCGTTTTATAATGATTTAGATCCAAAAGCAGTGACCAATGATGAACTATTTGGTATAATCAATCCATCGACAAGAGAGTGGAAAGACGGTCTGTTTTCAACGATCATGAGAGACATGGCAAACATGCCTGGAGATGGACCTAAATGGATTGTTCTTGACGGAGATATCGATCCTATGTGGATTGAGAGCCTAAATACTTTAATGGATGATAATAAAGTAAGTATTTACAATCACAATTACTAACCGGCGATTATAAATCCATAAGTACTTTATCATTGCTTTATTCACACAGGTGCTGACATTAGCGAGTAACGAACGTATCGCTTTGACCAAATCGATGCGACTATTATTTGAGATAGCTACTTTGAGAACGGCCACGCCAGCAACGGTATCACGCGCTGGTATTCTGTATATTAACCCTCAGGATTTAGGATGGAATCCGTAAGTCGAAATTATTAAATAAGAGTGTTGAAAATCGACGAGATACACCTTAGATAAGACCACAAAATAATTATTGCAGGTTCGTGGCTTCATGGATAGACACATCGCGTGACGACGAGTCGGAGAAGGCGATGCTGACGGTGATGTTCGACAAGTACATCCCGTCGCTGCTGGAGTCGTGCAAGAAGTACAAGCGCATCACGCCGCTCACGGAGCTGCAGCAGATACAGCTCACCTGCTACTTGCTCGAATGTTTTTTGACTAGACAATTGTTACCTAGTGACTGTCCTAAGGAATGGTCAGTATTTGATTAATATTTTTATATTTTATGAATTTGAAAAACACACCTTGATGTCATAAAATAGCCCAGTCATTGTTTAAATAATAAAATTTGCTTATCACAGGTATGAAATTTACTTCGTATTTTCTATTGTATGGGGCTTCGGATCGGCTTTATTCCAAGATCAACTAGTTGACTGGCGTAATGAATTCAGCAAATGGTTCACTAATGAGTTTAAGCAAATCAAGTTCCCGTCCACTGGCAATGTGTTTAGTTTCTTCATTGATCCTGAAACTAAAAAGTTCTTGCCGTGGTCTGAGAAAGTTGAAGCCTTTGAGTTTGATCCTGACTTGCCGCTCCAGGTAAAATTTTGATTTCATCTTTAGAGGTATACTAAAATGTAGTTTGCCAATAACTGTAATTTTTTATTAATTCCAGTCTTGTTTAGTATCAACTTTTGAAACGACTCGTACTAGATTCTTTATGAATCTGTTGATCGCGAAAACGAAACCAGTGATGCTGGTGGGCAGTGCCGGTAGCGGGAAGACTGTTAGTGTGGCAGCAAAGCTCAAAGCTCTGCCCGACTCATACGCTATCACTAACGTGCCACTCAACTTTTACACAACATCAGGTACGATTATGTTATCATTAAATACGTCAATATCGATATTCACAAATCCTATCAGTAGGTACATTTTACAAATTTTCAACAACAAAACTGTATTTAGATCTAGGCATACTTTTTGAGTACACTCAAATATTACGTCTAGAGATCTAAATAAACTGGAGGTGCTTGCTTGTACTCCCAAGTTGAAATAGTGAAATGGAAATGTTTTCATGATAATAATGTTATTAAATTAGCAAAGCCATGTAGAAAAACATAAAATGATGAAAATCTGACAGCTGTATGTTTATATGACAGAGATGATACAGAAAGTGCTAGAGAAACCACTAGAGAAGAAGTCGGGGCGCAACTTCGGTCCGCCGGGCAGCAAGTTCATGATCTACTTCGTGGACGACTTCAACATGCCCGAGGTGGACGCGTACGGCACCGTGCAGCCGCACACGCTCATCAGACAATTCATGGATTATCGACATTGGTAACGTACACTAAAACAACATGTTTCACCATAAACCAGCCAGAATGAGCAATTTAAAGTACTTACCTATTTTTATTTAATTTACTTGCAGAACCTGGTGTCGCTAGCTGTAAACTGGTTTTATTTTTAGGTATGACCGGCAGAAGCTAACGCTGAAGGATATATCAAACTGTATGTTCGTGGCGTGTATGAACCCGACGGCAGGCTCCTTCACCATCGACCCACGCCTGCAGAGACACTTCTGCACTTTTGCCATCAGGCAAGTCTGCTCAATACAGGCACTTCTATAATATTAAATGTATTATAAAGTCCTAGATAAATAACGAATAACTACGGCTTACGGATTCTATCGCAATGTATTGATTTTTACTAGAATCTACATTATTTATTATAATCCTACTTTCGGTAAAAATAATATATTGCGATAGAATCCGTAAACTGTAGTTTGATTACAATGTTTAACCTTCGCGTAAACCTAAATATAAAAAAATACTAAGCAATAAAGACTTTATAATAAAGTTAATTCAATACTAACTAATAAAGTTCGAACTTTTGGCCAATTTAGATTGGCCTTAACTTCGACTTATATTTTATAACATACGGACTTTATATTATTCTTCATAGTGCCGTCGCGTCGGCGAAATTCGTGTTAGAAATCACTTAACATATACAAGCGATATTAATTGTTATTGTTCAAATAATTATGTATAATTATTAATATTATGTACAGCAACTTTGACCATGATTATGGTATTTTAAGCCATTATTATTTGATAACCCATTCACTTGCTCTTCTCTCCAATTTCAAAGAAAGCTATACTTATCTCGACTTGCCGTGTATCAAAACTCGGTGTCTTTCCAAATCACTGCTGTTTAAATTGGCTACACAGCTGATACAGTTAGTGTTAATAAGAGTCAGACCATCTTTCAGCTTGATTCTGATATAATTATCTATAGCAAACATTCGTGTTGGTTCTTAATATGTCTTAGATTTATAATTATGTAATATTTTAGTTTCCCAGGTCTAGATGCGTGCCATCATATCTACATACAGATTCTGAAGCAACACATGGCTATACCTGCCAACAAATACCCAGTTCAAGTGCAACGATTTGCTGAAACTTTGGTCGGCACAGCCCTGGCGCTCCATGGCAAGATAGCTTCAACTTACCTGCCCACAGCGATCAAATTCCACTACATATTTAACTTGAGAGACTTATCTAATATATTTCAGGTATTAGTTGCAGATGCTGCACCCTGTTTGGATTTGAATATTTTATTTTTAGCATTTCTGCTAGTATTTGATAATGCATAATTATTTACCGTTTATTCTTGTTAAACTCTTTTTTATAGTAAGAAGGGAGTCAATTAATGTAACTCACCTGATTTACAGGGTATATTATTCACAACCGGTGATGCTATAAAGACGCCATCAGATTTGGTAAGGTTGTGGATGCACGAGGCGACACGAGTTTACTCTGACAAACTAGTAGACGCAGTAGACAACGACACGTTTAGCAAACTTATTGTAGAAGTCATTAGGAAGAACGTTGAGGTAAGAAGATAAATACATTATAATGTACATAACATGTAATTGTTGCTTTAATTTCATAAATTAACATAAACATAACTTCACGCCTTTTAACCCCGAAGGGGTAGGCAGAGTTGTATTACACACCCACCCTTCAACGAACAATAAAAAATCCCAAATAAGCCTTATTTCGTTAAATAATGCAACTAAATAAGCGACTTATTATATTAATACTCTTAATGAGCAACAACTTAAAATTTATTTTTAGGAATTCGACGAAAATGTAGTATTTGCCAAGCCTCTGATATACTGCCATTTCGCGGAAGGAGTGGGTGACCCCAAGTACTTCCCTATCAAAGACTGGCCTCAAATTAAAAAATTGCTTGACGAATCCCTGTCAGGCTACAATGACCTCGTTGCTTCTATGAACTTAGTGCTGTTCGAGGATGCTATGTACCATATCTGCAGGTAAGAGATAGAGATAAATGTTAGATCTTGTATAGGTACTGCGCGATTTCGAAATAAACCAGGACATCTTCAACCGATATATGAGTTGTTGCCAATACTTACTTTGTGGCACTAAGGGTCGGAACATATCTGACGGAAGATGCGTCGAACGTACCTTCGGTCGCGTCTATTCCGTCAAATGAGTCGGTACACATCTGACGGAAAATGCGACGAGCGTATCTGCACACATTCGCTGAAAGCGTGGCTATTATGCACACATATGTATAATTGTTCAGTATCAGTTTGTTTGTGCAGGGCCGCACTCAGGGCAGGTCAATATTTTACTATCATATTCTTTTACCTAATCATTTTTCATGTTCCCTGATATTATGTAGTCACTGTAGTCCTGTATAGTCTGTTCAAGATATGAAAAAATAAAATGTAAATAAACCATAAAATGGTTCTTTTAATGTCGCCTTCGCAACAACAGTAGATTTAAGTTAAATATTCCAAGCGAAAGAATCAGTTAGTTTTAAAAAAATACGTCTGTGCCTTCAATTTATAAATGGTACAGCATATTTATTATTTTTCCTGTATTGTTCATAATTATTATAAAGAATACTTTTTTTAAATGTATTAGTTATGCTAATAAACTATTTTACATGATAAAGAACTTAAAAAGCCAATGATTCTAAAATGCCAATGTATTTGTTATCCTGTCAACTTATGTATTACACCCAAAGTAACCATTTTGCATGACAGGGGGCCATTTTTAATTAGGTCGGGTTATCCCGATCGGTTGTCGTGCTAACTTATTATTAAGTTTGAAAATCATTGGTTTCTTTGTTTACCTTTTATTTTTTCGTATCTTGAACAGACTATAGTTGTTTATATTGCAATTCGAGTTTGACTATTAAAAATATGTCGGACTTCGGAGATTTTTTATAGTAGCCAACAAGCGTTATTTGAATATATTTCCTATATAGGTACGGAGGTTCAAAAATAAAAGACGATGATACGATTTGGTTACGGTTTTTAACAAAATTTATACAAATGATATAGAAAGGGTTACAGTTGCAGCGCATGACACCAAATGTTTTCTATGTAGGTATTTTATTATATAAAGTTTGGAAATTAAATTAAAAGGAGTAGCCGTGAGATTTATTGCCTGTTCTTTCCCATGGTTGTAACTTCTACGCCTTTAACGTGGCAAGTAGAATCTTTGGTAGAAGTGGATTTTGGTTACCAATCGTGTTCTTCATGTTCTATATTCTATTGTTTTTTGTTGTTTAAAATGACAACTCCCGCACTAGGAATATATCCTGTGTCGCGGGGGACTTTACAAACATACAACTAATGGACACAATGAACACTCAGACTCGAAACAACAATTTATGGAATTCACAAATTGCTGTCTCATGTGGGGATCGAACCCACAACACTCGGCGCAATGTCAAGAGGCGAGGAGGCCGCTTAAACCACTATGCCAACCGTGCAGTCCATATTCTATAGCTATACCATAAGTTTTTCAGTAGGTACTTCATCTTTTGGCTATCTGAAATGTATATAAAATAATTTACTTACATTATATTGCGATTATTTTTAATTATGCTAATTATATAGAAAGGCAAATAACGGTGCCTAGGCCAAATTTTATTTAAAGAATAGTGAAAAATCACAGCGATCGTATGCGTCCTACTATAAAAATATCATATAATTATAAATACTTGCACCGACTCGGAAACTTGCTATCCCAGCGACGGCGATGGCGCGGAGCCGGCAGGAGTCAAAGCCGGGCCGGCGCCGGAGTCAGTAAGTGCAAAAGCGAGCCATACATTTTTGCTTCCCCAGTACCGGCACGGCACTAATGGAAAAACGGCCAAAGATCCCAGTATGCGTACACTCATAGCACATACTAACACTACATTATTCTACACATTTCGTTTCTGAAAAAATAAGTAAGGTCTGGCGGCCCTGGAATCTCACTCGATCAACGCGTCAGTCAGAATCACCGATCTGGGAATGACATGGATTGAACATACCTACGAATTTTGCGTGCATACCTACGTAATTAGCGTGTATACCTACGAAACGTTGGGCAAATAAAATGGCTGCCATTTGGGTTGTACACCAGAATACAATCAATAAGTATATATGATATTGAGCCGGTTAGAGGAAAATAATACAAGTAAGTAAGTTACTTTAGTTAGTTTAAATCTTTTGTCAGATTAGTTTATTCCATAATGCAAATGCGGGCGAACATGGTAAAGCAAAAGACGACCCTTGTATCAAACATGTAACAAAGTATTCTCTGGTAGCCAATATTGATACTGTGTCGCTGAGAAAGTACCGGTACGGAATGGCGCCACTCATACCGTAATGAAACACACAGCCTGAATCACTGATTCATCTGGTTTTTAGACATATTTATGCACAAAAACAAAATTATTATGTTCGATACACAACGATTTGACAGCAGATGTACCACAAACCTTGGCGAAAAATATGGCGACAGTGGCACGATTGACATTTCCAATAAAATATCGATAAGATTAATTTATTCAGTAAACTATGGCTGTCTCTTTTTTCTGACAAGAGATATCCCTAAAACAAAACGAGACAACACTGTTTGGTGGCTTTATGTCGATTTCGTATACATGTCTATAATGTAATTTTTCTATATGTACTATTTGCCCTCTCCATGTATATTCCTTACTCAAAGGTCAAAATTCACGTGGTGCGTGGTGCGCGCGACGTCGACTGATAATGCGTTGACGGAAACGGAACAGACGCTGTACGCTCGACGTACTAACGGATCATCGGTCAGGTGTGAAAGGTTGAATGTTTGTATGTTTTGGCGTTACGCGACCGATAATACGCGACGCATCTTCCGTCAGATATGTGCCGACCCTAAGACGCCGGTTGTTTATAATTTGAAACCACATTTTGGTTTGAAACAAATCAGGCACATTGTGAACCTCACATAATATAAGTCGTAATTACTATTGATGCGATGGCCAGAAAAATCGATAATATTACTGTACAATGTAATGGTCTACAAATTCAATATACTACACTACCGTTACTGATTGCAGGATCAACCGGATCATGGAGGCTCCTAGGGGGAACGCGCTGCTGGTAGGCGTGGGCGGGTCTGGCAAGCAGTCGCTCTCCAGACTCTCCGCGTTCATCTCTTCGTTGGAGGTCTTCCAGATACAGCTGCGAAAGGGATACAGTATAACAGATTTAAAAGTTGACTTAGGTGTGTATGTATATTTATTTATATCTAGAGATTAGTTTTCGATTGTCTTTCGGGACTTGTACCAGCCTATTGTTTCGAGTACCTATCCGATATTTTCATATATTCACCCGTTATTATTCTGTCCATCCGAGTACATGTTACTTCTACTACAAGTAATGACTGCGAAAGCTCACAAGGTCTTAAGATGTTTGACTCAATATTAGGTACGAATATTATTAATAGCAGAATCTTTTTCTTGGGTTAGCTGCGTTGAATACAAAGGCTGGCTTGAGGAATATAGGATGCATGTTCCTGATGACCGATGGACAGGTGGCTGACGAACGATTCCTCGTACTCATCAATGACTTGCTAGCTTCCGGCGAAATACCAGATTTGTTTCCAGATGAAGACCTCGAAAATATTATCAATGGCGTCAGAGCAGAGGTCAGTACCTACCGAGCCTGATTTTGTATCAATGTGTGATTACCTAAACCTGGGTCATTCACGCTGTTAATATGCTATTGACACAGAGAGATAAAGCATTTATAGTGAAAGCGGAGGTAACTGATGTTTTGTCATTAAAATCGTTACACTAGTTTAGTTCTTACTGGAAGCCCGATATGTTATGATTACTGAAATCTGGTTTAAGTGTATGCAATTTTTATTACGCTACGCTACCGTCACTCTAGAACCCGCGCCCACGTACCGGACGACGCAGCAGGGGTAGGCCTCCCGCAAGGTGGACCGACGATCTGGCTAAGATCGCCGGAAGCGGTAGGATGCGGGCGGCTCAAAATCGGTCTGTGTGGAGAACAAAATCGGTATGTTTGGGGGAGGCCTATGTCCAGCAGTGAACGCCTCTAGGCTGACATGATGACGATGACGCTGTTGTCTTGATCGGGCGAGTATAGTAGATATTTACCGATTACAAAATTTTGTACCTAAGTACTGATTAAGTAAATCAAAATAAATAATTATTAATATTGATTTCAGACAAAAGCAACTGGTGTACCTGACACACGCGAAAATTGCTGGCGTTTCTTTATAAACCGAGTGAGATTGATGCTGAAAGTTAGTAAGACTATATACTTTTGAAAACCGGGGACTAGGCAATAAGTAGATCTACTAAAAAAAATCAAGTCCTAAAAAGAATATAATATAGCAGTAATAGAATTTTTACAATAGTTTTCTATTTACGACTCTTAGGGCCTGTTTCACTACTGTCCAATAAGTTGCGATTAAATTACTTGGCATATACATTCATACAAATTTCATTCTAATTCTGAATTTACCTGGAAGATAACGCTTACTTTGAAGTGGTGAAACAGAGCCTTAATAAATATTCGAGTATGAAAACAACCGTAATAACAAGCATTTAATATTGCTCCTTGCTTATTAGACAGAGAAAGCAAACTGACATTGTGTCGTCACTTAATTTATCTTTATATTAATCCGCGGCTGCTTCATACATTTTGTGAGACTCTATTTTGCAAGAAAAGGCTGAACATACGCCTTTTATTAATTTTAAATGTTTACTTTTTTTAATACTTACTAATAAACTTTAATATTGTTTCATTGATCTGCTTAAATATTTGTCTTTTATACGCAATAATGATAATGATTAGTTAAGTATTTTGACAGTAGGCAACAACCATATATTTTCACTATCTTACTACAAACCAGTCCGGAGTTTGCAAAGCGCGTGACAATCTCCGGAGGACTCCAGACAGACCGTACCGTAGCTTGCGGATAGCAAGCCAATGGCCAATTGTAATTTGTATGACTAATATATTTATTATATAGTGCAAATTGACAGGTATATAAAAAAGAATTTATTGCATGTGTAACACCCATTGCATTTAAAACACAACAAAACATTTCGTTGTAATAACATTTGGCTTTTGGTGTAAAGGTGGTGTTGTGTTTCTCTCCTGTGGGTGCGACGTTGCGTATTCGCGCTCGCAAGTTCCCGTCCATAGTGAACTGCACCGCCATCGACTGGTTCCACCAGTGGCCGGAGGAGGCTCTGCGATCCGTCTCCAAACGGTTCCTCGCCGAAGTCAAGTCATTACCGGTATTTAATTTAATTTTATAGTTATGCAGACGCGTTCCTGGTCGCGCTATTTTAAATACTTTTGTATAAAAAAGTGGACCAATTATTTTTACGCTATTCAAATTTACAGCTGGAACTTGTAGAGTCAGTGTCGAACTTCATGTCGCACGTCCACCAGGGTGTAAACGACATGTCGGCAACCTACTACCAAAACGAGAAACGATACAACTACACGACACCGAAGACCTTTCTGGAACAAATCGCACTCTACGGCAAACTGCTCAACGAGAAGACAAAGAACCTTAAAATGATGATCAAGAGACTCGAGAATGGTTTAGAGAAGTTAGCTTCGTGTGCCAGTGACGTTGCTGTACTCAAGGTAATGTATATAAAATTATGCTTAATTATACACGCTAGCTTTTTATCAATTTTATTAACTATTTGCCAATGATAGATTTATATTTATTTGAACTACAACCACTCTTTTTCCAAATAAACTTTAACTTTGCTATATCTCATAGGTCAATTTCTGCAAGATGTCCTAAAAGCGCTCACAAAGTTTTCTGGTCATCTCTTTACTTACATACATTATATAATATAAAATATTTTTTTTTTGCTGGATTTACCTGCGATTAACATTACATTTTTAATATAAGGTATTTCACTACTTAGGTGACTTTAGCAGAACAAGAGATAATCCTGAAGGAGAAAAATAAAGCAGCGGAAGCGCTTATTGAAGTGGTTGGCGCTGAGAGCGAGAAGGTCTCCAAGGAAAAGGCGTTCGGTAAGCTTTTTCATTTATATCTCATAAACATTATATACAGGGTGTAAAAAGACCCTTAACGAAAACTGAAACCCCATATGTTACCAATCATTACGAACATTTTTTACTTCGGCACCATCCCGGGGAAATTACTGGTTCAGGAGATATTGAGGCTCAAAGTTACTATACAATTTTTGTAATTAGGTACAAAATCGATGCAATTACCCCGCCAACCTGTTCTATGGATGTCCTATGCATTCTATGGATAAGTAGGTATTTCGAAAATTGCACGCGTACTCTTTTAATTGTGGCTTAGAAACTTAAAAAAGAAATCATTTCCCAAGTTTTATTTTTGCTTAGTATAACTTGGCATGATGTCCAAAACTAGTAGACTTCGGCTTGGTGATGAGTCTTGTGACAGCCTGTATGTTATTATATTATATATTACATTTCATATTAAGCAACAAATATACAACTCCGAAATCATATACAGTTCTACTTAACCCAGACTATCTTGACGCTTTATTAAGGGTAGAAAATAGGCACATCACTTGTATGTATATGATTTTGTAAATCACCCAATTCGTCCTGCGTTCTATAATAAATATCTCGTCTATCTTAACTGCTCATAGTGCAATTGTGTAATTTCGGGGCGCTAATATCCCGCGTCACATTGCACGATTGACACTGTACAGCTGTCAAGTGACTCCTAGGTACTAGGGTTCAGAACCGGGAAATCCCGGTCCCGAAAGTACCGGGAATTCCCGGTTCTTTTGTCAGTAAAATGGAACCGGGAAATCAAATTTGATTCCCGGTTCTTTCGGTACTTTCGGGAATTTTATTTTTATTACGTGATTCACATTAGTTCACACTACTATTTACTTATTTACTCTTACTTTACTTTTCACACTTTCTACTATTCAAACATTCAAAACTAACGTGAATAATTCAGCGTTAAAAGAAATAACGCGCTATAACCAATAACTACCTAGACTCGCTCGCTGTTGCTAGGATAGGAAGAAAAGTAGTAAGTAGGACTACGACGCGGTGTCAAGCTTCCCCGCGCCTGCCGCGGATGGCCCGCCCGCGCGCCGCGATCTCTCGTTCACTCATGACTCACTCAGTTTTCGCCGAAACGCATCCAAGCCGCTCCTTCATAGATGGCACCTATGAAGGAGCGGCTTGGATGCGTAGATTACACACATTACTTACCGCTGCTCTAACCTTCAGGCTGGAGGATAGAGCAGCGGTAAGACTTGGGCACTTCAAGAACCTGAAGGACGCCTTAGTCTACGCTCTGGAGGTGGAAGCAGTACGACACGACGAGCGAAGTCACCGCATCAGGGAAGTTGTATAGTCACGTCGGTGCTACAACTGCGGGGAAAGAAGCCATATCCGCTTGGGCTGCCCAAAGCGTAGGCAGCCTCGTGGGTTTAAGGTTCCACCATTTGATAGCTCGTCATTATGGTCAGCATACAAGATCCAGTGTGAGGCTGTGATGCTATCAAATGGGTGGAATAAAGAACAGGCCTTAACCGCTCTAACCTTGGGCCTTCGTGATCGGGCGTTGACAGTGTTGGGGGCACTCGGGCAAGACGTCTCCTACGAGAAGCTTCTGGAGGTGCTGGAGGCGAGATACGGTGACGCGCACCTCGAACATGTGTATCGTGCTCAGCTGAAGGACAGGACACAACGCACCGGAGAAGCTCTGCAGCAGTGGGCTCTGGAGGTGGAAAAGCTGGTCAGGAAGTCATACCAGTCGTCCGCCTGCGCTGATAGATGGGAACCTCGTACAGGCATTTACGGATGGAATCCGCGACCTGGAGTGGTGGCACCCTGTCTCCACCAAAGGGGTCGCCTGCTGTGCCTGCCTGGCAGCGAGAGCAGGGAAACAAGTAGTAGCCAGGACTGCGGGGCGAGTGCTGGCTGGTAATGGAAGAGCCCCAAGTATCTCGATCTCGCAATCATGTGACTGATGTGTGCGAAATTATTAAAACGCCATGCAAGCTGATGCCCGTGGCTGGTGTCCGTGTGGTGACGGATTAAGAATACGGAATGTCACTACCCCATATCATCCCATGGGTGTCGTAAGAGCCGACAGAGGGAGCATATTATGCAGAGAACAGCACCGTAAGAGAAGGAAAACTTGATACAAACCCTACACCAACCCGTTTGGCCAGCGTGGTATAGTAGGCCAATTCCTCCTTTCAAAGGAGAGGCCTAATCCAGCAGTGGACTGTTAAGGGCTAATGATGATGATGCAAGCTGACATTGGACACGGGTGCTTCGCGGACAGTCGTCGGTTTCCATCTGGCAAGACGGATTCTTCGGGGCTGCTTCAGGAACAATGAATGTGTTAAACTGAGAACAGCTACCGGCCAGCACATAACCGTCCGAGGTGAAATGGAGGTGGATCTGAAGTTAGGCAACAAAGTTTACCGTCGCAAAGTCATCGTGGCCGATATAGTGGACGACTGCAGCTTGGGCCTAGACTTCATGCTAAAGTATCGCTGTGAGATCGATGTTAACCAAGGAGTGTTGAAGTGTGACTCAGAAGACGTCTTTATGGAAGGTGCAACTTCAGGAAAAGTGTACTGCCTGAAGAATGTCATTCTTCACCCGCGGTCGTAAACGGTTGTACCAGTTTGTCTACCAGGGAATTCGGGTGAGGGGAACCGATGTGTACTTATCGAAGGCCTAGAGAAAGATGCCTCATGGAAGATTGCTCGAACCTTGGTAAGGGGTACCAAAGTTTCATCAGTACGCGCACTGAATGCAAGTGACAAGGAAGTATTGCTCAAGAAAGAGACGGAACTGGGCACCTTATAGGTGCCCAATTCCGTCCCTTTCGGTCCTTTCCGTTTTCTATAACAAAAACTAGCAAGAACCGAAAATACCGAAAGAACCGGGAAATCCCGGTTCCGTTATACAAAAGTCCCGAAATTCCCGGTTCTCAAAAAGAATACCGGTTTCGTAAACACTACTAGGTACATACATACTCTGTGCTAGTATCGCGATCTAGCTCCATCAGATGGATGATCTGATGAATACACGAAGTGCCTCCAATTTTAATCATTTATTTATATGTGTTTTATTACGGTTTTAATAACATAAAGGCCTTTAACACAGTAGCCACCAGGTCATCTAGGAGGTATTGTTATGCTCTACAATCTGAGCCTTTTTCTCTAGAATAAAGTTTTAGAGAAAGAGGTTTAGACTAGAATATTGCTGTAAATGAATATAGGTATCTAGAAGAATTATCAATCTCTAAAAACATTAGCAAAATTAATAATAAACATTGAATCATTGAATGTACAGCTTTAATATCGCGATAATAGAAAAAAATTACTAACACGTATAAACTGACCCACATACAGCTGCCGAAGAAGAAAAGAAAGTAAAAGTAATAGAAGAAGACGTCACTATAAAGGCAAAAATCTGCGCGGACGACTTGGCGAAGGCGGAGCCTGCTCTGATCGCGGCGCAAGAAGCCTTGAACACGCTGAACAAGAACAACCTGACGGAGCTGAAGTCGTTCGGCTCTCCGCCAGACGCCGTCGTTAACGTCACTGCCGCTGTTCTAGTGCTGTTCTCCAAAAAGGGCAAATTACCCAAAGATAGATCTTGGAAAGCATGCAAAGTGAGTTTCTATGTTCTGTACTCATTAATTCGTTTACTTGCGTTCTACAAGTAGCTCAAATTCCAATTACAATTTCAGTTGATGATGGCAAAAGTGGATCAATTTTTGTACGACTTGGTGTACTATGACAAAGAGAACATTCATCCCGATGTTGTCAAGGTACGTAGAGACGATGGATTAGTTGCTAATACTTGTTATTACAACTTTAAAATGTATGCAGGTACTACTAAAAACCTTTCATATTTTGTACATGTTTGTTTATTGGTCATACATTTATTGTGACGAGCAGGCAGTACAACCTTACATCAAAGACCCAGAATTCAATCCGGACTTCATACGCTCGAAGTCAGCCGCGGCGGCCGGTCTGTGCGCGTGGGTGATCAATATTATCAAGTTCTACGACGTGTACGTGGTGGTCGAGCCCAAACGACGAGCGCTCAACGCCGCTAATGCGGAGCTGCAGGCTGCTAGAGATAAACTAGCCTTCCTTACTGATCAAATACAAGTAAGTAATTATACTTACTTACTTATCGTGTCGATGGCAACACTTTAAATATATTTGTAAATACGTACGTAAATAAATGGCCCCTCGTCTGTGGAGACGCGCCACAGCCGCATTTATTCGTACTTGGGTCTATAAATCCCCACCTTGACAGATTGTCCCTGGATCTGCCAACCTGGGCCAGATTGGCCAAGGAAGCCTGTTTCTTGTAGGTAGTTTTTCCTCCAAAGGGACGAAAGTTGGAAGAGGGAATTTGTCACGCCATAGGTTTTCTCTGGCCTTGGAAGCATTGTTGTCGCTGGCTGCGATGGTACTCTTTCTGCTTTTCAACCTCTTCGTGGCTGGGCTTTGGCCATACAATAGGTGTCTGCAATCTGTCTCCTGTTTCAATTTTTCTATGGTAGAGACTACTTCTCTGCGGACAGTGGATATAGCATCTCTACCAGGGTCGGCTTCAGACATCCTGTAATTTTCCGGCACGTTTCGTTGAGAGCTATATCCACTTTTTTGGCGTGAGACGATCGGTGCAAAAACCGGGGATGCGTATTCGCCCGCAGAGAAACACAATGCCAATCCTATGGTACGCAAAACTGAAGACGCAGCGCCCTATTTTGAGGATGTTAATCGGAGCAGAAGGTTATTGCGTGCAGAGACCTTTTGTTTTAAGTTTTCACAGTTGGCTTGTTGGCTTTGTAAGTTAGTGTTCGATCCAGAGTGATGCCCAGGTATTTTGGGTGGCTGCAATGAAAAACGTGGGTGCCTTGCCAGGAGATGTTAAGGGTACAATTCGCAACTCTGTTACGCAGGTGAAATGCACAGGATTGTGTTTTTGCCGGACTATTTTCATCGTAGTACGTGCCTAGCTTGCACAGTGCGGCTGATAAAGTAGCTTCCGCCTGCTCAAAGGTTTTGCTTTGTGTTGCGAGTGTAAATATTAAAGAGAATCGGAGCCAGTACGCTACCTTGGGGTAGTCCATTCTTTTGGCAGCGCCAAAGAATAGACTGCCCCAAGGCAGGCGCGCGCTGCTCTTATCCGAAAGCATATGGACTCAGAAGTATCGATTCCGCAGAAGTTCGCCAAGAAGACGAACAAATTTCATGTCGCCAGTGACGTTCGCGAACTACCACAGCAGTCTCCGTATGTTTACGGTGTTGTACGCAGCTGAGAGATCAACAAAGACGACCCCCGAGACTTCGCCAGCTTCAAACTCGTTTTCTAAATACTGGTGAGGTTCAGAACTTGGCCACAGCATGACTTTCCCGATCTGAAGCCGGCTGGCTCAGGTATAAGTTTTGGGTCTATGATATGACTCAGTCGGTTAAGAAGCATTCTCTCCAGTAGCTTGTATGTGTGACAGAGGAGTGAGATAGGACGGAAGCTTTTTGGATCATCTGGGTAAAGTAATTATATTTAGTAGTAAGTAAGTAATTATATTTAGTAGGTACAGATAATTCAGAGCGGTTGTCCTGCTCCTTAACTTATTTTTAAGTTTCGAAATGTCAATCTCCATAATGTCTTCTTTTTTTAAGGTGTTAGAAGAGAAATTAGAAGAACTGCTGCAAGCTTTCCAGGAAGCCGTGAATGAAAAAATGAAATGTCAAGCTGAAGCTGATGCAACTACTGCTACTATTGATTTAGCGAACAGGCTGGTGAACGGCCTTGCTTCAGAGAAAATTAGGTTAATCAACTTAGTAATAGCCGCAAAATCTGTTGAACTATGATGTTAATTGTTAAACTTATATTCATATTACTAATGACAGATGGTCAGCAACAGTGGTGACTCTTAAAGATTCTGGAGTAATGTTACCGGGTGACGTTCTACTAGCGACGGCATTTATTTCATATGTAGGTTGCTTCACGCGTATGTATCGGCTGTTACTTATCAATAACGATTGGATACCAGCGCTTGAGAAGACAAACGTAAGTACTGCATAATTATCATTTACTTAGTTACTGACTTTTTCACGCTATTAATCTAATATTGACCCCTTTTTTACGAGATGGAAAATCCCTTCGGATCTCCGACTCTTAGGGAAATGGGAGCCGGAGTATGTGGTGTTACCACTAAAAACAACCTCGACTTTCCCTCCTTTCCTTTACCCGTGCGTCGGAGGGTCGGGTACCGCCGAAGCATTCGTCGCAACTCCCCGACAGCTAATGGCCCGCCTGGTGGTCAGGCGGGTCCCGAACAAAAGCCCCTTGGCGGCGGATAAAGCACCAAAACACCCAGGGAAAAAAAGCCTAACACCGGCTGTGGAGCGGGGGAGTGCGGTGGTTCTATTTTTCAAAAAAGATGACAAAACCTTGCTGGAAAACTATAGACCCATTTCACTCCTGAGCCACGTCTACAAGTTGTTCTCGAGAGTCCTAACAAACCACCTCGCCAGAAAACTCGATGATTTCCAGCCACAGGAACAAGCCGGGTTTCGAAAAGGCTCCAACAACGAAGAGCACATCCATTTCGTTCGACAGATTATACAGAATACCAATGAGTACAATCAGCCGCTGTGTATGGGTTTCGTGGACTACGAGAAAGCCTTCGACTCCATCGAAACCTGGGTGGTTCTGGATGCTCTGCAGCGGAGTCGCATCGATTGGTGCTACATCGAAGTGTTGAGATGTTTGTATGACACCGCCACTGTGACCATCCAGCTCCAGAACCATAAAACCAGCCCCATCGAGTTGCGACGAGGGGTGAGGCAGGGGGATGTAATATCCCCTAAGCTCTTTACCAACGCACTCGAAGACGTCTTTAAGACGCTAGACTGGACTAAACGGGACATAAACATTAATGGCAAGTACATATCCCACCTTCGGTTTGCCGACGATATGGTCATCGTGGCTGAGAGCCTGGAATGAACACATTGTGCCGGGACGCGATAATGTCGACGCATCGATGCTTGAAGTTGTTCAAGAGTATGTCTACCTTGGGCAAGTAGTCCAGCTTAGTAGAAACAACTTCGAGAATGAAATCGACCACAGGATCCAGTTGGGTTGGGCAACGTTTGGCAAGCTACGTCGAGTTTTCTCTTCACCCCTACCGCAATGCCTGAAGACCAAAGTCTTCAACCAATGCGTCCTACCTGTTACGACGTACGGTGCCGAGATGTGGATACTCACAGTGGGACTAGTCCACTAGCTAAGAGTCACGCAGCGAGCTATGGAACGGGCTATGCTTGGCGTCTCTTTGAAGGATAAAATCCGAAATGAAGTTATCCAATAAAGAAATATGTCCTACCCCTCGCACTTCAGCTTGATTGATGAGAGCTATATCGGCGACATTGGTTCTCTTGTAGATCGCCTCATTTCTGATTCGATCTCGCATGCAAACTCCGAGCATAGCTATAAGAAAATGCTACATTTTAAGTTATTCGCTGTCAAATAAGAATATGCTCATTTTAGCTGATTTATCTATCCGGTATCTACTTTTTGCAGCCTAAAATTGAAACAACTCCGGGGCTAGACCCTCTGACGATGTTGACGGACGACGCGCAAGTGGCCCAGTGGAACAACGAGGGGCTGCCCACCGACACCATGAGCACGGAGAACGCCACCATCATGACCAACTCTGCGCGCTGGCCGCTCATGATCGACCCGCAACTGTACGTGACAATGTCTGTTATAATAATAATAATGCCATAGTAGAAGACTACTACTATCGGCATGAGAATAAACTCGCTGGTGCCTTTTTGTATTTACATACCTAAAAGGGGCTTAACGTTCCGGCCAGGTTATATTAATTGTCACCAACTGACGTCAAGCCTTGCAAGGTATGCAAATACAGGCAAAAGCAGGGCTCTGTGGTATACCGTAGCGTTTATGGTCTGCTTTCGAAATGGTTACGTACATTCTACTACATTATATCATAAAAGGTATTTTGTCACAGGCAAGGTATAAAATGGATCAAGTCGAAATACGGAGATGCGCTAGTAGTGGTCCGACTGACGCAGCGCAACTACCTGGACCGCATTGAGATCGGCGTGAGCAACGGAGACATAGTGCTGCTCGAGAACATCGGAGAGACCGTGGACGCCGTGCTCGAGCCGCTGCTCGGCAGAGTGCTCATACGCAAGGGGAAAGTGCTCAAGGTATATTATACTCACACACGTTCTTCAACTTAATTATTATTTAAATTCGATTGTTTGGGCACTTGTCTGCTCATACATAAGAATTGTTGAGGTGACATGATACTTCTTGCTAAGTAAAATGTTTATTGTCACACATACACGTTTACAATAGGAAGGCTGAACATGAACTAACTAATGTAAGTATTTAACAATGAAGTCAAGTAAAGTGCTTACGCGTACAATAAAATAATGTGCGATGTACTTAATCGTACATCGATAACTACTAGGTACATAATTTTAACCCTTTATAGGACGGCCCATACAAAGTGGCCAGTAAACTGGACAGTCACTTTAAGGTCGATAATTCAAAGATTTTTACAGCAATGTTGAATATTCTGATCATATACGATTCCCAATGAAGCAGGTGTGCTTTTTAACTAATCAGCGTTTTGAAAAGTCGCGTGCGGTAAAAATTACGCGCCAATTTTTACGGTGGCCTGTTAACTGACCACTGTGCATACCCGCGCTAGTATTTGCTGCCATTGCAAGCAAACGTCACATATTTATAAGTGCAATGCAAAGAAGAAACACGTCGTCATACCAAAAGTGAGTAAAACGATTGTTTTATAGTATATACTTTAATATAGTGTGCAAATATAACCGAATATAGTAAAATAAAGCACTTATTTTAGCAATCAAAACAGACCGTGTTGTAAAAACCTCACCTCGAAATTACACATAGGAGTTGGAGGTTGTCTCTTATGTATATATTTTGATTAATACATTTAATTTATATCATTTTACATGAAGTATACCTATAGTCTATTTCTTCGATGTCTTATCATAATTAGTACAAATATGCGGGTTCGGTAGTTATAACCGAATATCGTAATTGTTTAGGTATTTTTCATGGTGAATTATGTCGATTTGTAGATTCCTGTAATAATTTTGAGTATATTTAGTTTACATTCTCGTTTTTTTTTCATTTTTTTTTAAATAACTTTCGATACTAAGTATCTAGAAATGATATCTGAAGACGAATGGGCAGAAATTATGGCCATTACTGATGGGCAGGCCATCCATTCTGATATTGGTGGTGATTCCGACGCTGATGACTGTCTTGACGACGTTGTCTCAAATACCAACAGCTGAGCACCCGTAGTTGCAGTCAACCAGGATCATCTGCTTCAGCTCTCTGCCACACGGATCTTTGTCACCCCAAATTCCTCCACCAGCACCTCGGTTTCAGCTTTGACCGCCACTCACAACAGCTCCGCCGCATTCACTACCGCCTGTGCTTTCGCCGCCTATAGCTATAGCTATGCTAAGTATATAATATTTTTCTATAATTATGAATACCACCATTGCTTCATTTTTTTTATTTTTGGGTTATAATTTAGAGAAGATGACATTTTTATTTTATGTTTTTTTTAGGCTAAGTAAGAGAAATACTTTAGTTTTGCTAAAAATATTATGCTAATTATGTTATGTTGTTGAGGCTGATTCAAGACTGATGTATTTTCTACACAATTATTTTATTTTACTGCGTTATTTTCACCAAAAATAATAGATTTTTATGAGTGTCCAGTTTATAGGCCACTGATTAGATGGGGATAGTTAATCAAGTCAATGATGCAGAACGGTCAGTGGTCAGTATACTGGCCACTAGTTTTTTTGGATTTTCTAGGAAAATAACAAGTTTCTGAAAAAAATATTGACACATGTTGTTATAAATAACACTTTAGAATATATATTAACTTATAAATATACTGAATTAAAAAACTACTCGTTGGTCTCGCGGCATAAATATGCGCGTGGGATTGGGAGGTCTCGGGTTCGATTCCCGGGTCTGGCAAAGTGTTATTGGGTTTTTCCGTTAGGAAATTCTCAGTAGCAGCTCGGAGTCTGGTAGTGTGCCCGGTACGGCAATAGGTTTGCCCCCTATTACGTGGGACCTAAAAATTCATGGCGAAATATGGGTGTTATATAATACCTCTGCCTACCCCTTCGGGGATACAGGCGTGAGTCTATAAATTAAAAAAATAAATAAAAATTAAAAAAGTCATCAAGGTTTGCGTTAAAGGGTTAAAAATGATTACTGAAGTTCCATTAGGTTTTTATTATATTTATTTATTTTATTATATTCCTGTGCAAATCATAACTACCTTTTTACAGATAGGAGACAGAGAAATAGATTATCACCCTAAGTTCAGATTTATTCTCCAAACGAAGCTGGCTAATCCGCACTATCAGCCGGAGATGCAGGCACAGTGCACTCTCATCAACTTTACTGTCACCAGAGATGGGTGAGCCAAACAATAATTGTAAAGTACTTCATCATTTTACGGATAACAATAGTATTTAGTGCGTTTAAGTTATATTTTATATTATAAAATAATTATCTTACTTAATTACCAGTCTTGAAGAACAACTTTTGGGAGAAGTTGTAAAAGCTGAGCGACCAGATTTGGAAGCTCTACGAGCCGGTCTAACTAAACAACAAAACGATTTCAAAATCACGCTGAAGACTCTGGAAGACGACTTGCTCAGACGTCTATCATCTGCGGGACCAGACATACTTAGTGATTCAGCGCTAGTTATTAATTTAGAAACCACTAAGAAGACTGCTGCAGATATTGAAATTAAAGTAGAGGAGGGTAAAGCTACAGCCATAAAAATTGACGATGCCAGAGATAAATACAGGTCAGTTTCAAAAACCTGTAGCCTTTGATTTAGGCAGGTTGAACTTAAATTTGACAATTAGAAAAATCGTATGTAAAAAGTAAAAAATGCAATCAGAATCAAGCGATTTTCAACACTGTCATTATTGTTCAAACTTTTGCAATAGAGATTTGTCCGTTATTTATCTTTTCCATAGAATTTTTGACTCACATGCCGCAGCCAAAGAAATATAGCAATCATCTCTTTTCTTTTAGTTACAAACATTATTTTTAATTTCAGACGCGCAGCAGCTCGAGCATCGTTGCTATATTTTATACTGAATGACTTGTTCAAGATTAACCCAATGTACCAATTTTCGCTAAAGGCATACAGCGTAGTATTCAGAGAAGCTTTGATGAGTGCGGAAAAAGCTAGTGATTTAGAAACACGCGTACAGAACCTGCTCGATAGCATTAGCTTCGCGGTGTTCGTATACACCAGCCGCGGGCTCTTCACTAGGGATAAGCTCGTGTTTCTGTTTCTTATGACCTTGCAGGTATGTTGAGTAAATAGACAGATTCACATTACCTGCAAAACTATGCCACAACCCTCAAAAGACTACTAAGAAATATAAATATATTTTTGGGTGTCTTGATAGTTTGATATTATCAGAATCTTCAGACCATATTTTTACTTCAGATTCTTCAAAACGAGGGTAAAGTAGATCCAAAAGAGTTAGACTTTTTGCTTAAGTACGCGGTAGCACCAGTTAATTCACCATTTTCGTGGTTATCCAATACCTCGTGGGGAGGCGTCATTGCACTGTCTAAGATGGATGCTTTCGAGGAATTAGACAAGGATATTGAAGGCGCTAATAAAAGGTAAAATGTTTTATAAACGACATTATATTTATCCATAACGTCCCCCGTAACACCAAATAATACTGATGTACTAAAAGTCAGTAGTAATAGTCCTGTACATGTCATGATTGCCACTAACTTATAATAACTTATATATATCGATGAACTTATGTATCGAATAAGGAAACAGCTACAGCAACTAAACATAAAGCGCAAATATTTAAAGACACATTATACGGGAATGAATTGCATTTGAATTGTACCAAGTTTACATGTGAACTGGTTAAATGTAAATATAGATGGCAGAAATACACGGAGGGTGAAGCACCAGAAAGAGACAAGTTGCCGGGTGAGTGGAAAAACAAAAGTTCTCTGCAACGACTGTGCATCATGCGAGCACTGCGACCAGACAGGATGTCCTACGCTTCAAGGTATATATTTTCATGAACAATTTATGAATAATTTACTCAATAATAGTTAAGAGGAGAATAGGCTTTTTTATGTGACTTGCAGCCCAACCCTTGTAACTAGTTGCAACTAGTTTAAAAGTGTTCATTTAGGCATTCTTATGAATAGTTATGCAAGATCTTACAGAAATTCTGTCCATATAAAAAATATTGACATTCAAAAATAAAGAAAATGCACCCAATACCTAAAACTTCGATCATTCATATTCTTTTTTCCAATTTGCACTATTTAAACACATAATTATGATATTCATAATAGTTATACAATAATCAAGGGCAGTAAAAGTTACTATGAATAAAAACACATAGTTGCGAATTTACAAAAAAAAAATGATATCGTCAATGTATCGTACTAATTAATGTAAGACTGATTTGTTAATTTGTTTGAGCCGTACTCTTATATGGCTCAAACAAATGCGTATTATATTGTTTTTTAATGAGAGAAGTATGTACGCTTCTGTCTTTTCACTTCGTCAACAGCGTCCAATATGCGCTATTTTAATTGTTCGACACTAACCGGCTCACTTTTGTACACCCACAAAAAGAATTCCATAGGTGTGAGGTCAGGTGAGCATGGAGGCCAAGCTACAGGTTTGCATCGACCGATCCACTGGCTTTCAAACTCTTCCCTTTACAAACGCATAGCTGCACTCGCGGTTTCTGCACTCAAAAAGTACGCACAAAGCATAGCTACATACTCACGTGATATGAACTTATAAGCTATCACGCCGAGCAAACGTAAACAAACAATTAACTGTTGCGGCGAAAAATGGATGCGCTCACTTCCACTTACAATATATAACATTTTAGCACTGTTTGTCGCATCGGGGCGCGGAGTGGGCGCAGCAATGTGGACAGTTTTGAGTCAGTTTTGGGACGTTAGTGTTTTTATTTTTTACCTACACAAATATGATCAGTTAAAGATACTTAGAGCCCCGTTCAATTTTTTGTACTAATTAAAAAATAGTGGTGTATACTGGTATCTTCTTATAACCCAACAATTCACGTGCCTAGCATATTGCTATGCATATTTTGATTATCTACATGCCATTTCTTAAGGGTTCGCTCAAATAAGACTGTACAAGTTTAATTTTTAAACCATTATACTAATTTCCGACGACATACAGAGCTTTGCCTTTACAAAAGAAAATTACACTCATTGATATCTTCCATTTTGTATATGTCTCAAGATGTTACAAGTTACAACACTTGAGACGAAACCGCTCATTCTTCTTTATTAGAACACTATTATGAGCCCGCAGACAAGAAATGAATCACGCTATAAGCCTATAGCCTTCCTCAATAAATTGGCTAACACTGAAAGAATTTTTCTAATCGGACCAGTAGTTCCTGAGATTAGCGCTTTCGACCAAACAAAGTGAAGACTTTGTTATTTTTAAACAATAAATGTTAATGTTGATCTGCATTTGCAAAATATTTTATAAATACAATATACACAGTATTTCACTTAAAATTATTTCAAACAGTATAAGATGGTAGACCTATTTTCATAGATAGGAAATCAGATTAAGCTGTTGACTGGTGCAGAATAAGACTGCACGGTAGGTACGTGCGTTTGTGTATATTAGGTACCTGAAATGCGAGCTCTTGGCGATCAGCTGAGCGGCCGCGATGATCAATACACCATACAGTTGATTTTTTAGAAATATGATTACGAAAAACGATTTTAAGGTTTAGTGAGTCATTTTTCATGTATCTGTATTCAGCTATGGTAGTATATTCATTCTAGCAAATATTTTGCAAATGCATATCAACACCCTGTATATTATAATTAGATGGGATTAGGGATTTCAATGTTCCATTATAAAGTATTTTAAGATTTATTTTCATTATTTAGTGCATTTTGCGAGGAGAATCTGGGTACAAAGTATGTGGAAGCTCGCACTCCATCACTGGAGAAGTCTTATGAAGAGAGTAACTCTACTACGCCAATGTTTTTCATCCTGTCACCTGGTGTTGACCCGCTTAAGGTATGGTATGGTATTGATAGGGTATGATGCCCTATCATTAAATAGTACAATAAACTAAAACGTGTGCGTCAGGATGGCTGGACCATGAGTGATTTTGGAGGTTTGAGCAATACCAAACTTTTGTACCTATTTTATACTATTTGGTACCAGACATAAAAAAATTAGTACCTCGCTAAAGAGGGAAAACTATAACGAGGAAAGTGGCCAGCCATTCTGACTTCAGAATGGCTGGACCAAACTGGTTTCACCTAGTTGTAGGCGTTATAACTAGTTCATCTTTTCGTTAAAATATAGTACCTCATTGGTACCTGAACATATGTTTTTCTTATATTTTTTCGATATGCCATAAATAAGTTACACCTACAAGAAGAAGAACTCGCACTTGCCGGGTTTTTTAAAGGCAGTAGATATACTTTATAACGAAACTAAACATGTTTAAAATAACTAAATAGGATAAAGACTCGCGCACGAACTGTTATATATACCCTCTGTATATAATAGTGCCTAGTATCCCTTACCTTTATGCATAGTCAGCACTTTTGACCGCTCATAGTATTTTATTATAATTTAGAGTTCAGTTCGCATCCATCATCCGCGCGTGACACTTGCCTCTCTCAAATCGAGCCTAATTTCGTGAATAAACTCTTGTCCTTTATAAAAGTCTTTTTTTAAAAAGACCTTCGGCGCAATCCGTATAACAATTTGGTGGCAGCGGTGGGATACCGACGGTGAAGGTATCCCTGGTACGTCTCCGTCCAGGCTCGTCAATCAAGCTGAACAGTGACCTTGCCGCGAGTGTCAAAAGTGCATATGTGAACTCATTATTACCCTATTTACAAAAGTGAATGAACTATAAAAAAATCTCGTATAAAATCGTCAGTCGTCCGATTATCCCCGCGAATAATTACTTACCTATATCTTGAAGTAACAATCGTCATCGCGTCGAAACCCTGAAAATAATTTGTCTCGTTCCTGCTAGAATAACCGTATACTTACCTTCGATCCGCGGTTATCTTCCTGGAAAACCTGAAAAGAAGAAGCCCTAGAAATTCGCATAAATCGTGCCCGAAAGCGAGGGCCTTGCTGCAGTTCCAGTGTGTCCTGACGGTACAACCTTCAAAATCCGGCAGCGTCTTGTTCCTGAAAGGTGACCATGTACCTGTACGTTTTCTGCGTGTTCCTGTAAGTTTTCTTTCCAAAATATTTTATTTGTAGTGGCCGGGAAAGTGCAAATTTTACATAACCTATATAACTCGTATAAAAAAGTGTGTGTTTTCAGTGAAACGATAATTTCCAGACTTATAGTGCATATTTTTACAAAGGTTTAATTATAGCATTATAACTTTCTCATAAATATTGTGTGTCGTATAAGATAATTCTAAGAACTAGCCTGGTGGCTTATCGCTCCTGCGTTGCGCTTAGTGGCCGCCTATTACACCGAACCGTAATTTATATTTTTGGCTGAGTTTTTTTTTCCCTTTAATTATTATAATGTCTGTCAAGGAAGTAGAAGTGAAACAAGAGAAAGTAGAAGTTCAAATCGGCACATTATTCAAATTTATAAAGCCTTTCGATGGCGCACGAGAAAAATTAAACTCATTTTTGACTAATTGCGACAATGCAACTAGTTTAGCTTCCGATTCACAAAAGTCTATCTTATTTAAATTTATCTTATCGCAACTCGAGGGCAAGGCTGAAATAGCTTGCTCCATCAAAGAGTTCGAATCTTGGACACAGTTGAAAACTTTCTTGCAAACCCAGTTTGGCGAAAAGAAACACTACACACATTTATTAGCAGATCTACAAGAATGCCGGCAGCTGAGTAATGAATTGGTTAATCAGTTCGCTTTGCGAATTGAGACTTGCCTCTCAAAACTATTGACCGAAATTACCTTATGCAATAAAAAGAAATCCGAATTAGTTAGTCGTACAGCGGCTATGGAAGATTTAGCGCTGCACACATTTTTATTAGGCTTAAGGCCAGACATTTCTAATTTAGTCCGGGGTAAAAACCCATCCAATCTTAATGAAGCAATTAACCTGGCCGTTTCCGAGGAAAAAATACTGAATATATTTAATAAGAGACAAATGCATGCGTCAGCAACACAGCGCCAAACACCCAAAATTCAATACTCCTTTAAGCCTTCTGTCCCTAACGTTAATGCTAAACCTCAAGTTCCAAAACCGTTTGACAGGAATACTCAAAGCCCTTTCTGTCGTTATTGCAAAACTCAAGGTCATACCATTGAAACATGTAAAAAGCGCGAGTTTAACAATAATAGGTTCAAAGTGCCGCAGACATACCAAGCCCAACAACGCCCTAACCATGACTACTCGAAACCCAAAACCGCTAACATTAATTGTGTAACTAATGACAACGATTTTAACCATACTTATTATGACCCTGAACCACAACCGTCTACTAGTCACGAAAACAATCAATATTACGCAGATGAAGATCATTTAAACGAGTAGTGGGCTCACGTGGGTGTCTCGTGGGACCCAGACAACTTAAACCAGTATCCTTAAAAAATAACGACACCGTTCCAATACCCCGCGACCACACGGGTAACCAGCCCCAAGCAAGCGTCCATTCTTCCAAACCCAAGGATCACACGGGTAACCAGCCCCAAGCAAGCGTCCTTTCTTCCAAACCCAAGGACCACAAGGGTAGCCAGCCCCAAGCAAGCGTCCATTCTTCCAAGCCCAAGGACCACACGGGTAGCCAGCCCCAAGCAAGCGTCCATTCTTCCAAGCCCAAGGACCACACGGGTAGCCAGCCCCAAGCAAGCGTCCATTCTTCCAAGCCCAAGGACCACACGGGTAGCCAGCCCCAAGCAAGAGTCCAAAACGAATCCAAATACCCTAAAATACGTTTACCTGAAAATAAAAATAATACCTTAGTAGATAATGAAGTGTATGAAATATCATGCATTCCTAACAAAATTAGCTTACCTCATGTCCTCATCCGAACTTCGATATCCAATAAACCTCTTAAGTTCCTGGTCGATACTGGATCTTCAGTTTGCCTTGTACAAAACTCTTCCATCCATTCATTTTCCCATGTAGAACTCAAGGGTAATATAATTAAACTAAAAGGTATAAATAGCCGCGAAGATACCATGCCTACACTTGGGAACTTTGATATGAAACTTATATTTGGCAAAGAATCAATAGCTTTTTCTTTTCATATCATAGAAAACATAAACCTTCCCTATGATGGGATAATAGGTAATGAGTTACTCAGTCGTTACCAGTGTTCCATTGATTATAACCGACATATCCTGAACCTAGATAAAAATAAAATTAGACTCTACTTCACTGATCCAACCTACCAAATTCCGTCCCGTTCTGAAATCACTGTAGAATGTTCAGTTAGTAATCCTCAATTAAACGAAGGTCTCATTCTTGACCAATATATTAGTGAAACATTATTTATAGCTAATTGCCTCGTAAAGGTTAAAAACAACAATCGGGTAAATCTAACTGTGCTTAATACATCCGATAAACCTGTTACTTTAAATTCTAACCTTCAACTTACCTTACTTCCAGTCGACTATGATTCATACCAACCGCCATCTGATAACAGTAAAACATGTTTAGATAGAACCAAGGAAGTCCTTAAGCTTCTCCGTGTCTCACACTTAAACTCAGAAGAAACTGAAGCTCTTTTTGAATTGTGCTCTAAATATTCAGATATATTTCATCTACCCAATGACTCCCTTACAGCAACTGATGCTATCCAGCATGAAATACGAACGTCCTCTGAACAGCCCATTAACGTGAAATCCTATCGATTTCCCGAAGTACATAAGCAAGAAGTGAACTCCCAAATTCAGAAAATGCTTGATCAGAAAATCATCCAACCTTCCCTATCTCCTTGGTCCTCACCAATATGGATAGTTCCTAAGAAAGTCGACGCTTCTGGCCAACGAAAATGGCGCGTCGTTATAGATTACAGGAAAACGACGAATGAACGACGTTACTATTGGTGAAACTTATCCTATCCCAAACATAGTCGAAATCCTTGACCAATTAGGGAAATCCAAATATTTCTCAACTCTTGATCTTGCATCAGGTTTTCACCAGATAAAAATGGCTCCTCAAGACGCCTGCAAAACCGCATTTAGTGTCCCTCAAGGGCACTTTGAATTTAACCGAATGCCCTTTGGGTTGAAAAATGCACCTTCAACTTTCCAACGTTTAATGAATAATGTCCTAACCGGCCTTCAAGGAGAGCGATGCTTCGTATATTTAGATGATATAGTTTCCTACGCCCCTGATTTATCAAATGAAATACAAAATTTGGCAGCCATTTTTGAAAAACTCCGTTTATTTAACCTTAAACTACAACCTGACAAATGCGAGTTCTTGCGCAAGGAAGTCGGTTACCTGGGACACGTGATCACCGAGCATGGCCTAAAACCCGATCCAAAAAAGGTAAAATCCGTACAAGAATTTCCAATCCCAAAATGTCCTAAAGATATCAAATCCTTTCTAGGCCTAATATCCTATTATAGACGTTTCATCCCAGAATTTTCTAAATTATCTAAACCACTCACTTCCCTTCTTAAAAAGGATGTCGCCTATGAATGGAAAAATGAACAGCAATTGGCTTTCGAAATGCTTAAAGAAAAGCTCGTTACTGCCCCTGTCCTCATCTATCCTGACTTCACAAAATCCTTTAACCTTACCTGTGACGCCTCTAACTACGCGATATCCGCTATCCTCTCCCAAGGCCCTATCGGTAAAGATCACCCAGTAGCATATGCATCCAGAACCTTAAACAAGTGCGAAAGTAACTACAGTACAACCGAAAAGGAGTTACTAGCCATAGTCTGGGGCTGTAAAACCTTCAGACCGTATTTGTTTGGTCGTAAGTTTACAATTGTAACAGATCATCGGCCTTTGAAGTGGCTTTTTAACCACACCGATCCAAGCAGTAAATTACAGCGTTGGCGTTTGCAACTTCAAGAGTTTGAATACGAGATCGTATATCGAAAAGGTAAACTAAATTCAGCAGCCGATGCTCTTTCTCGTTATCCCGTAAATCCAGTGTATCCTGATAATCCTACCAACTTACCTGATACTGATTTAATTGATCTTGGTCCCTTAGATATAAGCCCGTTCAATGCGGAAGTCGGTGATTTTAGTCCTTTGAGTCTACCAAGCCCTGAAAACTTACCTGATCCTCTTTCTCCTCCGAATCCTTTACCCAATGTCACAGTTCAAAACCCTGAAACACAGAACGAATCTCAACCTTCAACTAGTAGCCAAATCCCGAATATACAATACCCAAATCCTGTAATAAACCCTACTATGCCAAACTTACCTGATCCTGCTGACAGTTACACTAAATTTCTTAAAATGCCTTCAGCTACGAGGTATGACACCGTGATTGTAGAACATAATGACAATTTACTGAAAAGCCAGAACAAAATCATTATTATACCTTCATCCCTTGATTTAGATGAATCTATCCCTTACGTTCAAGACGTCCTATCGAACTCATCTGAGTCAGAATCATTCATAAATTCAGAGAGAACTCTTCTTTCATATAAGTCACTCTCACATACTGACAAAAACTATTACTTTTTATTTATTAAAGTACATCACTTCGATACCTGTTCATATAGCGATATCTTTGAATCTCTAAAGAGTCTTCGAAATCATTTAATTTCTTTAACTGAACCTATTGACAAAATAAGTATTACAGATTTTAAAAACCCATTTGACAAACACACTTATATCAAAATTTATAACATACTTACACATTTATTTCATAATACAGGTATCCAAATCCATATCTATCGTAATAAAATATATTACCCCAGTCCTTCCGAAATCCCAAAAATCTTACGTGAAAACCATGACATCCCCATTGCTGGACATCTTGGTTCCAACAGAATGTTTAACAAAATACGCGAGCAATATTATTGGAAGAATATGCGTAGCGAAATCGAAAATTATGTAAAAAACTGCACCTCTTGCCAAACAAACAAAGCGCTTAGGAAAATTAATAGAGCTCCGATGCAAATAACAACAACTTCTGTTGCTCCTTTTGAACGTCTGTCCCTTGATATAGTCGGTCCCCTCCCTGAATCTGGCACAGCCAAAATTAAATACATACTTACACTCCAAGACGATCTAACCAAATATTCCGTAGGATATCCCATTCGCAGTACTACTGCTGAAGAGACCAGTGACTGCTTAGTCCATTTCATTTCCTTATTTGGTATCCCTAAGACCGTCCTCACTGATCAAGGCACAAACTTTACAGCTGAAATGTTCAAAGAAACATGTAAGTTTTTAAAGATAAAACAACTTTGGTCCTCCCCCTACCACCCTCAAACGCAAGGTGCACTCGAAAGAAGTCACTCCACACTTAAAGAATACCTCAAGTCGTACATATCCGAAACACAAGACAACTGGCCAAAATATGTATACACAGCCATGTTAGCGTATAACACAGCCGTTCACTCCACAACCAACTATACTCCATACGAGTTAGTTTTCGGTCATAAGCCCGTTCTGCCTAACTCAATCTATGAATCTACATCAAGTGCTACTTACCCCGAATACATTAGAATGCTACAACACCGCCTTAAAGTCACGCGAGACAAAGCTATAGAACATATAAATAAATCAAAAGAGTCCTCCAAAGCTCACTACGACACCCATACTCGGCCCATAAGCTATAATGCAGGCGATTATGTTTATCTAAAAAACCACCTTCGTATGCGTAAAGCTCTGTCCCCAATTTGGAAGGGCCCCTACAAAATAATTAAAATCAATGGTAGAAATACCTTAACACTGCTAATAAATAGACGGCATGTAATTCACCACTTCGATGAAGTAAAATTAGCCCGTCGTCGCGATTCTTAGTTTAAGTTAAAGTTATATACATGTATATAGATAATAAAAACAAATTATTAATATTCGTTACAGTTCCCTGTCTTCTGCACAGGAGACATTCATCGAAAACACGATGAATACATCTGGCATTTACTTTGATCCTGTCGGTTCACTTAAAATAGTAGATGGACATCTCAGTGTATTAATTCCTATGGACATTTCATATATACAACCACATATCGAAAACCTGAACGGTGTGATAGGCAGCTCTAAGTTTTTATGCAAGCAAAGTACTCTGTACTCCGATGTCGAATGTATGAACATACACCAGCCGTTATCAATCAGATACAATGACATTATTCGTAACTTTGATTCAATATCACATTTAATTGAATCTAGAAACAAGAGATCGGCCTGGATTAGTGGAATTGGTACAATATTTAAACATGTGTTTGGAACTATGGATGAAAATGACGCTATCCAATACAGTAATGCTATTCAACTTATAGAAACGAACCAAATTACGTTGTCTAAATTAGTTAAACAAAACATTCTTGTCACAAATACGACTCTCTCACATTTGAGAGACACATTAAATAAAATAAGCGTAAACGAGCAGCAACTGAATAGCGCCATTGACACTCTAGCCAGTTCACAACAAAATTTAACCGTATTATCTGATAAGTTAATTATAAGGTCAAAAATAAACGAAATTGTAAGCATATTAGAGAGTAGTTTATTAACGTTATCATTTAAATTGGAAGATATAATTAACAGTATAATGTTTAGCAAAGCAAACATTCGATCCGATTTGTGAATCGGAAATAATTTCGAAGGCACTAAAATCTGTGCCCAAATTATGTAAAACGAAAATTTTTCAAGGACACCTCGATGTATGGCAACAATTGTCAAACAATAGATGGATATATGTTATTACAGACCCATCAAAACTGTCAATAGATTGTAAACAGTCGACCATCACCGATATTGTAGTGTCGAACACAGGCATGTTAAACCTACCCATACACTGTGTAGCCTTCTATAAGGATTCAAGGTTAATACCTAAATATTCCAAATTAATACAATTACAACCAATCCCAGTAAATTTTAATTTAATAAACGACTCTTGTTGTAATGTAGAACTGTTATCGAAAACTAGACCACATATTCCTATTTTGAACTTAACTAATACTAACCTTGATTCCATGGCATATCAATATAATGAAATTGTAAATGACCTCGACAAAATTATTGACCAACCGCATATTGTTTTATATGGCCAGTATTACTCTTACACGACTATTGTTATTGCTATTGTAGTTTTAATCTTAATTTTAATTGTATTTTGTAAACTTTTCAAGTCAGGCAAATGTCACCGTTATTTTAAGAAAAATAAAACTAAACTTAACATTGAAAAATCTGAAGAGCTTTCAGAAGTCGCTGTCGAATCTCCTGCTCCCAAAATCCGCACATTCCTTCCATAAACTTAACCTTAAGGGTAAGTTTATTCTTAACCCCGGGGCTGTTATATATACCCTCTGTATATAATAGTGCCTAGTATCCCTTACCTTTATGCATAGTCAGCACTTTTGACCGCTCATAGTATTTTATTATAATTTAGAGTTCAGTTCGCATCCATCATCCGCGCGTGACACTTGCCTCTCTCAAATCGAGCCTAATTTCGTGAATAAACTCTTGTCCTTTATAAAAGTCTTTTTTTAAAAAGACCTTCGGCGCAATCCGTATAACAGAACGGTTCCTTACCATCTTAATATATAAAATCCTTGCGTTACTGACTGACTAACAGACACGCTACAGCCGAAACTATTGGGCGCAGGAAGCCGAAATTGGGCATGTATGTTCCTTCGGGACCGTAGGGGTGTACTAATAAGGGATTTCCCGAAATTCCCACGGGATCGGCCAAAACGGGTAAATTAAAAAAAATGCAGGCGTAGCTGCTGGCGTCCTCTAGTTATCTATAAATAACTGCAAAAAAAACACGTTTGTTGTATCGGAGCTCCCCTTAAATATTTGTTTTATTTTTATTTATTAATTTAAATTTTTAAAGTGATCATCATTCTCTAATCTTAGCGTTATCCCTGTTTCAATCTAGGGTCCGCTTCCTAGTCGAACCGGATTGGGCTGAATATTAGCTTTTCCACAGAGCCACTACCTGTCAGACTTAGACAGACAGGATAGCGATATAGCGATATTCCATAGGTTAGACTAGTGTCAGTTTATTTAGAAGGTACTGACGCCCTGTAACGACTGCCAAAGATCTTCATGACATCCGGGACCGTTAATTAACAATTCAATACGCACATAACTACGAAAAGTCATTGGTGCGCGCCGTGGATTCGAACCCGATTCCCTCTGCATGGCAGTCTGTTGGCATCTCCACTAGGTTATCGTTGCCTGTATTTTTAAAGTGAATATAACTAAATATTCTGTGAATATTTCAAGTGTCTACCTATTGCCGTTATCAATATCGAGCAAAAAAAAATCACGTTTGTTGTATGGGAGCCCCCTTAAATATTTATTATATTCTGTTTTTTAGTATTTGTTGTTATAGCGGCAACAACATTTTTCACTACTAGCTTAAATAACACTCCTTTTGGGCTTCGCCGCAGTCGGGTAGAAAAACCGGGCAAGTGCGAATTCTTCTTGTAGGTGTAACTTATTTATGGCTTATCTAAAAAATATAAGAAAAACATAAGTTCAGGTACCAATGAATAAATATTTTAACAAAAAGATGAACTAGTTATATCGCCTACAACTAGGTGAAACCGGTTTGGTCCAGCCATTCTGAAGTCAGAATGGCTGGCCACTTTCCTCGTTATAGTTTTCCCTCTTTAGCGAGGTACTATTTTTTTTATGTCTGGTACCAAATAGTATAAAATAGGTACAAAAGTTTGGTATTGCTCAAACCTCCAAAATCACTCATGGTCCAGCCATCCTGACGCACACAACTAAAACACAAACAACTAATAAAATCTACACAAGCTGGCAAGTATGGCCGCTCTCACATTGAGCGTCAACGTCGCGTCCGAGTGTTCAAGACTTTAAGCGTTCTCAAAGAACGCTTTCGTCTTTTGAAGGGCTAGTGGAAGTTTCTACCTACCACTTTATATCTACAAATTTAGCAAGTTTGTAAGGTACACACTCGGTAAAAGGATTTACCGATTCTACGAATAATTATTATCTTCAATTTTTAGGACTTAGAAAAGTTAGGTCGTAAAGTGGGCTTCAGTTCTGAAAAGAAGAACTTTCACATAGTGTCATTGGGTCAGGGCCAAGAGGTTGTGGCTGAAGAAGCTATGGGCATTGCTTCCCAGCAAGGGCACTGGGTTATTTTACAAAACATTCACTTGGTGGCCAAGTGGCTGCCTGCTTTAGAGAAGAAGATGGAAGAATGTGCCGAGGATCCTTTGCCAGACTATCGGTAAGTGAATGATTAAAAGTACAACTTTCCATAGATATTTCGGACATAAATTTAAGTACAAACTTAAAGCACATTCTAAAATAAATCTCGTTAATACAACTGTTTCAAAATATCTTCCGAATATAAAATTTTAACGAAGAATTTATTATTAGAAGTGAATTATTAGGCAGTAGTAGGTACTTAATATTATTTAATATTACTATCCGTAGGTTGTTTTTGAGCGCTGAGCCAGCTGCGGATGCCGCTTATCACATCATACCACAAGGTATACTAGAATCTGCCATCAAAATAACTAATGAACCACCTATTGGTATGTGGGCCAACTTGCATAAGGTAAGATATAACGGGTTGGTATAGTTTGTAAAAATTTAAGACGTTAAAAATTTCATAAGTCTGCCTGGTAATAATAATCATCATCATCGTCCTAGCGCTATCCCGGTTGCGTCCAAGACTAACGTCTTTGCACCCGAGGTCCGTTGACTGGTCTAACCAGATATGACAAAATATCAACTTTTCCACAGAGCGAGTGCGGTCTGACCTCCGCAACCCAAAGGGATAGCGATATTCCATGGTTTAGACCAGTATCAGTTTATTTGAGGGTACTGGCTCCCTATAAAGACTGTCAATGATCTTCATGACAGACGAGACCGACGGTTTAACATACTCTCTGAGGTACGGGACAAGCGATGATTAACAATTTAATACGCACATAACTTCGAAAAGTCAGTGGTGCGCGCTGTGGATTTGAACCTGATATCCTTTGCGTGGCAGTCCGTTGGTATCTCCACTAGGCAATCGCTGATGTAAATCTCTGCCTGGTAATAATATTACATTGCTAAATTAATTGTATAACGCATGTGCAGTCCCTCGACAACTTCAGTCAAGAAACCTTAGAGATGTGTAGCAAGGAGGCGGAGTTCAAGTCTATTCTGTTCGCGCTTTGTTACTTCCACGCCGTGGTGGCGGAAAGGCGCAAATTCGGCCCGCAGGGCTGGAACAGGTATAATTTTTCAAATCGATACTATCTTATATCACTACCAACTATCCGAAAATACCTGTTTTATAATTATCTTCTCTGATTACCTTGGATGGAACTGAAGATAAAAATTTAATTTCATTATATCCTCTTTCAGGGTATATCCATTCAATTTCGGTGACTTAACGATCTGCGTGTACGTGTTGTACAACTACCTGGAGGCGAACCCGCGCGTACCGTGGGAGGACCTGCGCTATCTGTTCGGAGAGATCATGTACGGCGGCCACATCACCGACGACTGGGACCGCCGCCTCTGCCGCACCTTCCTGCTCGAGTACATGCAGCCGGAACTGGTCCGTACCTAACACTAGTCACTCATTTTGAGTGTCGCCATTTATTTGTAATACTCATTAACATATTCAGTTGTGATTTAATTGTATTTCTATGTAACAAGGTGGACGGTGAGCTACAATTTGCGCCGGGCTTCATATCGCCGCCCAACTCTGACTACGTCGGGTACCACGCTTACATCGACGACTTTTTGCCAGAAGAAACGCCATATCTCTACGGATTGCACCCCAACGCTGAGATTGGCTATTTGACTACGGTGTCCGAGAGACTTTTTAAGGTATAAATGTCTCCTAGGCTCATAAAACTCGCTTCATAGGTTTTTGGCCAGGTTTTTAAATTATTGTGGATAAAGTTATTTATCTGTATATTTATCTATATGCATTGATTTTCATATTTTCGTTCATATTTGAGTTTTAGAATCTTTATGTGACCAAATATCATGAGCGATGATAGCTCTATTGTTAAAGAACCTTAGAGTGAGTTGAAACGTCGAGACACAGCCGGTAATTACATACTTACATTTGTTCAGGTTGTGTTCGAAATGCAACCAAGAGACACTGGCGCGCAAGCTGGAGGTGCTGTGAGCAAGGATGAAACAGTAAGTAGCAGAAAAAAGTAGGCACCTGCTTAATAAAGTTGTGAATAAGAGCTTGCGGCCGTTTGAATATATTCCAGTTATGTCGCGTCAAATCGTATCACTCATTTCACTATGTCGCGTCAAATTCTGTTGAAAATGCTTGGGCACGTTAAGTCCCAGCACAGTAAACTGTTCATATAACACAGAGTGTAAATTAGTGTACACGCAAATTTACACTTTGGTCACTACAAAATCAGATCAAACTTACATAAATAATAATAAATAAATAATTTGAACCACTTGCAATTGTCAAGGTACGCACGATAATAGAAGATATCACAGACAGAGTGCCAGAGCCATTTAATGTTCAAGAGTTGATGGGTAAGGTGGAGGAACTGACTCCCTTCACTATCGTCGCGCTACAAGAGTGCGAGAGAATGAACATGCTTATGGGTGAAATACGAAGGTCGTTGAAAGAAACAGAGTTGGGATTAAAGGTAAACAGCTAAATACACATATTCGAGGTGCAATAAACACTGTTAGCTGATAAGTTCATGATACCTGTGTACTACTCACATGTCTGGAATCGTGTACATGTCACCAAGATAAGGCATTCCATCTAACGTTTTTACAGACGCACTCATTCTTTTTTTTTTTACTACTCCCGCACTAGGACTAAATCCTGTGTCGCGAGGGACTTTACAAATATACAACTAACGAACACAACGAACACACAGACTCGAAACAACAATTTATAAATCACACAAAGTGTTGTCTCGTGTGGGAATCGAACCCACAACACTCGGCACAGTGTCAAGCAGCGAGGCGACCGCTTAAACCATTACGCCTGACTTACTTGTGTAGGGTGTGATGCGTGTTCTGTGTGTCGGTGTAAGTCGGGTTCAGGTACGAAGAATGAGAAGTCCAGCTAACGTGAAGTGACGATTTATTGTTGACTGTGCGTTACAATTTACATACACATGTACATTACATGTATTTACTTTTTACTAATATTTATTTTCACGTGACTATGAGTAATGAAAGTACAAAGTACCTAACCTGCTCTAAATTAATAAAAGATGACGGAATGTTAAGATGATGCCATTCTAATAAGTAATAACTAATGAGTAATGAGTCATCTAGGTAGGTATAGGTAAATTCACGAAAGTTGACCACAAATGGCGGCCGTCGCGCATATGTACATTCGTGCACCAATGGCGTTGCTCCATTCTTGACGCATTTAGGGAATGCGTCAAGAACGGAGCCACACCATTGGCACTCCACCCGCGCCTCACCCCGCACCTCCACGGGGACCTAAAAAATGATTTCTGCGCAGTGCTCATCTTTCGTGAACCGACCTATACAATGTAAACCCGGCAAAAAACCAATCAACCATTACTTTATTCAAGGAAACACGACTTGATATTGTTTCAGAATAATTTAGAAAATTTTTGACCTTCAAATTTGCCTTTAGGCCGGTCAATACTTACTAAATAACTGTTTTAGGTTTATATATAGAACCGTAACCACTGAACCAAAATAAAAACTTCCATAAACAGATAACTAATCCAGGATCAGCCCCTCAAAATGACTATGATCCCATAAATAATCATCCTAAGAACCAAATAAGTAATGGTCATTTCGGGAAAGTGTTCTTATTTTTATAATATACTAGAGGACGCCAGCAGCTACGCCTGCAATTTTTTTTAATTTACCCATTTTGGCCGATCCCGTGGGAATTTCGGGAAATCCCTTCTTAGTGCACACCCCTACGGTCCCCAAGGAAGATACATGCCAAATTTCAGATTCCTGCGCCCAATAGTTTCGCCTGTAGCGTGTCTGTCAGTCAGTCAGTAACGCAAGGATTTTATATATTAAGATATGCATAAATAGTGTCGACACGTAAAACACTTGTTGAAATTGCTTCTCAGGGTGAATTGACGATTAGCAGTGACATGGAAAACTTAATGGAATCTTTATTCATGGACCACGTACCGGAAGCATGGACGAAGTTAGCGTACCCCAGTCTGCTGGGTCTCGCGGCTTGGTTCTCAGATCTTTGTCAAAGGCTGACTGAACTTGAGAACTGGACTGGTGACTTCAATGTATGTAATTATTTTCTACACAACTGCAATTTATCAAACATTGTCTATGTATATGTCTATCTAAAACAAAATGTGGTTGTGAAATATAACTTTATGCCTCAAATAGAAGCTGGCTACGGAGATCTTGCAAAAATGCACATGATGTGCTTTTTATTTCAGTTGCCTCCAGCAGTATGGCTGGCAGGGTTCTTCAACCCTCAGTCTTTCCTGACAGCCATTATGCAACAAACAGCGCGTAAGAACGATTGGCCGCTGGACAAGATGTGCCTTAACTGTGACGTCACCAAAAAAACCAGACAAGACTTTAAGTAAGCGATATTTCGATTTTCCATGATATTCTGAGCAATGAACTTGTGAGTCTAGAAAAGTTCTGCTATATGAACTGAAAAAAATATTGTTCTGATTATTCTTATCATCTGAGGATAAAGATGATATTGTTACTACTATTTGAGCACACAAGTACGCGATCAACATTCGCTACATATTCAAATTATATTGCTACAAGCTAGTACGTAACGAACGTGATTTTAAGAGGTAATTCGAAAATAGACTATAGCACAGTGTTTGATCGGACCGAAAAAAATTCTATGCTGTTTATTACGTAAACTGATCAAGAATTTAGAAAGTATTTATTTGAAAACATTATCTTGGTTCATTAAATTAACAGAAAATATTTAACATTTTTTTAGGTTAAAGTTCACGTAAGTTTTATTATTTTATATTATAAAAAGTATATAAAATAGACATTTGGGTGTTCTACTCTTGCATTTTAAATGCATTTCTTGATCAGTTCACGTAATAAACAGCATAGGGAATTTTTTTGGGTCCGATCAAACACTGTGTATAGGTATCGTCAACGCGATGTTGCTTACAGGGAACCGTTGAACAATTACCTATTGCGAAAAAACTGTAAGCATATCAATAGCAAAAATCGATCTCCAACTACAATATCAAGGTTGATTGTAGATTAAGCGCAAGGTTTTTATAAAAAAATCCTTGTTTAGCCCTTGTTGGGCGTTAAACGTCATCTTAAATACTGGTGATATTTTAGTGCCCCGCCACGCGAAGGTGCTAACATCCACGGACTGTTCATGGAAGGAGCGCGATGGGACACGACCACTGGTGGCATCGTGGAGTCTCTGATGATGGAACTGTTCCCCATGATGCCGGTCATATACATCAAGGCCGTCACTCAGGATAAGCAAGAGACGCGCAACGTCTACGAGTGTCCCGTCTATAAAATTCGGTAAGTTGCTGCATCTAAGATTGCTATACCTATACGGGGTGTAAAAAGACCCTTTAACGAAAACTGAAATCCCATATTGTACCAATCATTACCAACGTTTTTTTACTTCGTGACCATGCCTGGTCAATTGCTGGTTCAGGAGATATTGAGTATTGAGGCTCAAAGTCAATATGCAATTTTTCTAATTAGGTACATCGATGAAATTACCCCGTCAATTTGAGAAAGTCACACAAGTGCGTCCATTGATCTACATCGTACCGATCGCACATCGGCAATACCGACACGGATGCTCCGAGAGGCAACTTGCGATGCGTGCCGATGACGTTCTATACAAAGAATACTACGGTCCGTAAAATGCGATGCGTCCGATGCGTACGATGCCGACCTGTGGACACTTTAGCATAATAAAAATTTCCTTTCACACTGCAATAGTTACAATTTGTGTACACATGTTCAAATTTCATGTACTTACGGCATAACCCTATTTTTTTAATTCACTGTCAAACTTTGAACTGCATTTACTCAAAAGTGTGAAAACGTTAAAAAAAGTTTTAGTTCCTCAACGTTAAATTCTTGAGAGATGTTTCTTCCTATTGACGATATCTACAACCATAATAGTTAAAATATAATTGTGTATTTCTTCTTCAACAGCATGCGTGGTCCGACCTTCGTGTGGACATTCAACTTGAAGACGAGATTCAAACCGACTCGCTGGACGCTGGCCGGTGTAGCGCTTCTGCTCGGCGTCTAAACTTGAGGCATTAACAGTGTTAACAGTATTATGTTCGTTTGCTAGGCTTGTTTGTATTATGTATTTTATATGTTAATGTTTATTTGTAATTACTTTATTTTAATAAGATACATTTATTTCCTAAAGTTATATTTTTTATTCCTGTTGTCAAAAGTAAATATGCTACGCATAGTTTTTAAACACTTGAGCTGCATGAGCTAATTGAAGCATCGTAATATTCATCTGGGAGGACTTTGTTCACCTACGTAACCCGTGGCCACTCCGTTGTTCTGAAGGTAATATTAGCCACGATAAAGAAAACAATTGCCGTGGGGACCACCAAAAAGGTTTGGTGGGAAAACTAAGACTGTAAAACAGAAGGGAAGGGCCCTTCTGTTTTACAGTCTTAGTTTTCCCAACAAAGAGTCTATATAATAGTTTTATTCTGTCATCACCAGCTGTTTGATGCAGATAGCTCAATATCGGCATAGTAAAAACAGAATAGTAGGTTAGCTAAGGCCGCTCGGCGAGTTAATTGCCTACTCTTGCGTTGACGCACGGGTTGTCACTTGTTTACACCGCGGCGCCGGCTTCGTCGGCGCTCGCGCTTTTTCGCCGCTTTTTTAAGTGATCGCGCTGAATACTTCACAATTTAAGCTTGAATTTATTTTTTCTCAAATACCTACTGACTACCTAAGCGTTATATAACTATTTAAATGCCTTTTTTAATGAGAAAAATTAACAAGTTAAATTTACTGTCGTTTGACACATTGTATATTATTAATAACGTTTATTACAAAACTGAATGTATATAAACAATTTAAGCGGGCGAGCAGTGAAGTACCTACATGAATGCGCTCGATCAGACGCGCGACGCATCCCGTTCTGAATCCGCGCCGAGCTTGCCGCGCTCGTGAGATTGTGTGCGTGAAAAGTGCGTGCGTACACGGCGCCGGCGACTCACGCGTACATTCAAACCAGCGCGGCAGCGCGGCGGCCGATTTGTATGAAGCTATCTTACTATTCTGTTTTTACTATGATATCGGTCTCTGTGGAGAACCTTGCGTGGCCTATATATGTTAAGCAGTGATTTTACGCTGAGATGAGGACGATTATATATGACTGTCATTGTTGTTTTTCTTTGTCAAATCACAGAATATATGTGCTAATAATGTACAGAAATGGATCTCCCTCATACCATTATCAGAAAATAATCCTCGGTAGTAGGTAGGTATATTATAAAGGCTGCGAGTCTTTAACAGCCTTTCGCAGTTTAATGCTGGACTTAATACCGTCCTATTTCGCTTCACAGTAGTACCGTCAGTCAAAAAGAGTGGTCGGGTTGGTTGGACTACTAATAGAGACCGCATTAACCTTTTAAGCGCTTGGCTAAATATCAATTGCCGTGCCCCTAGCGCGCGGCTACAAATCGATAAAATAATACCTAAAATAAATAAGGAGGAGCAATCGTTGTATCGATAAAAAAGTCAAAAAGTTTTTATGTTTTTATTTTAATTCAGCCTTATGGCTCCTACAAACAGGTGCGACACAAAGGAACCGCTCATATATTTGTGTCGCGTCGCGTGTCACTCCTGTTTGTAGGAGCCGTGTGCCTGATTTAGAACTGTTGATATTTGTTAGTAAATTAACATTTTTTAAACTACGGTACATAATTGCCACAAAAATGTTCAAAAATATTATTTCTCTATATCAGGTACAGTTATGTCTGACGTCCAATTAATGCCTTCATTGTCCTCATGAGCCTGAAAAAACAAATTAAAATTTATTACATACCCATATTTTTCTTTTATAGTCATTAGGTCAAAATTACAATTCATATCAAATGGTAGGTATATAACATATAACTAAATAAACGGGCAACGCCGGAGCACAGTAAGAGACAACGCCATATGAAACTCCGTTCGTTAAAAAGAGACAAACGCGAGTGCGAGTGCCTGTCCGACTTGGTAGGTACTGTCACAGTACTTACCTTATTAATGAATGGTATGGACAACATACAACATGGTTCCAAATTTGAACAATGTATAGGATATGTACTAAAATAAGTAGGTAATATAATAACAGAATTACATCACAATGTTTAAAATAGGTACTATTTCGATTCACTAAGGAGTTACCTAAACCCAACGGAAGTTTTATTTATACCTACTAAAAAATGTGCAACTAACATAAGAAGAAATTGAAATGGGTATTTATCTCTACATCACTTTTAAATACTTCTGTAGATTCGAATAATTCCTCTTTGTCGTCACCTTTCTAATATTCTTATCAATTCCTCAGTAGTCGTCATTATTGAAATGACTATTTTATCGACAATGCACAAATATCCACGAACAACATTAATGGAACTTTCCATTCGTTTGATCCGCTTGTGACGTAGGCACCGGTCGTATTAATGTGACAGCCGCGCTAGACTAACTAGAGAAATATGTTGCAAGCATAGGCGTCTAGGGATGGGAACTAACGTCAAAAGTTGGCATTATACAAAGATCCTCAGGGATATTTTTCTTATGAATAATGAAGAAAAGAATAAATAACACAATGCAATATGTTAAATTTAACTTTATTTCGTATGACAATGTTTATTTTATGCTGAATGAGGCATTGCACCTGATTATTTAACTGTGTGTTATTTCGTTTTTAAAATGCGCATTGCATTGTATCCCATCCCTATGGTCATATTTATGCGACACGCGCGATAGACAACGAAGAAAAGTCCAAGCTGCCAATTACTATTTTTGTTTGAGATTTTTCAATGCTTAGAGCTATGACACATAATGTTAAGTAGTAGTTATAAATAATAGCTCTATTTAATAATAGTTTTAGTTGTACCACACAGTTAATAGGACGAAAATAGAACGAAAAAATCATGCATGTTCTCTGTCGCAGAAATACGACACAAGCGGTAGGGGCACGGATATATGTGTCGCATATATGCGACACAAGCGGTTAAAGGGTTAACAACCTTACCCAATATATGCACTTCACTCTGACTTATGATTTTTTTCTCATGTAAGAGAAAGATAAATATACAAATGTCATTTCGAATCTTCGAAATTATCGTAAATTTTAACTCGACTAGTGATGTGCTTACTCAAAATTAATTTCGATAAAATATGGATAATGTTTGCAATAAATCCTTAGATTTGGTTTACTTACAATGAATATCTATTGAATGTTGATAAATCCTCAGATAAAGTAAAATATGTGAATAAATCCAGCTAATACTTAAACACTAGTAAATAAGTTACGATAAAAAAAAAATTTGGAAATTACTTTTTTAAGGTGAATAAAGCATTTGACATTCATAATATCACTAATAATCACTACCTATATGCAATGATAGGATCAATGACGAGATCATTACCACGTAATGGTTTTCGAATTCAGAACCACGTTACGTATTTCAGACTTTTGGATGTTATATGCTTATTATTTAGAAAATTATCACGAATGTCAAGTGTTTGTCTAAAATCTTCCAAACTAAATTAGGCCTTCTCAAATTGAAGGGAGGCACGAGCCCAGTAGGTATGTTCAGTTAAATAAATATTTTAAATCACCAATCGAGAGCAGGCTGCAGTAATAAGTGAGTTAACTAATAGATTAGAAATAAAATTTAACTTCAGGGTCAACTTTAAATGAAATATTTCACACATAATGAATCACATTTATTTAAGGTAAAATAGAAATAGTCACTGACTGTGTCATTGGCTTAGTTAGAAAAAAACTCAAATCTTTACAAAATCATATTATATATACAGGTCAAATTAATTACGCCCTTATAGATACGCCTAGGTCTAAAATAAGTGACAAATAAAATAATTTAAAAGAATTAAACCAGGAGCCCACATGGTGAATAAGAAAGAAAATAAAATTTTGTGCGTACTTTTAACTGGCACCGAACTCAAAAAGTGTTGTTGTTAAAAATATTAGTTTTTCTGCTGCCTAGTGCGAGCATCTTTAGATGTTGGTAAAGGCTCTTGGCGATTAGTACATTTACTGACACAACTATCGGCACAATGATCGCCGAGTTCACAATCACATCCCACATATCGACAATCTCATAAGCTGGGCCCAAATATTTGAACCCCTTCTCTTTTTCTGCTTTTACGAGATTGCTGTCATGCAATATGGTTACAACGTCTATAAATGCGAGTCGCTCTGCTCGGTCGATCACTACAATATCACGCTTATTGGCTACAATAAACCTGTCTGTAATGATAGACCTATACCAGGACAACAACATGCGGCCATTTTTTCGAGAACTGGGTCGGGCACATATTTGTATCTGTAGTACGGTGAACCAATGAGATTAAATTTAAGGGCTAGTTGCACTTGATTGTGTCTGTGCAAATACTGGCCATTGGCAAAACAAGAACAACCGGATACTATATGTCTAAGAGATTCCCCGGGCTGGTGACATGCCCGCCATAATAATGTCAATCGCACCGTCCCTCAGTATATACTATCTATCGGTAGTTGTTTGTCATGACAACTTCGTCCATAATTATGAAGACAAAACCTTTGGTTTCACCGAAGAGAATAATAGAAATAAGAGAATAGAATATTAATAAAAATAATTACACAAACCTGCAGTACTGCAGGTTTGTGTAATTATTTTTATAAAAGTAAAAGACAGAGGAGGATTAGTCTCACCATCAAAATATGTATTACATATTTTTTAAGTTACAGTAAAGGTTGTACGTAAAGGCAGCGATAGCCTGTGTGCGATAGCTGAAAGTTTGTGATGATTGATGAAAACACTTTTCTTGAAATATATAATTGTATTCAGGTATACTTATTTTTCAAAGAAATATTGCAGTCTTCTACATCACAATAGTGCAAAGGCTTCCTTTTTTTTGCAATAACTGTCACCCACATCGGCGAATACGTGGGCCGCAGCTAGTCTGTAAAATAAAAGTATCGATAAATTTATAACGTCACTATGTTTATGCGTCACAATTTTTATACGAATAAATCAAAATGTCTATGAACGAAGTATCAAACAGAGAGATTGGACTACGTTTAGACTAGAGAGAACATGCTCGCTATATTTCCTTATACCGAACGTGCAACATGTAATCACAGAGTACATGCATGTAATGTCAGTTGGTCTTAGTTGGTTAATCACTAGGACCAAGAATCAAATGGACTCGACATTTGCGTACACCCGTAAAGGACGGATATAGAGTACATCCCAAGTTGGTGTTACCAGATGTTGTAAATGTTTACCCTACAATTCTACGAAGTACATATTAACTTTTAAGTAACATTGTATCAAACCTGATTCGAGTTGAATTGAATTCCATCCATATGTGTGCGATAAGTATTTTTTATACTTAATATTATTATGTATAATAAAAATGTCGAATAGGAGGGACTGGCTTCACTCGCCAAATAAACACGAGGCTCAGAGTTATATATCTTTTATTATATTATTTCACACTCAAATTTACTGTCCTTTGAACAAAATTAATTTTGTGTACAAATTTCTTATTTTATCTCCTTTATCACACAAAGATTTTGTGGCATAATGAATACGCACATTCAAATACTTTTTACAAACAGCTTTAATCAAAAGCAAATAATGGTTAAAATGGTTGGTTTTCCTAAAACACTTTTGTTCAAAGTGTTTAGAGCATACTCTTGAATATTTATTCGGATCCCAGTTTTCTCGTCCCGTTGCACGTATCCACAATTGTCGGATAGTGCAGTCCTTTGGGAATCTATAAACAAATAATTTCATTACTACAAAGAAATGGCAAACAAATTAAAATAAATAATTAATCTTAGGTTCATATGAAACTAAATAACGGCAATTTACCCAAAATTTGGGTAATTTCCCAAACGTTTCTGTGGTATCCCTAAAAAACATTTAACGCTGTAAAATTAAAAAGTATCGATGACGTTTGGTTAGCTCATCATTCAACGACCTATTGAATTCGATTGTGTAATACTAACATCGCGGTGATAATAAAATAGCCTTTTTTTGGTTTATTGATGTAATTTAGACATGTTTCCTTATGTAATAATACGCTATTTGTATCATTCTATCAATATTTGCATGTATAAATAGATATTATAACTAAAATATCGTACTTACGAATGAAAGGTTATGTTCTCACATTTCCGCTCACTACGGCTTTTACAGCCTAAAATGTAACAAATTACCATAATAAATCTGATCCAATGATATTTTCACTAAGCACAATTACACAAGTTCACAAATAATAACAATATTAACACAATATTTCGCGGATATTATCGAGAGCTCAACAGTTTGTTGGTCACAATATTCAGTTGTGACCAACAAAAAAAACGAAAACTCTGACAAAGACAAAAAATGCTATCTTTGTCTCTTTTACTCTTATGTATTTCTGTATGTCATTATCTCGGTCTGTCACGGTATTATTATTTGCTTGTCAAATCCATAGAGATACATCATCCTAGGTTAATCATAATAGAGTAAGATCCCAGAGCCGCCAGACCATGGAAGAATAACTAAAGCATGGAATGAACGATATTTTTATGAACAAATTGAATATAGCTACACTCTTCACTCATATGACAAATTAGAGTTGCCAGAAGAAGATGGCACTATGTTTGTCAGTTAGGGCTAAAGACAATTTGAACACAAATTTCATAACTTTTTAATTTTTTAGTGATTGAGCAAATCCGCTATCGATATCTATCAAAGTTTCAATAATATAGGTTCAAAATCAAACAGACTTGTAAAAGTAAGTATGTACATGTTATACATTCCGTAAGTTTGTGTCCACAGCAGTCAGAACGCTAGTTACATACATACATACATAACGTCACGCCTTTTATCCCCGAAGGGGTAGGCAGAGGTGTATTTCTACACCCTTTACCTTTATACCCTTTATACCACTTTTCGCCAGATATACTTTAGTCCCACGTAATAAGGGGCGAGCCTATTGCCGTACCGGGCACATTTCCAGACTCCGTGCTGCTACTGAGATTTTCGTGACAGAAAAACCCAATAACACTGCCCGACCCAGGAATCGAACCCAGGACCTCCCGATCCCACGCGCACATTTATGCCGCGAGACCAACGAGGCAGTCGTATAGGGTTTGATGTCGAGTTTTCCGTCTATACGCAAAGATGGTATTTGCATCGTGTTATCTATTAGTCGCCTCTTACGACACCCACGGGAAGATAGGGGGTGGTGACACTTGTATTCTATGCCGTCAACCACACGGCGAGTTACAGAACGCTAGTCAATGGATAGTATTTATATAATTATTACACAAACTTGCATTTTTAAACGGAATCTATATTTTTTTGTTTCAAATGGGTACTCAGTAGCACATAATAATGAAGCGTCACAGCATTTTTTTAACTTCAAGCTAATCTCACGTGTTTTGTCACCAGCCGCGCGTGAAAGGTATTTTTTAATAACACTGTTATTTTTCACGTGATCTAAAATTATCAAATCTTTCTTCACGATATTTTCGTTTTGCAAACTATCAAGTATATATGGGCGCAAATTAATATATAATGATTATATTGTTACGAAAATGTTAATAATATTTAAAATTGATATTTAAATAACTATTTGTGAACACAGAACTGAGAACTTCACTACTTTAGAATATTAGACACTGTATTGATTGCTTCACTGTTTTATAAATATTGGGTATTTAATTTATCGCTTAATAATTAAGATAACTCCAGAAACTTTCAAAGTAAAATCAATTAGTATTAAATAACATTATTCTGATACTTTTATGTTAACGGTAATAAATAACCTGCGCTTATATTTACATCCTGTTGATAGCATCCCATCACCATCTGTTGCGAATGTTGTAAAGCAGCGTTTGATTATTACAATAGATTTGTTATTCGTATAAAATAAATCATATGGTGTTGTGCAATATTCATAACAATATTAATGTTGATTTTTGATAATTAATTGTACAGTAATTTCAATTATATGTTGAAAAGGAAGTGGCAGTTGTTAACATTAAGTGTAATGACGGTTAGTTTATAAATAAAAAGGATTGTAGGTCACATTTTAATTCAATTCTGTGCTAGAAATCGTCTGAAAATAAACCAAGTAATATTACGCGAGTCTTTTTATTATAATGGAGTCTGGACTGGACACGATAACCCTGGCGTATCGCCGACATATACGTGAATTCATAGCAATGTTCTTTTTCATCAGACGTTTAGAACGTTGTCTTAAATAGGTAATTAATTTTTAACAAACGTCTTTTAACAAACTGCTCAAGGTGAAAAACTTCTTTTTGTAGTTTTTCTATTGTACGTAAGTGTTTAGCGCACACGATTTTCATCGATTCTGTACCTACTGGCGGAGTAATTGTAAATAACGTAGGCGCTTTAGTGCTGGTTGTCAGAGAAACGAAAGATGTCTCATCATAGAGTATTATTGTATGTGTCTCATTTATGGAAGGCGCACGCGTACACTAAAGAAAGAAAAAAGCCACGTTTTAATGCAAAGTAGTATATTAAAATAAATAAGCATACCCTTTGTGTTTGCCACCCTAGCAATCACTGATGATACCTGAAGCTTGATTTATAGACCAAAGCCGATTGATAAAAAGTACCTTACACCTTTTTCTGTACTCCCATTGCATTGAACTTTTTATGATCGATTGAGTAGTCAAAATGTGAAAGCTTAACAAATAAATAAATTCACTTACATTTATAATAGGTATTAGTAAGGATATAGTAAAATTATGAAATGAGTGGATGTCGTCTAACAGCCTGGCCACGAACGGCCGCGACACGCTGAGCGACAAGCGATTTCAATGTTCATGCCGCTCTCTATTCTGCCGCCGGCGCTGTCACCTCAGTGCAAAACTAAACTGCACAAATAAACATCGAAATCGCTTGTCGCTTAGCGTGTCGTGGCTTTTCGTGGCAACAGTGTAACTGCAGGTAGCTGGCTGAATATTGTTTATAACATATATACATAGGCTCACGCCTGTTTCCCCGAAGGGGTAGACAGAGGCATATTAAACGCCCACTTTTTGCCAGACTTTTGATCCCACGTAATAGGTGGCGAGCCTAATGTTTTGTTTACCAGAGCCTCATCCGTTGATAAGCAGGTACACCACTTGCAGGTGAGGTTGGCTTGGGACCCTACGTTCTTGGTGGGAACCCTATGCACTGATAATAAAATTGTAGAAAATATTAAAATTAAATTATTCCTTTGGTCGAGACATCGAATGGAGCCCAAGATCCGACTCCTGTTTGGCGCTGCTACCCTAATAAAAGTAAAAGCAAGTAATTATTTAAACACTCACACTGATACGTATAGAATGGAGGAGTAATGTTGGCACAGAATTTTCTTTTAGTCTGCGCCATCTGTCATTACTATAAAAACATTCCGCAGTAAAATGCTTGGAACAAATTCTATGGTGCTTTCTAGGCACCCAATTTTCTCCACGACATACTGCAGCAATCCACTTATTTTATAAATCTTTATCACGTGCACAAAGAATCTAAAAAATAACGAGATAAAAATATACGGTGGATAGACATATCGATAAAATTTCTTACAACACTTGAAAAGTCGATATAAATATTATACGGCTAAATTCAAAACCATGATAGAACTGTCATAAAAGATGAATCACTAAAGTTATATAATTTGATGGCATTAAATTGTCTAAATTGTATCTAAAGGTGAACGCAGACTTGGCCGCACCGCAGTCGCCGCAGTCCCCGCAGTCATCGCTTTTTGTTAATGGCCTCGCACATCTATCCGCACCGCAGTCACTGCAGTCGTTCCCGTCGCCGCACGCATCGCACTTGATTTCTTTCACAGCGTTGCCAACTCTACGTCTATTTACGTAGATCTACGTATTTTGGACCCTTCTCGCGAACCTACGTACTTCTGGCCCAGAATCTAAGTATTTTGCAGCAAATTACCAAATTAGCAAAATAACGGAATTTTACTAAGAAATAAGCATTATTAAACACAAACCACACGTAATAATGGACGTAGCTAATAATTTGTTGCATGTTTATTCGTACCCAATTAGTTTAACAAGTACACACTTAAAACATATCGATCAATTTAAATCAATAATATTTGCTTACAGGCTCGAATCGATGTTTGAAACACTCGTTTTACAATTTTTTACTCCCTTTATCTAGGATATTATTAAAAGTACGTAGATCTACGTACTTTTTAACTCTGATCTACGTATTTTTGAAAATCAGTGTTGGCAACACTGTTCTTTCATTCAGCGTCATCCGCGCCGCGCTAGCCGCAGCGTCCGCTGCGTGCGGGCCGGTGTTGATGACGTCATCAGCTGCGGCTTGGGGAGTTCGGTCGTTTCAGTGACTGCGGCGACTGCGGCGCGGGTGGGTGTGCGAGGTTGCATAGAACTTCATATAAATAATTCGAATGCGAATACTGCGGCGCGTGCGGTGCGGCCAAGTCGGCGTTCACCTTTACACGTCAGTTGACTGTGTTCAATTTTTCAGTACTAGGGCTACCTCTATGTATTATATATCCAATCTCTTTGCGCCAGACCTACGTCATTTTATCAAAGCTGAAATTTTGAGGATTATTAGTACCTATACAATCTTGTTAAGAGGTATGCCGACCCACTAACTTGAATGCTGGGCCATTTCACAGGTAGCGCGAAGTAAAGGTACCAAAAAAACATACTTACTTACGTTAAAGTATCAAAGCTGGTATTCAAATATGTGTTTAAAAATACTGTCTAAAATTGAAATTCATTATTGCCAGACACTTTCCGTGGGCCATTACTTCTGCCAGACGCCTTGAAAGTTCCTAAAAAATTATGTAAACTACGTCATTTTAGCAAAGCTAAATTTGATATATGTTACTTTAGATACTATTTTAAGACCCTTCCTAAGCAGCCAGACCAATCCGAAGGGCCATTCGTCTAGCCAGACACCATGGAACTTTCCCTGTGAGTGCGAGCGTGCGGCCATTATTCATACGCATTCATACGCATGAATGCGTGTGAGTACACTACATTGTCCCAAAATACTGTAGGAATATTATTTTGGGTATTAATACAAGAATAAAAGTGTAAAATATATTTTTTCACAAAAAATATATTTGTAACGGCAAGCTACATAACACATATCACAGCGCCATCTACGCATAGTATACGCATAGTAGTCTGTCTTAGTATTTCCGTCGTAATTGGGTAGATGGCGTTGTGATATGTGTTATGTAGCTTGCCGCTCCAAATATATTTTTTGTGAAAAAATATATTTTACACTTTTATTCTTGTATTAATACCCAAAATAATATTCCTACAGTCTTTTGGGACAATGTAGTGTACTCACACGCATTCATGCGTATGAATGCGTATGAATAATGGCCGCACGCTCGCACTCACAGGGAAAGTTCCATGGTGTCTGGCTAGACGAATGGCCCTTCGGATTGGTCTGGCTGCTTAGGAAGGGTCTTAAAATAGTATCTAAAGTAACATATATCAAATTTAGCTTTGCTAAAATGACGTAGTTTACATAATTTTTTAGGAACTTTCAAGGCGTCTGGCAGAAGTAATTTCAATTTTAGACAGTATTTTTAAACACATATTTGAATACCAGCTTTGATACTTTAACGTAAGTATGTTTTTTTGGTACCTTTACTTCGCGCTACCTGTGAAATGGCCCAGCATTCAAGTTAGTGGGTCGGCATACCTCTTAACAAGATTGTATACTAATACTCCTCAAAATTTCAGCTTTGATAAAATGACGTAGGTCTGGCGGCTCTGGGATCTTGGACTATAACGTCAAATTACGCTTCTCATTTAAAGAGGCATAGACTCCTTACAGACTCATATATTTGACTGCATTCTCTAAATAGCCGTGCTGTCAAATCCCATCAGTCAGGAGTGATGGGATGTGACAGTGAAAGGAGATATCGATGTTTTTTGAATGACGGATAAATACGGAAACAAACTATCGGACACATGAATGTAAAACTGAATCGAACCCGCAAGCTTTGGAGTGGCAGTCGGTTACACTCACGCCAACTGGGTTGTCAAAGTATAGCACTTTAACAGTTCACTGCTGTACTAATAGGTACATAAAGGCGAATCATTTGTGCTGGCGGATCACAAATCGGATTACCTACAACTCTAAAAAAGTCGAGCAGTGTCCAAAGTAAGCGATAGCAAGCAACGTGATATGATGCGACGCCATGAAATTGCCAAAGCCTGCCGCATTAGCCAATCTGGTATAATTCGTACAATACTTAATCTAAGTGACAGTTTCTTAGCATCGCATCTCAACGCATCGCTCATTAGTTTATGAATACTTTTTGTCAATAGATTTTATGGCTAAAACGAACAATTAAACACGTCAATTTTTTTAGTACTGTCTGTCTGGCAAGTCTTAGCAAAGCACTGTCAGGCGTCGACAGCAAAAACTACAATTTCAATATTTTAGTTGTTTACTTCTACGGCTGAAATATATCGACACATACTAAAGTTAGACATTTGACCAAAAATATTTATCGATAAATCATCACTGTTACGATACGCTCGGTTTCCTAACTCTATGTTTTGTCTACTGTCTGGCTACCACAAGGATGCTATAAGAGCGTGCTGCTAAACCTATCGATAGCTCTTTCTATCATACTGCATATGCCATTAGAAAGAAGATATCAATCATAGCAACCGCTGTTGTTATTTTAGCGTTACTTCTATGACTTAATAAGGTAATATTTCTTTGGTATCAAACTTTCAAATGAAGTTCTATTAAATTTTGACGGGTAATGGGGCCCAACGCGGTGACCGATGTCAGACCTTTGAGTGATGGGATTCCTCCGTCTATTTACATAATATATATAGTCGAAGGGTTGGTGTAGGATTAGAAGTCAAGTTTTCCGCAATGATACTATTTGAGTTCTGTATGTCGCCTCTTACAACGAAAATATAACCTTTGTAGTCCAACCTCTCTGGCCTCTTACGACATCCACAGAATCACACAGAATGAAATTGGGTACAGTCCGTTCACAGTTATTTTACCTCTGACAAATGTCGGTGTTTATTTTGTTTATGTCCTCTTCCCCCCGGACCGCCGCAAGGTGTTAACGTGTGATAGTACAATATATTCTTTTTCATTTTTATTTTTTGGTTCGGCGATACACCGAAACCGTAGGTAGGTTCTAGGCGACTTGGGAGGGAAATGGACTACATACAAAGGATAGCGGGTTCTTAGCCGCCTAGGAGATGGATACGGGAAGAGGTGATTGTGAGTGGGTATAGGATATTTCAAGGATGGAGGGCACTTACCTTATACAATCTTCTTCGTTTCCGAAGGGCAGTCTCCTGGTGCTTTCGTGATGTAGCTGCTTGTTTTCACTTCACTTCACCGTCACTCCCACTTGCGAGCGGTTTATATATGCGGTAATAATCACATACAGCGATGCGGCGCGATACGATATAGCGGACACGTTCTCAGCGAGCGGAATGTTCTGGACTGTCACTCGCGTCGACGATCGCGGCGACGAATCAGGCGAAAGGCAGTGCCTCTTCCAAGGAGTGGGATAGAGGGAGACGGAAATATGGTATCGCTCACACTTGTACGTGGAACGATTGATCTTGATGCGATTAGTTATATATAGGAAGGTAGATGGCGCTACCATAGCCCCCCGGCCCTAAAGGGTTGCCTTTAAAAAAAATAGAATTGAACTTAGCTATGTTGGGTGTACTACCGCATAACCCATCAATAGGCTAAGACAGCGATATGACAATAAATTAATCTAAATTAACTTTAGCGAAAACTACTAACTAAATACTTAAACTAAGAGGTAAGTCGAACGTCAGGCTAGATCTCACTGAGTTGGAAGCGGGCGCGAGTTGATCAGTGCCTCGACTTGTGCAAGGACAGTTAAAGGCTCTTCGTAAGAGAGGATCTGTTGACCTATAACTTTGAAGAGATGCGTTTTAATTACTTTGACCATGCTTGCCCAACATCCACCGAAATGTGGTGATGCTGGTGGAATAAACTTCCAGTCAATATGATCTATGGAAAGTTCTTCCTGAAGACGAGTACGATAACCCGCGACGTGATTGAAACAAGTAGCGGGAACAAGTTCAATCAATTTACTAACGCGATTGGCGACAAAAGTCTGCTAGCGGTGAGGAGAAGAATGAATCCAAGCGAGCACTACCTTGGAGTCGGAAAATGCGTATATTTATTAATGGGGAAGTGGGGCAAAACTGTGTCTTGAACCTTGCGGAGCAACTGAGACGGCAGAAGGGCCGCGCACAACTCCAGTCTCGCAACCGAAATGGTTTTAACAGGCGAGACCTTAGACTTGGCACAAACTAACTGCACCGAGTAGTTAGAACCAATGCGGACTTGCAGATATATGACTACGCTGTAAGCACGCTCGCTGGCGTCAGCGAAACCTATTAAGTTGGTGGTACATCCATCTACCAACCCAAGATGACTCGGAATATTAATTTGATTGAGCGCGGTAAGGTCAATTCAAAACTGGCCCCAAGCGGCGACAATATGGTCAGGGGGTGTTTCATCCCGCTCACACTTTGATAGCCAAAGCTCCTTGATCAAGAGCTTGGCGTACAAAATTGTGGGAGCCACAAACCCATTATGTCCCATAGTCGAGCCACTGTGGACCGCATAGTGCGCTTGGCGCACTTATCATCTGGCGGTGATACGTCAAACCGAAAACTATCGCGGGATTTGTCCCAGCGTAAACCGAGAACCTTATGCGGTACAGACTTCTCAAACTCAATGTCTGGAGAAGCCATATGAGAATCTGGTATACGTGCGAGAACCTCCTTAGAGTTGCTTGTCCATTTGACAAGATCAAACTGGCCTCGCTTGAAAAGCTGAATAAGCTCTTCACAAAGCGAAATTTCTAGCGGAGCGGGTATGACACTACAGGTAAGGTCATCCATATACAAAGCGGACGTGTAGTATAGTATAGTGTAGCGTAGCGTAGCTTAGCATAGCATAGCGTAGCATAGCGTAGCATAGCGTAGCATAGCATAGCGTAGCATAGCATAGCATAGCATAGCTAATTAGTGCTTTATCTTACACACAGTTTTAGCACCCACCTTGATCTCTTGAAGAGCAGAACAACAACAAGACGTAATACAATGAGAAGTATGTAACGTAGGTACGGTACCCATAATCACATACCCAAGTACCGTCTCAATAGCGGGCGGTAAATCATATCGCTCACTACGTACTATTTGAGTTAGTAGCAAGTGCGGAAATATTGAAGCTCCGATCAAAAGATCAATGCCTGCCGGATTCGCAAACTCCGCGTCGGCTAGCGGCAATGACTCGAGATGAGTGAGTGATGCTACGTCTACATTAGCGTTCGGCAATGCGTCCGTGATACGCTCCACGATAAGCGAAGAAATGTTAAAATTAATGTCCCTATCAAAACGCGAATGTATTTTAATATCTACGGAACCCTGCAATGCTTTTCTGATCCGCCTATCCCTTTGACGGTTGAGTTAGTATTTTTAAAGTTATTCCATAATCCGAGGCGTTTGAAGCATTCCGATGTTATTAGATTGGTCTGAGATGCGCTATCTAGCAGACAACGTACCATGTGCGGCGACCCATTAACATCATATACGATAACTTGCGCTGTCGCTAACAGAACCGTCTTAGACGCCGTACACTGCGTTTTGGCCCTGCGCGGATCATTATAGATGCGCGAGTGCCGTCCTCGCGTGCGCGTCGCCCGCGCAATGTATGTCGTACACAACGATACTTCGCCCTCAGACGCGGAAGGCGCAGCTACCGTGGTCTGCACCTGCGGCGTAAGTGTGTCAAGGTTAGCGGCTTGGCTTGACAACGGGTTATCTTTATCGAAATGTAACAGTGTATGATGTCTTTGATTACATGAGCGACATCTCGTTCTACTGGAACAATTACTCGTTTTATGTTTTATGCTTAAGCAATTAATGCAAGCTTTGCTATCTTTTACGCATTTAAAACGAGCGGTTGCATGCAAATTATCGAAGGCGGGACACTTGTATAAGTGGTCGTGCACTATATTACTGCACAGAGACTTCTGTGAATTATTACTATTAGATTCCGAACATGTTACGTAAGATTGTGGATTAGGGACCGAGTTATTATTACTATTTCGCGATTTATTCAACCTTTGTTTGTTGCTGTTAGTGTTAGACGGGCCAGGTGAACCAGACTGGGTATTATGAAATATTCGACACTGATCTTTTATAAACGAAATAAAACTATCTAGTGTAGGTATTTTATTATTGCGTTCCGTCATCTCGAATGCGCGAATTGTATCAGTGTCAAACTTTTTTAAAGCGAGTTGAAGCAACATAAAGTCGGAAAGATCTTCTAATTTTAAATTCCTAAGAGAATTAACCGCGGTTACGAAGTTATCAATGAACAGCTGGAAATTCGAAACAGACGCGGCACCGGACAATTTAAGATTTAAAGCTTGATCAAAGTAAGTAGACGCTAGAACGCGCGTGTCCTGATATCTGTCAAGTAGTGACTGAAATATGACCTGATAATTCTCAGCACTGGGTGTGACACCTGCAAATACGGACTGGGCTTTCGGTGACAGTTTACCTATTAAATAGTACAACCTGTCAGCATCTGACAGAGAACCATTATCGTGCACTGTAGACTTAAAACTCGCATAGAATAACGGCCAATTTCGTATATCTCCGTCAAACGACATAATCTCGATTGGCGGTAATCTCGGTTTGCGGGCAACGGGCTCTGCCGAACATTTACCCTCCAATTGCGATTGTATACGCTTAATAATACAATAAAGATCTTCGAATGAGGTATACGCCTGATAGTTCAGTTTTTCATCAGGATTGATAGAAAGTAATCTTGCGTTATAATCGTCTAACAACTTATGAAAATCTGTTCGAATACTATCTACTGTTATACAATAACTGAGAAATGATTCGCTATTACTGTCAGACATAGATGCAGTTTTTGATCGTTCATAGATGTTTTGAATGCGCTCAAATAGAATATTGCGTTTTGCTTCTAAGATTGTCATCTCTTTGTCATCCGACACGCGTGACTTCTTTTGTTGTGACATGCTTACGTAAGTATAAGCTAATGAGACCGAAACAAAATAAGAATATCTAATGTATCTATTATTTTACCTAAGTAGGCTAAGTAGGCAACACTTTAGAGCTGAGGAACTAAAAGTTGCTTGAAATATGAGATTTATAAGACAACTATGATAGTTCCAGAATTAATAATTTAATAAGTAGGTAGCTACATAAAAGTTTACCTACAGATGCGGGCGGAAATAACCATGTGACGGTTATGTGAATATATTAGGAGTATAGCTAGGTGCTATAACTGCCTAGGTATAGCGATATAACGTATAAAAACGTAAATGAATCCGACTCGTATGGATCAAAAAAATGGTTCGGCGATACACCGAAACCGTAGGTAGGTTCTAGGCGACTTGGGAGGGAAATGGACTATATACAAAGGATAGCGGGTTCTTAGCCGCCTAGGAGATGGATACGGGAAGAGGTGATTGTGAGTGGGTATAGGATATTTCAAGGATGGAGGGCACTTACCTTATACAATCTTCTTCGTTTCCGAAGGGCAGTCTCCTGGTGCTTTCGTGATGTAGCTGCTTGTTTTCACTTCACTTCACCGTCACTCCCACTTGCGAGCGGTTTATATATGCGGTAATAATCACATACAGCGATGCGGCGCGATACGATATAGCGGACACGTTCTCAGCGAGCGGAATGTTCTGGACTGTCACTCGCGTCGACGATCGCGGCGACGAATCAGGCGAAAGGCAGTGCCTCTTCCAGGGAGTGGGATAGAGGGAGACGGAAATATGGTATCGCTCACACTTGTACGTGGAACGATTGATCTTGATGCGATTAGTTATATATAGGAAGGTAGATGGCGCTACCATTTTTAAATAACTAAAATTCTAAATTAAATTTGCCAGCAAAAATAGGAGTGCATAAACAACGAAGAGATATCAGTGATTAAAACACCGACGCACCTCTTCTGCTCGTGTGCGCCTGGTAGTTCGATCGCAGACACTGCAAGGACTCCGCCCATCCTGCGCGTGCGCATATGACTCCGCCCTCGATTGCTTGACTCCACAGCGGGCGTTGTTGTTGAGCGTTTGCCCGCCTACTCACCGCTAGAAGTATATACACCTTCTCTACACCGTTGCTATCCTGGTACATCGACAGCCATCTTCCTTAAGCGAGTGAGTAATTAATTCATTACTTGGCGAGTTATACTTACTCTTAAGTCCCCACCTACATATATCGATAAACATATAAGTTCTACTCATTGAAGCTAGTAATTAACCTCCTGGCACATATAAGATCCTAGTTACTAAAATGGAAAAATCTGCCATAGAATCAAACTCGGCCACAGACCTTCACTACACCGCCTAACCATGTCTCCTTTCGAGAAAAGGGAAAAAGAAGGCGGGAAGAAGACTTAGATGAGTTTAAAGAGGATATGCTAAACACAAAGAAATCAATGCTATTGGTTCAAGAAAACGAGCTTAAAAGAATAACTCCGACTCTCTTAGAAATAAAACAGACAAACTCGAACATAGAGAGTGCAGTGGCTTATCTCACTGCGCAAAATGATGAATTTAGAAAGAAGATAGAGCAAATGGAAAATCAAGCGAAAAAAGATTAGGAGTACATTGCCATATTAGAGGACAATATTGAAGATCTACAGAGGAATTCTAGAAAGTCAAATATTGAATTAAAAACGTACCAAAGCAAACAAAAGAGAACAAAGAGGACCTAATTGATACGGTGTCTTGTCTATCGAAAACTGTAAATTGTGAAATTACTAAATCGGATATAAAAGACATATACAGAGTAAAGGCAAACAAACTGAAGTCTGCAAACACTCCAATTATAGTGGAATTTTCGTCTACTATCCTGAAAACAGACTTTGTTAAAATGTGTAAAGCTCACACTACTAAGCGCAAAATCAAGCTATGCGCGAAACATCTCGGCTTAAAGAGTAACGAAGACACACCTATATTCGTCTCAGAACAGTTGACTGCAAAAGGATCACGGTTGCACTTCCTGGCACGGCATCTCATTAAAACAAGTGGATACAAGTATTGTTGGACTGCGTACGGGAAGGTTTATGTGAAAAAAGACGATGAATTGGCCACTACTGTGATTACTTCCGAATCACAAATACAAGAAATGTTACATATAATATGACTAGAGGTACGACTTAGGTACTTACTATATACCTAAGTGTTTGTTTTTAATATCTACAAGGTCATCTGAGAATGTTGTCATTTGTTTGTATTACCATATTATTATTATTACTGTTGCTCTTATTTTTAGTCTAATTAATTTTACCTTTTTACTAGAAAATGTTTTTATAGTTTTATCATGTATCTGCACACCACAAACACACAGATCATTCACAACGGCTCTGCCGACTCACATACACATACACACACACGCACACATCGCACATGTCTACAATATAAGAAATTTAACGGAAATCTTTAGTACGACATTGTATAAATACATAGTATTTTTTAATATTTTTGAATATGGATAGTATACATTCAATCATGCAAGAAATAGACGGTATAAATATTGCACAATCGAACGAATTGCAAATTGAAGATTTTTCAAAGCAGGTTATTATACGAAACTCAGACTTCACAATTGTATGCCAAAATATCAGAAGTATCTATAGCAATCTGGACGATTTCGAAGTTACGCTAAGTCAATTTCAGTTTGGTGTTGATATGATTATTTTGACAGAATGTAGGCTAGATGAAAACAAACCTATTCCCATTATAACAAACTACAAGTCGTTCGCTACTAGTAAACATATTAATCGATGCGACGGTGTGGTAGCGTATATAAAGGACTCATAATATAAGTGTAAAGGAGATAGTTCTTTCGCATGCGTCTTGTCTACAAGTAAGCATGCCAACACTCATAGTTCTTGGCATTTATCGCTCTCCTTCACACAACAACGCCGACAGTTTCATATTATCATTGAATGATCATCTTGATTCCTTAAAGTCATTTAACAATGTGGTCATAACAGGTGACATAAATATTAATATTATCTGCAAAACAAATGAACAAACCTATGAACGTATAAATCGAAATACATACCTAAACATGCTCGCAATGCAAGGTTACTTGCCTGGCCATTCATTGCCAACAAGAGGTGACAATTGTCTTGATCACTTTGTTTTAAAAATGGATAAAGATTATATATCTGCCTCTATTTCAGTCCTGCAAACTACTATAACAGATCATTTATATGATATTTTTTAAATTATCCATTATACGTAAACGGCGGCAATGCTCTAAGACGAGAATAGTAACTGATTTAGATGGAGCTCTAGTAACCTTAAAACAGACCAATATATCTGGACTATTTGCCATACAGAATCCTACTGAATTAACTGATGGTCTAATATTCGAACTCAGATATTGCCTCTTACTAAATACTATCACGACATTAGTGCCAAGGAACAATCGATTAATCAAACCGTGGATGAACTTAGGAGTTTTACTGTGTATTCGCAACAGAAATGACATGCAGAGGAAATTACGGCTTGATCCAAATAATCTTATCAAAAAGCTTAAAAGAACATACGACAAAAAACAAATAGAAAATGCAAATAGAAACACTAAAGAGACTTGGAAATATCACAAATGGAAAGCCAAATAAAACTCAAAATTTAGAATTAGTAAAAATAAATCAAAATGCCCAAATATCAGTGAATTGCGTAAATGATTATTTTTCTAATGTTGGCAAAACCTTAGCTGAGGAGATCATATCTAAAAACCTACCGCATTGTAACGAAATGAACAATCCACCTCTAACATCCTTTGTGCTACTAGAGCCTAACCCAAGAGAAGTTCACAATGTGTTAATGGGCCTAAAATCAGAGAGTGCTCCCGGTTGGGATAATATATCTACTAAATTCCTCAAACATGCAAATAAAGAAGTAGTGCCAATAATTAATCATCTAGCAAATCTTTGTTTCACTCAAGGTATTTTTCCTCCTGCATTAAAAAAAGCCGTTATAACACCTGTCTTTAAAAGTGGAAACAGAGACGAAGTTAGTAATTATAGGCCAATTTCGGTTCTACCCGCTATTTCGAAAATCATGGAGAAACTGATAACCACCCAATTAATAAATTATATAAATAAATACAACTTAATATCACGCTCCCAATATGGATTAAACAGGGTTTATCGACGGAAGACGCGGTTTTAGTACTAACCTCTCATATTGCTGACCAAGTGGATTCAGGAAGGAAGTGTCTAGCTGTCTTCCTAGATCTAAAAAAAGCTTTTGATACCGTTTCAATTCCTATTCTTATCAGTTGCCTTGAAACCATAGGTATTAGAGGAATCCCAATGGCGCTACTAAAAAGATATCTTCAGGATCGAAAGCAGTGTGTGTGCAAATTAGGTAATTATCTTAGTAATGAGCAAAATGTATGTTTTGGAGTACCGCAGGGCAGCGTTCTAGGCCCGACACTCTTCTTAGTTTGTATAAACACCCTCTGTGACATGAAACTTGAAAATGGACGTCTTTTCTCCTACGGAGATGATACAGCGGTGGTTTTTACTAGAAAGACGTGGGAATCCACATTCACATATGCTGAAATGGGTCTAGCAAAAATTGCTAAGTGGTTAAACTCACATTTGCTCACATTGAACACCGCTAAAACAAAATATGTTGCGTTTACAAAATACAACAACACACAACCGGGAAGTAACTATTGTCTTAAAATTCATGGCTGCGAAGATTTTGTCACTAAAGACTGTTCTTGTGATAAAATTGAAAACGTTTCCGAGATCAGATACCTAGGCATAATAGTGGACAACGATTGTCCTGGACCACTGCCCACATAGACATGATTACTGCACGAACAAGAAAACTCATCTGGATTTTAAAAAAACTGAGACACATAACCACAAAAGAACTTCTAAACCAAATATACACTTCACTTGCTCAATCAGTTCTGGTGTACTGCACACCTGTTTGGGGAGGGTGCACAAAGATAAAATTTCTTGAATTGGAGAAAGCACAAAGGTCTCTCTTGAAAGTGGTGTATTTTAGACCTTACAGATACCCAACTGAAAATCTTTACTCGATGTGCACGCTTCTTAGTGTAAGGAAACTATACATCCTAAACGCTCTACTTAAACTCCATAAAACACTACCTTATAATCCTAAGTTTAACAAAAAAAGGAGAAAACACCATATTGCACATGTAGTGTCAGTGAAATCCACTTACGCTAAGAGACAGTTCACCAGACAATCTGCTGAACTATACACACACACACACACACACACACACACGCACACACACACACACGCACGCACTCACGCACACGCACACACGCACACACGCACACATGCACACACACACACACACGCACACTCGCACACACACACACACACACACACACACACACACTAACACACACACACACTAACACACACACACACACACACACACTAACACACACACACACACACACGCGCCTTTTGCATGTTTTATTTTCCACAAATCTTATTTACATTTTAAATTGATTATCTTGTTTTACGTAAGCTATAAATTTATATATATTTTTTTTTAAAGATACGAAAGACCGAAATGAACGCAAAGAAATAATTTTATTTGTATTTAATTGTAATTTAAATTAATTTAATTTATTATAAATTTTAATATAATGATATTTGATTGAATCACGATTATGTACCTAAGCACTTTCGATCTTATTGTTATAGTTGTGAAGAGCAGGGCCTCCTAGCACAAGTAATTATTTTACTTAAAAGGAGACCCCCGTGTGAGACACTGTAATAGTTATATAAGATACCGAAATCAATTATTATTATTATTATGTTTCCCTTTACACGGTTATTCCTCTAACATTTGGTATTAAAAGAATAACCGGACCTTTGGTAGGCTTACACGGGGATATGGATCCAACGTGCAGAGGCCCGTAGAGAGTTTTAATCTAAAATGTGATGGGACACGTGCAGCGGAGCCTCCACTACTGCACTATTTAGTACAGCTATGGACTAGCCGCAGCACGTGCAGGACTATTGCTTGAATGTGGAATCTACTAGAATAAGGTTATGAGGATGGGTGATTAATGGACCGGTATGATAAAAACTATGGATTACAGACGGCACCTGCCTGATACTCTTATAGCATCCATCCGCGAGGCAGCCGAGGCAGGTGGTGACTCGCCAACTCACTGAATGGGCCCTCTCTTATTAGCCGCCAAGGCAAGCAAAGTCTGCCATAAAGGCAGCCAGAGGGCAACACCGGTGCGAGTGGCTAGGGGTGTCGAGCGGTGCGGCACCGGTTTCGCCATCACGGGTCTCGTGACAACAGAGACCCGGAGCGGGTTTCCCCGTAGTTACGCCCTTGAAAATGACACTTCCACCCCCGAGCTAATAGCTCTTGCGGCTTCCCTCTGACCGGCCGACCAAGGCAAGTCAGAGTTAAGAGTCCTGTTGGCGCTCTTGGGCATCCACTCCAACCAGCCAGTAAAGGCAAGGCGGAGACGAGGCCCTGACCGACTCTCTGAAGCATTCGGGACCGCAGTGTCGCCACACACATTCAGCTCGCCACAAAGCTGCCCTGCGGTTTGTAAGCTTTCTTTTCATCTTGTAATACATTTTTTGTTTATATCACAAGATGAGGTGATGTTTGAAAGCTGTTACTCTGCCCTCTGAGTTTGCGTTAGCCTCATAGTGAGATAGCGACTGCCCCAGAGGGGTTATTATTATTATAATATGTTGGAATTGTACTCTGTGATGACAGGAATGTAAAATAGGGTTACCCGTGTATAACATTTTACCCAATATTAGTGGAAATGCTTCAAAAATTCAAAGGCTTGAAGCTCATGGCCGCAAAGTGGTTAGATTACCGCCACATACCACTGCGAACTAAACGCAATTGAATTTATGTGGAGTCTCATTAAAAGGCAAGTCACAAGCAAAAATTTAGGACAAGAGGCAACCAACACTGTGAATTTAGCTGAAGGAGCTTTTTAATCTATCACTGCAGAAGACTGACAAAAACAATGCAAACATGTGCGCCACATTGAAGACAAGCTTCGTGAAAGATGGGTCTACGGATGCTGAAATGGACAGGTTCATAATAGAATTAAATTTTGAGTCTGATACAGAATCTGACAGCAGTTACGAATCATCATTGGCAGTCCGAGAATCTGACAGCAGTTACGAATCATCATAATATTGGCAGTCCACATGGATCATTCTTATAGACTCACGCCTGTTTCTATGAAGGGGTAGGCAGAGGTGTAATATTACACCCACATCAGTCTTATTCAAAATAAATATGAAAATTTGAACCTCACGTTGACGTAATTATGATGCGTTTACCTTTGTATATTAAATAGACAACATTTTTATTATAACTACTTATATTCATAAGAAATTAGTTATTTCGTAAGAAAATAAATGTACATGCATATAGCCATGCCAATATCAAGAGGTTTTGTTACAAACATTACTTCCAAATATTTAATACGATCGCGTAGGCAATAAAAAATAAGTACATTTTTAGCAATAATGTTTATTTAAAACGGGCGTATTATATACCAAATATAGCAACACAACGCCCAGGTTGGCCAATCTAACAGCTAGAGGTAAAATAACTGTGAACGGACTATGGTGACCATTAATAAGTAATATATTAGTAATATATTAGTCTATGGTAGTGACACTTTGTAGCACATGAGTAAATAAACCGCTTTATAGTCCGCCACGACCAGGACGTGAAAGTAAAAATACAAAATCACAAAATTTATTTAATTTAATACTGTTGAGTATTTTCACAAAATATTTAGTGCAGACGCATTAATAACATTTGTTATAAGATATCCAGTGCAATATAACGCTATATCAGGAAGACTACACAACATTTATTGAATCTTACGAATATTTACAATAATATGTTAGCTCGGGACTCTTTTTGATATACTTATTTAAATCCATATCTCTGTTTATATTTATAAAAATAAATATCCTTTTAGTTTGTTAATGGACGGTTTTCGTTCAGTCTAATCACATAAAATATTCGTTTGGTGCATGAAAAATTACAAGGACGATCTCATCGCCAACGACATGTACCTAGCTCTTGAAACACTGGCAGTGATACACGCTTTGTCTACTGAAAATAAAGGTAGGTATTATCACAATGAATTATCCATTTCGTACACTTTTCGCGTTCATTGTGGCACCGGGCGAAGAGTTGTCGTTGTCAGAAGTAGGCTCGGAGCCTTTCACAGTGAAGGTCACATAATATCGTTTGTTTTTATCTAATTTTTCTGCCGGCAGGGCTATTAACTGTTTTTCTGTCCCATGCGACACTTCCAATGTAACATGAGCTTTCCCAGTACCGGAGGGTGGCTTCGAACTTATTTTCGGCAAGAATCCTTTGGATTTTGTACTCGGGCCAGCGGTAGCTGGCTTTGGCATAGTATGGTGATCCCATTTGTATGGAACTGAAAATAACAAAGAAATGGTATGCTATGTTTTATACCCGTATAAAACTGAGCAAATCGATAGTACAATCAATTTTTAATCATATACTTACTATATGCTGAACACGGGATCCCAGTGTATGCATGAACAGCATGGAAGCATCTATGCGTTTTACTAGTACAAAGGCATGGATTGTCTGGTATAGCGCTCATTTTGTAAAGTTCACTTTCTCCATAATCAAAATCTATAGGTTTCTCGGGTAACTTATCTAAATGTTTCTTGCCACTTTTTTGGAGTTTTCTAAGACTTTCATAAAGAAACTTTTCGAAACTGCTGAAAGAAAAGTCTGGAGTGTTGTAAGGACCCAATCCAACGTGGGCCAAACTAGATTTATTGTACTCCTCAATAGCTCTCTTCACTAGAACAGCTTCATGCGCCTTGCTTGTTCTTATTTGAAGTCTTTTTAGTTCTAATAAATGCTGAAATATCTTCCTTTCGCAATAATACCTAAAACATTTTTATTATTGTAATAATGTTTGTTAGAAAAGTATTATAATATTCAATTGAGACGTTGACAGACGTGGGACCTGAAAATTCATGGCGAAATGTGGGTGTAATGTTAAACCTCTGCCTACCCCTTCGGGGATACAGGCGTGAGTCTATAAATAAATAAAATTAATAAATTGAGACGTTATTTATTTTCAATATTTTACTAATTTTGCAATATTTTATTTGTTTATTCTTAATTTCGGTAAAGGTATTCTTGCTAGCAAAGAGCTATTCAATTCAACAAACAATAACGTACCGTCTCATATTCGTTTGAATCCTTTGAGTAACAGACTTCATGTCCACAGCATACTTGTCGCCTGGTTTCCGTACCGGGATTCTACTGTCAGATTTGCCAGAGTATCTGCCGCTTGCATTTCGTTGTTGGTAATAAGCAGCAAGACGCGGACTTGTGATTCGACGCTGAAGAGCCCTTGGGCTTGGTTCGAATCCCGAATCCATCATACCACTAGATTCGTAACCACGCTCCGAATTTTCACTTTTTGATCGTATGGTTGACCGACTTTTTGTCCTACCCTTTTTGCGAAATCGTTTTCTTCGCCCATCCACTTCACTATGACTGTATAATTCATTATCGCTTACACTAGGTACTCTCCCCATAAAACTACCATCTTTAGATAATCTTTCTCCCATACATTCTTTATCCTCTTCTAAAGAAGCTTCATCCTGTCTAATTGATGTTTTTTTTAAGATACCGGGTGTGATGTCAGGCGCACTGGCGATATCGGAGAGCACTTTATAACTTTCAGTTTCGTAAATACTACTTTTGCGACTACTCCCTTGGCTTTCCTTAGATGTTTTTCTTGTTCGCTTGGGTGTCTGTGACAGAGATAAGTTTACATCGTATTCTCCAGACACATTCTCTACAATAACTTGCTGAACTGCGCGGTCGCTTGTATCTTCATTGTCGTCGAGTACGCTAACGAGACACTTATCAGGGCTCTGTGCGTTCTCGGTGCTACTACCAGTTGTAGATGCGTATTCTTTTCTTTTGTCTTCTGAACTGAAAGCATTGCTTTCACTACTATCTTTTTGTAAAATGCTATCTTCAACCTGTTTATCTGTCTCAGGATCCAAACTATGATCAACTGATTCACCCATCAAATGATCAGGTTTAGATTTTGATACCTTACTTTCAAAAATTTCGTCTTTATTAGAAAATGATACAGCTGGCGAACTAATCTTCTCCTGTGTTTCTGTTTGTTCAATGCTAGGAGCGTCTAAGCTAGTTTTTAGCTCCCCTGAACCATCTTTACTTTGCATGATTGTTTCATCAGGGCCAGATAATATCTGAAATGACTTCCTACGCCCGAATTCCGAATTTGAACTAGTAGTAGCCTTTAATTCATTGTTGTCAACACTTTCACTAGCTTCGTTACTTAGTTGTTTTAGATTCTCAGAACTATCTGTTGGTCGGGGTTCAGCTTTTTCTTCTTGTTCTTCTTCACCTTGAGTTGCTGTGGTTTGAGATTCGGTTTGTTCACCTGAAATTTTCTTCTCTTCACTGCTTTGGCCACCTAACGGTTGGCTTTGTGTTTTATTATCTTCGCTGGACATTTCTTGCTTTTCAGCACTAGTACTACCTTCCAAAATTTGAGATGTTTCTGCTTGAGTATCGTTTTTAGGCAATTCACTTTCTTCACCATCGAGAGGTTCTTTTATGTCAGCCTTATCTTCACCATCCATTTTAGTTCTCTCTGTTAAGTCCTTATGTGTTACAGATAAATTTGAAGTTTCAATAGACACGTTGTTTGACGAATCAACAGTAACATTTAATTCTGAATTACCGTTCTGACTTGACTGACGTTCCATGTGAATTTGAGCTTCTGTTATAATCATATTAGTTTTTACTGAAAGTGTATCTGTTTCCGTTTCACTTTGTGCAACACTTTTTACTAATTTGTTATCTTCTTTATCGAGTTCAGTTTTTGCCACCTCAGTTTTATTCTCTACCTCCGTAGCAACATTGTCGTTTCTGTCATTACCCTGAGAATTATCTGCACTTTTATACTTAATTATATTTACACTTTGTTTTTCATCGTCATTTTCAATATGAATCGAAGTCTTTTTCCCCTTACGTTTCGTACTACGTCTTTCACTTGATTCAAAACTGCTGCTTTCCGATGGCGAGCTCGATTTTCTTCTACTACGCTTATGATGTCTTTTATATTTCTTTTTTTCGGAATAACTCTCTGTGTCCGATGTACTATCTGAGCGAGACCTATAACGACGATGATGTTTTGGACTACGTTTGTGCCGTCGCGCAGGCTCACTTCTTGATCTATTCTTTTTTGAATTCTTATATCTTCTTTCTCGTGAATTTTCCCTCTCGTAACCATCCACCTCGCTATCATAACCATCACTAAAACTCTTCTGTGTGTGCATCAATCTTTTTCTCCTCTCTTTATGTTTATCTGCGTATTTATTGGTTTCAGCCTTTCTACGCGTAATTTTCCTATTATCAGCAGAGGATTCATTCGAAGAATCTGTATCTTTTCTATCTTTCAGCCTTCGCCGTTCTTGGACTGGGCTAGATACTTCGACTACTTCTCTTTTCTCAATTCTTATTCTATCGTGCACATCAATTTTTGTGCTTGTTACTCGACGTGTTGGTAAAGCAGTAATTGGGGCAACGTCTATTACAATTTCTGTATTTGCTAATTTTGACGCAGGTAATCCACCATGCATTTGCAAGTATTTAGCTGTAGATCTATGACCACGAGAGGTTGCACAATCTAACGGTGTTAATGGTTCATTTTTAGATGACCTCGCAACTGGGTTTACTTCAGCGCCTCTATCTAGTAATAAACGACAAAGATCAGCGTTATCTGTTGCTGCTGCTATATGTAACGGAGTGCGTCCTTCGTGGTTAGTGGCATTAACTTGGGATGGCCTACCATCTAGCAACCACTTCACTAATTCCCGTCTCCCAGACGCAACTGCTTCATGTAGAGGCAGGTCACCTTTGGAATTTCTTAACCATAAATTAGCGCCCCTGGCACCTGCAAAGTAGACCTTAAGATATTTAAAAAAATACTTGTTATCACAATTTAAATGAATTTAGTCAACTTTTCTATAAATCATCATAAGCACCTTATAAATGTGCTCGACTGATATGATCGTAGTGAGATCTAGATCATAACATACTAACCAAGAATGCGCACAGTTTCAATCTGCCCTTTAGCAGCTGCAGTATGTGCAGGACTACGCCCCCTTCTGTCTTGACGATGTGAATCAGCACCATGTTGCAACAGCGCAGAAGTAGCATCAGCGTGGCCCAATGCAGCCGCATAGTGCAATGGAGTACAACCGTGAGAATCAGCTACATCGACTCTAGCACCACATAGACCCACCAGAGTTTCTAAAGCTTCCGTATGACCTCGGGCTGCAGCGCAATGTAAAGCAGTCAAACCGTCTCTGAAATTGTAATTATTAACATTTGCTCAACAAGACTTTTAATTTTAAAAAAAAAGCTTTTAATACAGAGACACAACGATAATGCACTGCGAAGAGTAACAAGTTAGTAAAACAAGAAATTACTTCCTGCATACTTTAATCCAATCCAAAAATTGGTAGCTAATTGTATTTCGTGATATATAACACGTACCTTTGTTTCGAGTACCGAAATATCGGTAAAAATATATATTATGCTGTAGACAAATACAGATACGAGAGAGCTAATGCAATTTTGATAAATCATTTGCTAACATTTTAATTGCATTACCCTTCTCGTCGATGACTCATTCTAAACTGAAAACCAAAAAATATTTAAGATGTCATTATACCTGTCGGCATCGTCAACTTTGGATCCAGCTTGGTGTAGTGCTAGCACTGCAGCTGCCGAGCCCGCCGACGCTGCCCACAGTAGTGGTGTTCTACCATCAGCGTCTCTTACGTCTACACTAGCTCCGCCTTCCTTCACTAAAGCACGCAACACCTCCAAGGCAGCACCTCTGCTCTGAAATATAGTTGTCCTTTTACTACATTGTACCTTTAGATATTTATGGCGGTGCTATTCTGCAGGGATACTCAAACGGCGCAAAAGTATAGTGAACCTAATTATGGTGTTATGTTCTTGTATCTAATGAGCCAAAAGTTGGGACATGGAATTCTTTTGAGAGATCTCGGCAAAACACTGATGAGCACCTGGCTGTATATGGCACAAAAAAATATAATAGCTAACTTACGAGGCAATGCCCTTTCGGTATCTTTCTGTTTACATTATTGCTAAAGACAACTTAAAAATATTGTCTATCAGCTGTTAAAGATTTCTGAACTCGTAAGTCAAACCGATCAATTTGACGATGCAACCTTGTAAAATGCCTATAAATGGCGGACGTCATAACCATGAAGAATCTCAACAAATAATTCACTAGAAGAAACAAAGATAGTTACTTGATGGTCTGTGGCTGCTGGTGCCCCGCACATTTGTGCGGCGTAGTGTAGCGGGTACCCGCCGTGCTGGTCCGGAGTGGCGGCGTCTGCCCCTGCTGCTAATACTGCTCGGAGTGCGCCTACTTCACCACACACTGTAATCAAAACGTACCTAAATGAAACTAACTTGCAAATACTTTTTAATAGGTACCTGAATTGGTAACAAGTTATCATAATATACCTATTAATAGTGAATAATATTCTTTCCACAACTCGCAAACTACGAATAACCCCTGTGTTACGGACGACTTAACAAATATGCAATCCAAATATTCTGAATATCCCACAAACTGTGGTTTCGTGTGGGGATCGCATTCTAACTACACATTACATTCGGCGCAGTACTAAATTGTGTCAATTGTAGCGAACCTATAGATATGATAAATACACTCGTATGTGGCGAGTGATAACGGGTACAACGTACTGTTGCAACTTTTGCCAGTAGACTGTGAACGTGTGTATGTTAATCAATAGATTAACCCTACATTTAGGTATCCTATTTTGGAGCTCAGTCTGAACTTCGTTGTGATATTTTTACAAATGTTGTTGGAATGATATTTATCACTTGTCGCCTCTGCCATTAGGCAATTAGGAACGTCGATATCAATCTGCTCAATCATTAATATAAGTAACTGTCCAGAATTGACCCATGAGTCGTGTCCTTACACGTCAAGTTGACCTCCCTAAAACATTAACCTGTCTGTCTAATTCGACCTTTCAGCTTTGTTCTTCGGAAAATCTAGTCCTAGGTACGTACGGGCTGCGGCCCGTGTGAGTTCAAGGCCTTGACCTTGCTAGCCGCTCAATAACATTGGACCGGACACCCCCCACTGGCATCCCCCCTAAACACGGGCCAGTCTTAGCACCACCTGCCCGCAACTCATTTATAACGATGACTTATAATGCGGTATTCAATACCAGTGTTGTTTCACGTGAAAGTGTGTTATTTAACAGTGTTGGATCGAAGCTCGTGTAACTTCAATGATGACTAATAAGAAACTTCATCATAAGTGTTAGTGAAGTATTGATTACTGCGATAAAACTGAAACTGCGATAGTGGACCTTTTGTCCACATTTATGCACAGCTGAATTACATTTATACAAATTTTATTTTCAGAGTGTACGACATAGATGGCATGATTATCTATTTGAGAAAATTCAGTGTCTATTGGATTACAGATTCACAGATGCAATTTGTTCATCAATTGATTTATTTATTTCTTGATCATCGACGCAATAGTGTAGTCAAAACATATTCTGTATTTTGGTTAATATTTACTTCATTAGAGATCCGTGGAAAAATACTGATTTGCTTGAATCCGTCGCTGTTTATACAAGGTGTTATGAAAGAAGACCGAGGTAGCTAATATGATGCAGTCGGACGTCCGCTTCCACTCGTCACATACGTCAGTCGGAAACTCAGAGCGGAAGGCGACGTGACCTCGGAGCACACGTTGCATGTCGCTGTGATCTCCCACCTACTGCATTGTACAGCTGACATGTTACATAACCTTGCGCCATGATAACTGTTAATACACATTACAGTACACTACTACAACGTGTTCTTTGCTCATAGTTTCACCTTGGCTACGGGCAATAAAGTTCTTGGCTAGTGTGACATTAGCATATTGTGATTTGCTACATACTTATTTTTAGTTGTCCTTCTGAGAAATTAGAAATTTAAATATGTACTACGCCTGCGTCAAGATTATTAAAGTTAATAAATTCAGGTATTTTTTGCTTTCAGCAGACCGTACTTAGGTACATTAAGTCACTAAGGATAATTTATTGAATTATTCAGGCAGGTGGATGTTAATTTGTAAAGTCCCATAACCAACTAATAAAAGATGTGAAGTACTTTGGGAGGAAGTTATATTCTTAGAAAGCCAGATATACTCAAACGTTACTACTCATAATAGGTAAGTAGGTACTTTGTTGTTCTTAGAAAACACATTTATTTGCAAACGAATAATTCGTTTTGCTGAGTTTGACTCATGACTAGTACCGTAAAATGAAATACCGGATTAATCATAGTGTTCGTACACAACATAGCAAGCAAGTAAACTGTTACAGCAAAACTTACAGTTTACTTAGCTTATATCATATTTTTATGCTTAATAATATTTTCATGCAATCTATAGTAATTGTAATAAGATTTTTTTTTAATCTTTTTAAATGATTGGCATGTGATTGGCAGTTGATCTAGGAAGTCATATGATGGGTTTTAAACTTGGTATATAAAGGCAAAGTTGAGTTGCCTTAGTAAAGTAAACATTGTAATAGTGACCCAACCCAACGGCATACCTACTTAGGTACTTGAAGAAGGACGTTATCTAAAGGCTGCTACACACAGTGCCGGCGGCACATGCCGCCGGCTTTTGTCGGGCGTCGCGGCGTCGGTGCCGCCGGCATCTGCCGCTGAAAGACGCCGGGCTTCATTCCAATTGTTTAGAACTATCACACACAAGTAGCAAGTTGCAACCCGCACGGCACGCGGGCCTACCCACCGGCCACCTACCGGCATGGCCGCCCGCTCCTTCGTGCGGCAAAGCCGACGGCAGTGCCGGCGGCCGTGCCGCTGGCACTGTGTGTAGGAGCCTTAAAAAGCAGACAGGTGATTGTGGTACCTGCCGATCTCTAATTGTTTGTTTTAACATAAGACTTCGTACCTCCACAAATTTTTGCCACAATTTTTTTAAATAAGACGTGGTCTTGCGAATAAGCTGCAGCAGGTTGCAACAAGCAACAACGTGCTTCATGTGCATACCAACATTCTTTCTAAGCACATGCCATGTCATGGCATGATAAGAAAATCACACACACAATTATTTTTATCACAATCCATCTACTATAAAGTTGCCTGACTTAATAAATGTTGTCGCTTATAGGTACCTAGTTATCAAAACGACGGCCATATATCAGTGATTTTACAGTCTTCGCGTCAAACTGCTTCAAACATTGCAGCTGGAAGTCGTTTGGCTCGACGTGGTGGGTAACTAATTGGTTCGCGTGCAGCGCGGCATCAGGCTGACGTGATGATAACCGCAGAGTACGAGCGCACACCGCAGTGACACCCCTTAGATAACGAATCACTCCCACCTATCTGTTACTCACTCTTTTACAAGCTGTCTGTAGATAAATTGCACTTGGCTTACCACGCAAATGTGAGCTCAAATCTAGAAACAGTAATTCTTCAATTAAGGACGTCGATTTGGTTAAACGATTTCGAAAATGAGTTAGCTAATGACTTAAATTTTGCTTGCTTCAATTTGTTAGAGTCTAGACAAGTGCTTTTTATGTAGGTACCGAAGTACAAAATTAACAGACGATTAACAGAATTAAATTATGCTTATAAGGGTTGAACTGTTTCGAAGTTCGTCATTCCGATGTATTTATAATTCGTTTGATCAGACGAAGGTGTCCAAGTAAGAATAAAATAAATTGAAATAAGCCAATTGATACTAGTGAATAACATTTTTTTTCGACAAATTTAAGCTCATGGTTTGTTTTTTGCAATAGCTTCATAATCAATCAGCTTATTGCAATCCCCTTCCTGGACATAGGCCTCTCCTACGGCTTTGCCTTGCGCAGCTAGCCCGCCCTTTTTTAGGTCGTCGGACCACCTAGTCGGGGAGCATCCCACACTTCGTTTACCGAAACAAGGTTTCCATTCCGAGACCCGACTGCTCCACCGCTCTTCGGTCCTTCTGCAGGCATGACCAGCCCATTGGCACTTGATCCTGCTTATGCGACGAGCCATGACGGTAACTCCAGTTCTCTTCCGGATGCCCTCGTTACGAATTTTATCGTTTAGAAACACTTCGAGCACGCTGAGCGACTTTAAATCTATGGACCAGCCCATCTGTGAATGTCCATGTTTCGGTCTTGTATCTCATTACTGGTAGGATGCATTGGTCGAAGACTGGACTTAAGACATAGCGGAACAGGCTACGAGAATAGCCGTAATGAAGACATATTATTATTATATTGTCTTGCCTAATTACTGTGTTTGGCTAATGTCTTTTCGTCTGTTATGGCAATAAACAGCTTTACTATTTTTCTAATTGTTTGGTGGGAAGCCAGAAAAGTATCATGGAGCTGAGTAGGTATATATTGGTCAATATAACTTACCAGTGGCCCAATGCACAACGGTGTGGTGTTCATCATCGGTGGCGTTGACATCAGCCCCGGCGGCGAGCAGCGTCTGCACGAGCGGCACGTTGCCGTGCACGACGGCGAGGTGCAGCGGGGTGAGGCCGTCGGCGTCGCGCGCGCCCGCCAGCGCCGGCGCCGCCATCAGCACGCGGTCCGCGCACGCCGCACGCGCCGCCGCGCTCGCGCCCGCGCCGCTCGACGCGCAGTAGTGCAGCGCGCAACGGAGACCGCGGTCACGGACGCGCACTGATGCTGGCTGGGTGGGAACAACACGGTTATTATCAAGAAAGAATAGAAGCATTGCATATGTCGCGTACAATTTATGCTCTATCCAAATACGGCATCAACTAGCTGTAGGTAAGCGCAGTCCACGTCGGGAGGATGCGGGTGAACGGTCTGACCAGGTAGGCGAGCATTGTTTCACCTCTTTTCATTCGTCATTTGCAGCTCGCGTCGAGAATCGATGTACGGAAAAAAATTAAAACGGATCTCGCCCGCCTGCTCCCAGATATTCTCATGAAACCTCACGTCTTAAATTTAATACCCAGCTAACACCATGTTAAGACTGAGTTTGATGCAATCTCTATCATACCTACTCTAAGCTACCTACCTATCTTACCTACATTTCTGATTCTGAATTTTAGAATACTATTTTTCATTGCAGGTTTTCAGCCCACATAAACGAACTGGCGACAATTTTAAAAAGTCTGATTTGCAATTATAATATCCTGCATTATCAAGGTTGTATTTTCATGTTTATGTTTCGCTAGGTCGTGGCCAGATTCGCCTGCTACGATTGTTCCATCCAGAATTGTCTGAATATAAATTTTACCATGGAGCGACTGCCATCTATGTAGAGGCTTATAGCCACCGCCCGGTGCTTCTTATCACTCGCAGTGACAAGGGTGTCGTCGGCATAACAAATGACACCCACGAGAAGGAGCACACCGCGCAGCACCCAGTCGTAGCCGATGTTCTACAGATGGGGGCCGAGGACCAACCCCTGCGGAACTCACCGACTAAGACCGAAATGACTCGGGTAGATTATTTGTCTTTCATTAAAGTATTCCCGGCCTATGCAGCGGATGTATGGAGGCACTCGGTGGTAAATGAGTGTCTCACGAATACAACTCCAGGGTAGGGTGTTGAAGACGTTGGCAATGTCAAGAGACACCGCCAGGACTACCCCGCCCAGAGAACCTCTTCCTCCGCCAGACTCCTCACTGTTGTTATCGCGTCTATTGTTGAGCGCCCTCGGCGGAAACGACGACCTCGTCCAATAACACTATGGGCCGATAGGCGGACGGGCTGTCCACCGGGCGCCCTGCCTTTTTGATGAGGACAAGTTTCCCCGTTTTCCAAACTCGTGGAAACTGGCCCCCCTCAAGGCACGCTGTGAGGAGTCTCCTTAGTCAGGGACCGAGCTCCTCCTTTGCCAGGACACAGTTTATTCATACGGATAAACATCTGTCGTCTATAATTAGGTACATTTGATATTGTCTATACATTAAGGGTGAAGGATAAATACCGACTGACATATTCATGAGATCTGGGACCAACGTTTTGATTATCATTAATCATTAAGATTTTGTGACAGAAATGGCCAACAAATTGTTACTTTACAAATTCTTGACAGTAAAATTTTGCTGAGCTCGATCCGGAAATCGATCCTGTGGTCACCAGTCTTATACTACCACTAGAGTTTCCTTATTCTAATCGCATTTGGAACGCAACTACTGTGATTGAAGTCGTACTCTTAGCTCTTAGAGTTCTTTAAGTTCTTTTAGAGTTGGACAAGACAGTAGTCCAACTGAAGGTGAGCTAAAATCCATGCCGACTAGCCTACCGTAAGACAGATCGGGGGAACAAGGTTCAGGATAGTTACTAGGGAGTGAGGATCCTCGGCAGTTAAGAGATGTGCAAACGATGAATTTGTCAATATACATTTATACAAACATAAACTATCATACTAAAATAGATATAAAAATAAAACACGTACCTATGTACCTATGTATCATATAATTTCATTATTTGACCGACCAGTATTGTTCACCAAGTGGTTAATAACCCTGATGATTAAGCCAAAAAGGACGTGCGCGCAATATTTATTTTGGGGGAGCCTGGGACAAATATTTATTTATTTAGGGGGAGTGTAATGAACATGAAAAAAGAATAAGTACAAAAGTACTTTTATCAGTTGTTTGGTTGCCATATTACAGTCTCGTCAGTCTCTACCTAATTTAAGAATCGTTTTGTCAAGTCTGCCTAGTTTTGCCATGTCTTAATGGTCCCCGAATAATATGTTACTCATTAGGTTAAATCACGCTGAAAATACGTACTTATTATTTTTTTATTTAATCTACATGAGATTGTTATTTGTCACATTTAATAACAAAATCTTGATGATAATCTTCAAAATATACCTAGAACTCTACCATGGACGCGTCGCTCAATTTTGAGAAAGTAGTCGCTGAGAGCTAATAAAGAGAAAGTAGTGCAATATGAGATACAAAAATACTTACTTAAACTTGTGACTGGTTTTTGTAACTTAATATAATTTTATTTAAATCCAAATTAAAGCGCAATGCCTGATATAAAGAGAAAGCTGTTTTCCAGGTATTTGTTCTGTTTGATCGTAATTACCGGAAAGCAGCATACCTAAAACGTAACCTAAAAGATCAGGTCATAGAAAACGTCACAAAGCAAATACATTATTTACTAGTCGAAATAGCAGCACATGTGTAAGATACCACAATCATAAATTAGAAAGAACTATTGACAATACCTATACACGTAGTGATTGTGCCCCTATAATATCCCCATACAGGTTAAACATGATTGAATTTGGAATAGACGAGGGAGAACGTCATGTCCTTGGTCATGTCAATAAATGAATAATGCCCCAACGTCGAGCCAGTTCAGCGTCTCGTTAACAGGTGAGCAGGTTATGGCCGACACGTGTCGACTTACTAGACAACCGTATTTGTATCCGTCACGCTCGTGCATGCGAAAACGATTCCTTCGTATTGTGTGCCAGCCAATTGTGAACCTATTGATTGACTGCTGCCCCCACCCCGGCTCACCGCGGGCTTAGTGCATTTCCATCAAAGCTAAAGCCATTCGATAGCTCTGTCAAAGGGTTAACAGATCTACGCATTACATTAGCGTATTACTTTGAACTTGAAATACATCAACTAATTTTCTTGGAAGACATTTTCATAAAAAATATTGATAGTTTTGTAATGATAGTTTGTAAAGAATTCGGTGTCTTGGCAACTAATTGTTATGAAATTACGTATAGAAATATAAAAGTTGTAAGCAGGCGCCGCCGTGGGTTGTTTACAGACGAGGAGGCGAAGCGATCGACGGACGACTAGCATCGCGTGCTCCGCTCATAAATAAAGCATTGAAAGTATGTTTTCCTATTTTCACGTACAACTAACCCCCAATTTTAGTGGTCAATACTTTGTGAATAACAATTATTTGTTAGTGTGAAACAGAAACATTGTTGAATTATTTATTACTTTTACTGTACCTTATGAAATGTCGGCGTGTGATTTTAATATGTTTAGGAATTTGCCTAAAATATGTTTGAGCTATGTGACTAAACGCAGAACTTACGTCCTTATTGAGTATATCGACGACCGCTTTATAGTCAGCCTGTTGACAGGCGTACATGAGAGGGGAGGAACCCTGCTGCAGCGGCGCGTTCACATCGCCGCTCTTCTTCGAACCCTCGGCCTTCTCGCGTTTGATCTTCGTGCTCTTGTCGAGAAAGTCTCCCTTCTGTCGGCCCTTGGGTTTCTTGAGGATGCTCGGGATGGGCTCGCCCCGACCACTGGTCGCGCGCTTGTCCATAACAGAGCGTGTTAGAGAGGCTCGCGAGCCATATGTGTCGTGTGTCGCGGCGGTGGCGGCGGTGTGAGGTGAGCGCTGAGGAGCTCGCGAGGGCGAGCGGGCGCGGAGGGCGCGAGCCTCAGACTGGCCCTCGAGCGCCCGGCGCTGCCCGCTCGGACAAAGGTGGCGCTGGGCGGTGGGCGCACGCACCGCCGCGCGCCTCGTCCGCCCAACACCTAATCTATTAACATGCTTAAAGCAGGTCACCGTTTCCAAACTATATAGTCTTAGACGAATCGAATGTGCCTATATCTATACATTAGATAGACCTAGGTTGTTGAAGTTAACATCTTATAATAATAGCTGTCAATACGTGTAGCTACTTTACTTTCTAGAGGGATTGTTTGTGTTCAAACTATTGACGATTTTAAGGGCTGTTATGTATTCATTTTAAACGTTGTGTCATTCATCTGGGTCACCTTTGATTTAATTAAAGTCAGAAGTTCTTAACAACGTTGAAAAAGGCAAAAATATAGCAAAAATACACGTTATATCTCAGCTATGAATCAACCTTGAAAATGGGCTTTTATGTAAAGCATGTTTCGAATAATTCTGATGCCCTTGAACGGAACGCAGTACTTATACTATTGCGTGTGCTTAGCGTCATTAGTAAGTTCAATATTGTACTCTCATAAATGTCAAAAGTTTGGATAATCACAGCTGAGGACTGGTAGCCGTAGCTGCGCTGCCGGTGGTAGCGTTATTAGAGTCGCTTATGTGTGTTACGTTAGGGATGAAGTTTGATTGAACACGTCACATTACAGTGCTCATTACAGGGGTAGGTTGTAGTTATGCATCGGTGGTGTGTCGAGTGGGTGTACAGTCAGTGGCGGAGTGATGCGTGACGTCAGACCGGCACGCCACGCCGCCGCCCGCGCCCGCCACCGACCCCGAGCTGATTGTAATCATTCTAACATAATTTACGTTGCGAGTTAAAGATGATTTTGCGCTTGATTTCCTTCGATAAAACTTTTCAAGGAACTATACTTAATAACGAAATATAAGGTATGATAATATCTGATAAATTAATATTCGGGTTTTGTGGTTCACTAAAGGTCAGATGAAGTCACTATTCCCTCTTCACTTACGCTTTGGATCTGCAATTTACAACGGTTAAGTTTAAATGTGTAGGTAGGTAACTGTCAGCACCCTGAGGGAAGCAGTGGCCCACATCAAGAGCCTGCTGGCCTTCCTCGAAGAGCTGGGGTGGCTCGAGTGACAAGACCACCACCCGCACGCAAAATACACGCCAAGTGGAGTTGTGGAAACAGCCCGTGCCATCAAGTAAGGTAACTGTAATAGAGTATTTCAATACTACTTTTTATTTTATTTATATTTTTTTTGGGATTTAAAACAGTAATACAATGAAAATTACAATTAAAGCATATTAAAATTAATAAAAAAATACTTATCATACCTACTGCTAACAACAATATCCACTTATTACTAAGTAAAATTTGATGCTACGTGAGGTGTAAATCTTAATATATAAAATCCTTGCGTTTCTGACTGACTGACAGACACGCTACAGCCAAAACTATTGGGCGCAAGAAGCTGAAATTTGGCATGTATATTCCTTGGGGACCGTAGGGGTGCACTAAGAAGGGATTTCCCGAAATTCCCACGGGATCGGCAAAAACATGCATCCTCTAGTATCATATAAATTAACATTATTGCAATTAACTTGAACAAATTTTGAAAAAAGAGAAACAGCAAATGCCCAGAAAGTATGAAATGTACATGTAACTATGGTTTAACTATATGACAGAGATTCAAGTACAGATTTTCTAAACTGTGTAACTGAGAGTGTAAAAATATCAAAGTTTTCAAACCTAGAAGTATAAGAATCCATGAGTCGGCGCAGAGGAGCGCGGAGACCGGCATTAGAGTTCTGTTACAGACGTGGCTTGTATTGATACTAAGTAAGCGGTACGGACGCGCTTGTCTGCGCATAACTGTCCTCGGAACTATGTAACAAAGTTTATTTTATTAAGTCTGAACAGTCGTATTTATTGTGTATAATGCCATGTAGGAACATTGTTCCAAGGCGCAGTCTTCGGGATTCTAACGGAGAAAGTTCGTATTTTCAATAAAATATCATGCGAAACATGGTTGCGATAGCATCTGTAATACAGAGCTCGTAAGAATTTCCGTTGGATATTCTCAATGGAGTCACTATATTTACTATAATAGGGATTCCATATCATTGTAGCAAATTCCAGACATGGTCTTACTAATGAAATATATAAATATCTATAAGTTGACGGACGCTTGAAATCCCTGCTGTTGCGCATAACAAAACCATAAATTTTGAGAGCTTTATTAATTATGTTCTTTATGTGGATATCGAAGTGTAATTTTGAATCTAATAGTACACCGAGATCCCGCAGTGACTGCACCCTATTTAATGTTGTATTAAACAAACGATAGCTATGCATATGTCGAATTTTGTTTGCTGTGAATGTTATCGAATTACATTTTGCAAGACTAAGTGATAATTTATTAACAGAGCAATAAGAAGAGAGTCTATCTAGGTCGCTTTGTAGTAATAGTAGTAGTAATTCAATAGCTTTGTAGACTTTTAGGTCATCTGCATAAAGTAAGAACTGGGAGTGTTTAAAGCAAGCAATAATGTCATTGATGAATAGCGTTTATAGTAATGGACCCAGGATAGAACCCTGCGGGACGCCGAATGTGACAGATATTTGCTTAGATTGAAAGCCATTAATTAACAATAACTCTTTGAGTCTACACTATATTAATGCTAAATACTGGGCAATATACTTTATTTCGTGAGGTTTTATAACTAAATACTGGACTAATTACGGATATAATATAGCTCGTTTGCAAAAGCAACTCAACTTCTTGAGATATAGGTGGTAGAGCTTTTTGGTCTACCACCTATATCTCAAGAAGTGAGTTGACTAAGTTACTACTATCTATTTTGATTGGGCTGAGTCTGGACTACTAAGTTGTATGCTAGTGCTGCAATTAGACAATATTTTGTAGTTCTGAGATCCTTCGTACTGCTCTTGCCTATTTCATTATCCAAATTACTTGATATACCTACACGCCACCTAAATTTTCTTGAAAACTAAAAGCGAGTTGCCTGACTTTCTATTTGCTAAGAATTTATTCCCTGGACCGAACCGCCTAAATGTCGCACTCACTACAAGTAGATTTATAGCAATTTCTGTCATATAGTTGCTAAAAGGTTATACTGTATAATTTACTTGAGACGGGGTCTCGAAGAGGGTCCTCGGAAGACCGAACTTAGTAACATCAAAAATCTTTCTAATAATATTCTCAAAAACCTTAATCTCTAAGGCGGTATTCAACGCTTTTTTGTTTCTAGTGGAGTATTTATTACAACTCGTTTGTTGGTATGAAAAATACCATTGCTCCGTTTGAACTCGACCTTCTCAACACGCTATTAATTGAGTAGTACATCAACTCAATTAATATCGTCCTGTCCGTCCGGGTCGTCCTTAATTACTTGTTGATCGGAATAGAATGTGAAACTAGCTGAAGCGGAACAAAAGAACAGTACATCTGAAATATTGAGTGAATTATGTATCTACTTATAAGTGAATATCGATTCATCATACTTCACTTCTGTTAACCACTCCATCTTTTATAATGCAGCTGAATACAGCAAGTAATTTAACTTTTAGTTTGTTTGTTTTTCGTGTGAGTGTGAACTGTGAGGCCAACTCTGGTGTCGGAGTTTTCAGACCGCTCGAAGGCCTCCGACATGGCCTAACGATCCTTATCCTTAGACAAGAACCGGGACCGACAGCTTTACGTGCCCTTCGAAGCACGGTAGCGTTCAGATGTAAATGCCACACACGGTCACCCATCCAAATGGCGACCTGTGCACGCGTTACTTAACTTTGCCGATCTGTTACGAACCGCAAGCCAAGTCTCGCTATGTATATTGCATAAGCCCGCTCTATAGTAGATGCTCCAGTAGCCAAGAGTCCTTCAGCACCAGCAAATAACCAGTCCATTGCCATAGCTAACTCGCTCTGTAATTTATGTTGGTAAGTGTTGTTTTGACGGATAACCTCGCTCCATCGTAAACCTCTTTTGAATATTACCGTTCATAGTTTACTGTTAGTTTATTTTTTACTACCTAAACGTTAAGGCGATAGACCCTTCTATTTAGTTAAAATTAGTTCAGATTTCGTTTTTGATACGGCGACAGATCCCTGAAAGATATTTCAGGGATCGGTCGCCGTATAGACTTGACTATATTAAGTCTAGATTTGGAAGAATTCTCATCTACTGTTACAAAACTTATGTTAATATATTTGCTGCGTTGCGACTAATTTCAAGTTCCTAATCCTAAGTTAGACATAGTGTGTGTTAGTGTAGCGACACATCTGCTGAAAGTTTGCCGACACTTCAGTTACTGTATTCGGCTGGCATGAAACACGAAACGCTACAAATGGTCAGCATCATGCTACTATTAGTTATTATGTCATTATGCGACGGCGGCAGCAAAATAATATGAACGCGACGTAATAACGTTGGTGTATCATAGGATACTTGAAAATACTGATTTTCTGTAATTCAACCGAACTTCCGGCGTGGTGGTGGTGAGAGCGGTGTGAGTTTATGCTAGAGATGGGGACCATCCAACTCTACTGAAGGTACAAACATACAACTAACGGACACAATGAACACCCAGACTCGAAACAACAATTAATGAATCACACAGTGTTGTCTCGTGTGGGAATCGAACCCACAACACTTCGACGCAGTGTCAAGCGGTGTAGCGGCCGCTTAAACTACTACGCCAGCCGTGCAGTCAATCAGTTTTTAAATACAAGTCAGCCAGTTTATAGGTTTACTAAAATGAGTATTCTAACGGTTTTATTTGTCACAGCATCATTTTATCATACCTACTTACATAATAATATGCATATTTGCCACATCATTGTAAACAAAATATTCCGGAAATGTATTCAAAGAGGATAAATACCACAGGTAAGTCGCTTCAACGTACGATAAATCATGATGTAAAGATGTTTTAGGGATTTCCAGAAGTGTAATGCACACGTTCTTTGAATAGGTACCGGTACCTACGGATCCCGACGGTGACAACTGTCGCCCCAGTTTGCGACGACTGTCGCGCTAGTTTGCGACGACTCGACTGTCGCGTCGCTTCAGTTTAGGCGACTGTCGTTTCGACTTACTGACTCCCCCAATCATACCGACTGATATGATGTTCATGTCACTGTGTCTTTAGTTGTACATGCGACATCTCTGATTTTAAATGAGGCAATTGCTACATTGCTTATGGCGCTCTTCCAGAATCATGGCGGAACTAACAACAATGGGAACCCTAGCCGCAGCACCTTGTGCGGATGGCAACGAACAAAGTTTAGCAGCAGTGATTGCGTCTTTGGACGAAAACTTCCCAAGTAATTAGAGAGCTTGGAAGGTTTACAACTACTCATTTGAGGACCTATTTGGAGGCACCCAGGTGCCGTCAACAGTCGAATTAAAACTAAAATTCGCAATCCCTACGATAGATCTCGCATGAGCTTTCAATCCATCTACAGCATCTCTATCGGAACGCGCATATAGGGCAATAAGGGCATCTATTCTGAAATGGCCCCTGGGCAGAGCCCTTCTCTACGCACCACACAACCTAATGGAGAAGATACATGCCCCATCCTACGACGTTTTTATAGACACCGTTCGGGAGCTAAAACCAAAGCCCGCCAAAAAGCGGGCGGCCTCGCGACAATTAGAGCGTCTCAGCCCACTAACAGGGGACGTTTCTTCTTAGAACACAAAACGCTCAATCAATGATCCAGTGGAACTGCAGGACAACGGAGCGAAAAGATCCTCTTATTCAAGCTCACATGCTCATTTGCAAAACCCAGTAACATTAACTCAAGGCAGCAACGAACATCTACTTGCCTCTGTGCTCAACCAACAAATGTTATTTTTAACAAAATGCTTAATATGCAAACAGAGCAAAACGAAAACATTAAAACGATCATTCAGAATCTACCGCGGATCAGCAGTGGTTCCGAAATCACGCCGATTGCAAGTCAGTCGTGTGAGGAAGACCTTAATAACTCGTTCGGTTCTCTGCCGGACAGTACGCAATCTGACGGGGAAAAAGACGACCCAGTCCAAGTTCAAAGAAACAGTACTCACCTGTTCGACTCCCGAGAATCTAAAGAAGCTGATCTCCGGAAAACTATTGCCGATGCACAGAGAGAACTAGCAGTGTTATCAGAGGGCAAAGACCGTCCTAATTTCACTGGTTTTGACTTTACGCCACTACGGAACAGGGACCTAAGATCCTCCAAGCAAGCATGGTTTGAACTGTCAGAGATTAGGTGAAACCAGTTGGAGTAATTTAAGATACGCTGACGTCCCGAAACAATTTCAAGCAACCCCGGTGTTTACTTTTCTTAAAACGATTAACCTCCTGGCTGAGGTAACCCCTGGTTGGAAGTCAGTAGAAGTCTTAGAAAAAATCGATCTGAGTTTAGGAGCTATAAGTAACCAGCAGAGAATGATATTTCAAAATCTGTTAGACAGTTTGCCAGCAGACATAAAAGATGTTGTGGGACGAGATTTTAATCGATTTTAAGTAAAGGAACATATCGCAGCTGTAAAAAAACCGACATATTAATAAGTCGGCGATAGCTGAGCATTTGTTGGACTCTGGACCAAACCACTGGATAGAACTGCATCAACCACAAGTCTTATCCACCGATCGTCACTATTACTCCAGGATAGTACGTGAAGCGGTAGAAATGAAGAAATATAACAATTTCAACCGGGAGGATGGATATAGATTATCGGCTACTTGGAATCCAGTCATCAGCAAATGTAAACACCGCCGCAGTGATAAATCTCAACAGTGTGTAGACGTCATTAGTGTAGTGTGTCGGCGTACGGACATCGACATTGCGAACTCAAATATAGACCAAGTGAGGGTAAGTGCCGAAACCCGCACTTCCACAAGACGGCGCTGAGCTCTCATCAGTATCTCTCCGCGACCACACTCGGTGCAAGACGAGCGAAACGTCGGAAACAAATAGGTATACTTATATATAATACCTTAAATAAGTTAAGTTAACGCGATTATTAAGACCCGCAAATTTTTTTTTTTAGGACGAGATTTTGGGGCACCAAATTCCAGTTTTAGGCAGAACTACGATGCTCTTTTGCAATATGTGTGCGGTCGGCGCGCAGAAGTAATAAAGCAGAGAAGAGAAGTATACAAACCTCCTAATAAAATATTTCACGGTATCCTACATGATATCCCACCTTCAGGAACTCATCTGTTTGAAGATAGGTCTCTTACTGAAGCAGTAAAAGAGCTAGGAGGTATGCATAAATTGTTTCCTCACCGTAAAAAATTGCACTCAATCAGGCAGCCAATACCCCAAGGGACGAAACCTAAAATTTCGCAACCTACTAACCACCGCTTTCGCGTCGTGAAACAATGCAAAAAGAAACCTTCCTTACAACAAAGAAGGAGAGGGGAAGGGACGACATAAAGGCCCTTGAAATCTAATCAAGGTAAAAAGGATGGAGGAAGCCGAAAATGACTCCTTCAGAGCGGCGTGCCTAGCCAACCAAATTCATCAATGGGAGCACCAACAAATCTTCTAAGGATGTTAAAAGGGTACAGGATTCTATTAAAAAGTACAAGTAGGTAATAAATGGCTTAAAATATCAAACTCGGCATCGACAGAAATGACGACAGAAATAAAAAAGCTGCTACAATCCAAAGCTTTAGAAACCAGCACACACTATTCAGGATTCCTACCCTCAATATTCCTGAGGAGAAAACGGTTGCAGGGTACCGCCCAATATTCAATTTAAAAAGACTCAACGCTCACGTCCTTACTCCAGACTTTCGTCTAATAAATCACCAGCAAATCCTGTCGCATTTGAGGAAAAGAGATTATATGATGAAAAGCGACCTCTCACAGGCCTATTTTCACGTGCCCATCTGTCAAAATCATCGTCGTTACCTGTCCCTTTCATATCAAGGGAAAATTTACGAAATGACTTGTCTTCCATTTGGGCTAGCAAGTGCCCCCTCGGCGTTTGCAAAAATTACAAATTGGGTAGCACAGCATTTGAAGCAAAAAGTCTTACGAATAGTTGTATACCTCGACGATTTCCTGTTTATGCACCAAGATCCGAGAATGCTAGAACAACAAGCTACCTTCGCCAGAAATTACCTAATGAGATTAGGGTGGCAGATCAATCGAACAAAATCATCGACTATGGCCATAACCTCGATAGAATATCTAAGTATCATCTGGGACACAGGTAAAAACTCCAAGGGTTTGTCGGAAACATAAATTCAAAAGCTGCGGAAAAGTATTCAGAATCTTCAAAGGAAAGCCAGATGGAGTTGGCACGACGCCAAAGTGATTCTAGGAAGACTGAACTTCGCTTCTTTCAAAAGTCATCCCGCAGCCTCCGGCAAACCCGACCACATCAAAAACATCCTATTTCGGATCCCGCACTAATACCCTTAGACTGGTGGTTAAAAAATCTACACAGGACGTCGCTGATTCATCATCCAATCCATCCAATTCATCAATCTTTATAGGCACAGACGCAGCAGACAAAGGTTGAGGTGCCATAGCAAACAATCGCCAGATGGGGGGCAAATGGACTATTGCCCGAAGAAAATGGCACAGCAACGTAAAAGAATTACAGACCATATTCGAAGCCCTTCAAAGATTGAGTACCGAAGTAGCCCACAAAACAGTAATGATGCAATCAGATAATCGGACAAGCGCTGCTTATATAAACAAACAGGGGGGTACCAAATCAAAACAGTTGCTAAATGTCACAACACAAATACTTGAATTTTGCGATCGAATGGATTGTCATCTGATAGCAGGCTATATCCCGAGAATTTACAATGGGATAGCGGACAAATTGTCAAGAAAAAAGGGTGAAAATCCAACCTAGGGTGGATATTGCCTCCACCAGCATTAATTCCACGAGTGCTACATCATTTACAAAAGTCGGAGGGTCGATATATCCTAGTAGCACCCAACTGGAAAAGAGCCTTCTGGAAACCCGACCTGGAGCAAATGAAAGAATTGCCGCCTCTTCTGATTTGGTCAAGATGGTGCAGCTGGGCACAACTGCGTGGTGTCACTATAGATGATCCCAATCCTCAGCCAGGTATCTGTGCTATCTTTATAGGATCATAAAGTTAGCGCCCAGGACCATAGCAGTTCACAAATCAGTTATTGCAAACTTTGGCAATCCCTTAAGAGCTTGTGAGCTTAGTTCGCATCCTTTAGTTAAGCAAGTACTAAATAGTATATTCTCAAAAATCCTCTAGTTAAAAAATCAATTTCCTGGACGGTAGAAGACTTACTTGCCTTCCTAAAATCCTATCAGTTTGATGACAACAGCCATTTTGTTTTTAGTATATAGGCACACATGCGTGCTTCTTCTATTAGCTACCGGCAGACGGGTCCATGGCTTAACCCTCTTATCAATAGAGTAAGGTGGCTTCGAAGATAAAGGAAACGAAATAATATTTTGGCCTAAGTTTAGATCTAAGACTGATTCGGCATCTTATAGACAATCTGGCTGGTTATTGAAAAGAGGAGAAGTCCATTCAGGAAGTCGACTAGACATAGTATTTTTTGGTCAAAAAAACCATATCCATTTCTGAGACCCGGCGCAACGCCACAAGTGACCATAACTTATTCATTACCACAGGCAAGAGGAATTGTTAAAAACGCTTCTCGGACCGTAATCGCAGGATGGATAAGTTCCTTATTTAAGGCATCACATATCTGGATCAGCAGGTAGCTTCACAGCAGCAGTCGCGACTAGTAATTGGATCGGTAATCAATATAACATTGACGAAATTCTTAAAAGGGGTAATTGGTGATCAAAACGTACCTTCTTTCGACATTACTTCAGGGAAATAAAAGCAAACCCCGTTTGCAATCCTAACGTACTTAATACTAGTTTCTCTCCAATGGTGTAGCCAAATAATCGGTTGTTTATTAGTTTCAAGTTACTCATTCATGTTAATTTTGCGGAATATTTATTTTCAGTTTGTTAATTACTCTTAATTACGTTATTGTGTGACCAACTACCTTGTGTTGGATGCGTTGGGAATAAAAAGCATTCTACCTTAATTAAATTGATTTAAAAAAAGAACAGAAATAAACGCATACATAAATACTGTTATGAACTTATGACTGCTTATTATTTCTAATACATGTACATCACAGTACGCTCAGCACTAGTCACAAATGGATACCCTATTTAAGGGGACTAGTCGGGCTGCGCCGGCAGATAATAAATACGTCTCAAACGTGGTTCACGAACACCTAAACAAAACCGTTTTTCCCCCGAAGGGTAAAAAACGGATATTTAGGTTTCAGCCGTAGCTTGAACCACACTGGCCTTGCCGGCTTAAGGTACTGAGGAACATGGCCGCCGCGCGCTGCCCGTTAATTACAATACAAGGACAGCTATAGTTCTGATATCACTAATTTACATACTGAGGGAGCGATATGGAAGATAGTGTTGACGAATATTGGAACGTTAATCTCAAATGTGGTTCAAGCTACGGCTGAAACCTAAATATCCGTTTTTTACCCTTCGGGGGAAAAACGGTTTTATTACGTCAGTCTTAAGTAACATCGATATAATAAAATAAATACGTATTAACATAATATGACCTATGACATCATCTTCGCCCTCCTATAATCATCGGCAGGATATAGATAAGCCTCTCCAATGACACGCTACACAATTTTCGTGTCAGCCGCTGCCAGTCACTTATCATATACATATGCTCACTCTATTTAACCAGAGTTTTTCCTACGATATGTTTGCCAAGCAGCTAACTCCACTCCAGAAAACGTAACGTAAGCCAGAGGTTGTGAGTAAGTAACTAGTACTAAGTAACAGTACCTAAACTGTTGCGTTTCGTTCGGTGAGTGAGAGTGCCGGAGTCCCTATCCCCTATTCCTTCTCCGTCATCCTATCCCTTTTCCCAACGCCAAGGGGCGGCAAAGCACTTGTGACTCCTGTGGTGTTGCCTGTGTCCATGGGCGGCGGTAATTGCTTACCATCAGGCAATTCGTCTGCTCGTTTGCGGCCTATTAACATAAATAAAAAGTGAGTTCTGCGAGAAAAGTGACATGTCCACTGCTCCTTCAGCTTTCTTATTCCTTGGGCAACGACGATCACTTTGGTACTCTATAGGATCGCTTCTTTTCGGACTTTCTTCCTTTAGAGAAACGCCTAGAACAGCTTGCTGAGCGGCCTTAAATTGGTTGATCAATCTCACCATCAGGGTCTACATCTCGGTTCCGTATGTCACTACAGGTAAGAGGCACTTGTTGGAGACTTTTCTTCAGGCTTTGCGCTATGTCGGACAAGAATACTTAAAGGCCTTTCCTTTACGCTGCCCAGGCAAGCAGTATTTCTCCAGGAGCTTCCTGTTCTGACTTGTTTCTACCCAACTGCAAAGTTTGCTCAATAGCCAAACACCTGAATAAGGACTCCCTGGAGCGTTATCGGCTCCGAAGGAGTCCGGAGGAACATTATCTTCTTGATGATATCCCCGTTCGTCCAGCGGCCGATGCGAACAAAAGAATCGACCAGACTGCTCAACATGTACAATAGCCCTGCACGGTTACAACACCGATGACGATATCGTTTGATCTTAAGTATGTCCTTTCCAGTGCAGTGTCTTAAACATATCCCCTATAGCATTTGTGTATAATTTGTGGCACATACGTCCTCTTTCCGGTACAACGTAGGACCTCCCAGCACTTGGACATGTCCTAATCGATTTGGGACTGTGGCAGTAGCCCAAAAACGCTAAACGCCTGTACAGGGGCTGGTTATATTCCTAGTTCTTCTTCTGCTGCACTGAGTGAATCTGGTCTGTGGTACTTTAATAATTCTTCTCGAAAAACCGTGCTAAGAAGAAGAATAGAACATAGAATATTTCATATTTTACTTTTTCACTTAGTCCAAGAACATTTGCCGCACCAGCAAGCTTCCTTGGTAATAAAGCTCTTATTCATACTTTCGAAGAAATTGATTAAAAAGTATTTATTTGAAGACTTAGGTGTGACTGTTTTGTGGGCATAGATCTTACATAAATCTATTCCATTTTGGTATCCAATTTGCTAAGCAGATATATTTGTAAGAATTATATTGAAACATACCTGCATAAATAAAGTTGGCGATAAGATAAAAAAATTAAATACCTACCAATGTCTTCTTTATTTGAATTATTGTGTAAAAAATAATATTTCGTTTAATATCATCATCTCAGCCTAGACGTCCACTGCTGGACATGGGCCACTCCCGAGGCTCTTTACATAGACCGATCTAGAGCCGCCCGCATCCGACAATGCTCTAAACATTACCTACATAATGTCTTTAGAAAAATACCTATTAAGTGGCTGCGAGAAACGAGAGATAAGAACAAGCATTAAGGAAAACAAACTAACCAAATGAGTTTTATCCGCATGTTTTAATCTCCGTGGAGTAAAAAACAATTCCAATTAGAGACTATTTCGCGATTGTGCCATTAGTCGTTAAAAACAGGAAAGTTTAATTGAACTTGACCACAAGTTATCAATGCAAAATTATTTTATATAATATTAACTAGATATCGAATTGTTTACTTATGATCATAAATCATAATTCACTAGCGATCCGTCCTGACTTCGCGCGGGTAATTTAGGTACTATGTAGGTATATTATGTTTAATTGAAATAACATCTTTACAAATTATACGTCTAAACGGTAACTTGGAATAGCTCTCTCAAAATTGTGATAACTGCATAATAATCTGCTCTTTGAGTTTATCGCGAAAAGACAATCAAACAAGCGCGGCGGGAGTAAGAAGGTAAATTATGAGGTAGGGCTTAAATAACGTTGGATTCCTTTTTCTTACAAATATTTTTTTCATCGATACCTTAAAAAATGCGCCGTCAAAAATTGGAGATGATCCGGAACATGAAAGCACGACGGCAAGAAAATGTTTATAATTGCGCTGGCAATGTAGCAATAGGCCTTGTCGTGGTGAGGGTTCATTGTTCCTTGCGGTTTACGACAAATAGGTAAGTAGATACATAAACAAGTCATATCACCCGTCTTTCATATGCTTCGGGAAAACAGAAACCGTTCAGCGCGATACCAGCATACAAATGAATTTAACGCACCAATTATAAAACCATTTCTGATACATATATATGTAATGTAACATTATACACGACGGAACGAAAATAAGTATTTATATGTTTGGTGGTGGAAGCACATTGTTCACGCCTCCGCTCCGCTCCACGCAACACCAATGTTTGTAGCTACCGACCGCTCACGCAACCTTCAAGGGCTCATTTGAAAATAAACGGTTTTCTCGTGCTTTTCCGTAGTTTCCTTAGATCAGAAGTTCAGTTGACCCACTGACCTCGATTGCGAGCGAAAAGGGCCGACAATGTTGTAAAAATTCAAATGTGCCCCGAGGTTATTATTAAGCAATGCCTACAATTTTATTATTTTTAGAATTGCCTAGACTATTTTACGATGTGAACTCAATAAGCTACGTGCTTTGTAGCAATGAAATCATTGCGAAAATCTAGGTGCTCATTTATATTTTCACTTAATTTATAAATTGTAAATCTCTTGATGCTGCCATACAAAACTGTTTTTACGCGTTTAGATACACGGCGCGCATCAATTTTATGACTTCTCAAAGTTATTTATTAAATCTTAATTATCGTATAATAAAGGTGAATTATCGCTTGCTCTATGCATGAAGACATCGTGAGGAAACCTACGTATAGTATGTCTGTGAGAGTTCGATAATGCTCTTGAACCTTGAAAGTCACATGCAATCTGTTAACTACTAGGTATGGTAGAGAAGGGATAGGCCTGTAGACTACCCCTTCCCAAAATGAGAAGAGAGTCTGTGCCCAGCAGTTTGATAGCTACGGCTTATACAACAAGCGCTATCTACAAAATATATTTAGCTTCGTGTCCAACTGCATTCTGCCTAATGAAATAGTTATTCACTTTCGGTTGTCATCATTACAGAGATCACACGCCGTTCTCCACAGAACCGTTAACAACATCCGGCTACACATTCAGTAATTTGTTTATGATGTCATATCAAATTAATAAGTAAAGTTATAAAACGATTAAGTATCTTGGACTCAGACGTTTTCACAAAGTATACTCGTAACTCAATTTTAGCAAACATCTATACAATTCAATTTACATCCTATTTAGAGGTATAGATAGGTAGCATACAGGATGAATAAAATAACTGCAACTGCATTTCCGGCTATAACAAGAAATGTTGGTGGCCGCAGCTGTAAACTAGTATTTTCATACGTGCAGTAGCTTTGGCGATTACTCCAAACTTGAAGTAGTATGTAAATATAACATAAATTATACGTACTCAAGGAATCGGTAGGGACAGGAAAAGTAATAAATTAATGATAATATTTTTGACTTCGGGAAAGTTAACTAGATCGGGATGACTCTTCACACTGACTTACTTTTATTACACCTTTATTTGATCGATTTTCCGGAAATAATGCCACCCTCATTCCCACTACTGTTTAGCATCAGTGAAGATGCAACTATTTTGACACTCGTGAAGTCCCGGGGAAAGATAAACTGTCTTGAAACCCATATAAGAAAGAGGTGATGAAAATAAGTAATCTACTTCACTTCTTAGCGAACGACAAAATATAAAGAACTAGATGAGCCCGTGGTTACACCCGCGTTATTTTAGGCTACTGCTCCGCTCCCGTCGCTCCTAGCGTGATGTTATATAGCCTATAGCCTTCCTCGCTAGATGACCTATCTAACACTGAAAGAATTTTTCAAATCGGACCAGTAGATCCCGAGATTAGCGCGTTCAACCAAACCAGCAAACAAACAAACTCTTCAGCTTTATATATTAGTACTAGAGGATGCCCGCGGTTACACCCGCGTTATTTAAGGCTAGTGCTCTGCTCCCGTCGCTCATAGCGTGATGTTTTATAGCCTATAGCCTTCCTCGATAAATGGGCTATATATATTCAAATCGGACCAGTAGTTCCTGAGATTAGCGCGTTCAACCAAACAAACAAACTCTTCAGCTTTATACATAATTATATTAGTATAAGATAAGATATAAGATTATAAATACTAAGGAGATTCAATCACAATATTTTATTACTTATGATTGCAATTAAATATGTAATACACGGAACAAGTAGTTTATTGTAAACACAACACTGTGTTATGTTGTTTGGCCTATTATTTCCTATTTACATGATAATCCCTACTTCCTTTCATTATGTGTTTATGTTCTTTCAATATAAAATAATAAAGTTCTATATTTATTGAATTATATGTATCAAGGAAAATGTGTAGCAAAGTAGGCCGTGTGTCGACCTGGTTCCTCACGATATTTACTTTTCCCTTCGTGTGCGAAGTGTCAAGAATTTGACGCGTCCAGTAGAAATTGCGGGTACTTACTTACACGGCTGCAGTGAACAGGTAATTTATCACGGACTAATTGCCTACGCCTACACTATACAACAACATGCTATACAGCGATTAGTATACATGTAATTTATACAAAATATCTTAAATGCCTATGTCCACCTTCAACAATATTACAGCTGGTTTTGAAATAACAGCTTAAAATTTCAAATACGTGAGATATGTGTTTTGTTTTGATGTAATGGAAAAGTCAAGGGCTTTCGTCGACGCTAATACAGCGTGTTTGTATTCCATAATGAAAGAAAAATAAGCTCCGTACTTTTTATTCACATTCTTTTCATCGTTCCTATGAAATAACTTTAAACAGTTTTGACCATGAAATATTTTGTTACTTTTAGATTTCGCCGCTGATGATTTCAGGTATCCGGCTTTTAAAAATCACTAAGAAAGTCATGTTTGAAAATTGCAGTAATTATGAGTATTTCATGAAAATAAACGTTATTTCATGGTAATTCTAGACTGTGCATTTATTAACAGACTTAAAACGATAAATTATGTAAATTCAAACAGTATTTTTATTCAAAAGCCTAGTAACGTAACCATACCGCCCGCGATTGTTCACTACTCGTGATACACTAAGCTTTTACAAGTCACGAAAGTACTTGTTTAGAAGTGTTAGTTAAAATTTAATTATTTTAAGTACTTAGTAACTGTCGGTCGCATTAATTATATTATAGCTGAAATACGATATGATTTAGAAAACGGACCATTAATAAAAAATGCAGGTAATATTTTTATTTATACCTAGGTACCCTAAAGAGGAAACTAGGTCCCAGTGCTTATATTAATGGCTATTAAGATCTCACATTAAATACTTACTCATGCTTTTGGTATCGGTCCAGTTTATCGGTGTTTACTTCGACTTAATAAAGTAGGTGGCCTGCCAAGATGTAGATTGAAAGGAAATAACGTTCCGGTTGGTGGCCATAACAAAAATCGCCGAAGGTCGTGGTACGACAGTTAATCAGACTTAGTGGTTGTGGTCAGTGGTCAGCGGAGGTGGAATATGGGTCAGCGATCAATCGCGATAGGAGCAAGCTCGCCGCCACTCGCGATTATATGGAAATTAAGCGATCGCTCTTATACCTTGCACACCACGGAGACGCCTTATGTATTGGATTTATTTAAAGTTAGCTTTTCACAACATATACGTAGGTACGTATTGTACACTTTAAGTTATAATTACGGACTGCAATATCGCATACTGCAGTTGCAAACCATTTAATTCGCCTATCTATTGCAATCTATCTTTAGTGTGCTAGTAATTTCTAGAACTTACCACATTTCAACTGCTGCATGTTCCTTCGTGCGATATATTTTCCCCGAAATGCACTTTTCACTCGGAAAATGTTTCAAACTTTCCACCGAGCCGTCAATCAACCTTAACCTTCCGAAGCACTAGTTTCGACTACACAGCAATTGTACACGAGGCCATTATGAGCTCGAAATATATTTGATTACTGATTTTATCATGAGGTTCGTCGATAATCGTGCGTGTAGACAGGCACGTTGCTGTCCATTCTAGTAATTGGTAAATAAACGCCGATGACGGGGGCATGGTGTGGCACACGGGCGGCCAAGTCGCCATGACTACACGAGGGACGCCCGGCGTTGCCATAGCCTCCCGCCGGCGTCGTGCCATACTGTGCAAGGTTAGACCGCTGCGAGCTACATTTTGGGGAATGTAGCTTAATTAAAATGAATATTGATTGAGGAATTTGAAATTGGTTAACAAATTACGTTGCTAAATATTCCTTTCACTCTTTTCAGTCAAATTCTACTTACTTACTTAAGTTTAGTTTTCATCGATTTATCGTTCTACAATTTGCACATGTGAAGCGCGTAATGCGCTAACGCAAATTAGTATAAAAAAATCTTTGGTCTCGAATAAAACTCACATGTTGAGGCTTAAATATTTATGCACAATAAATGTAACGATTATTTACTAATTAACTAAGATTTGACAACAACACATTTGCCGTTAATACTTCTTTTGCAGCCCGGTGGGCACGGCGCGGTGCTTAGTTTGAGAGGGATATCTTCTCCAAACCTGCTTTCCAGATTCAGTCTTTCACAGGTAACGGCTAATGTGGTGGAATTCACCGTGAGTGCAGCGGGGATGGGCCACATGTGTACACACGGCGTAATTGAAGCGAACTGTTCGCAGCGTCCATTGTAGTAGACGTAGCTGTCGATCGAACAAGGATTCTTCTCACAAATAGGAATTGCTGAATTTTCGGCTAGCACCAAGTACTCGCCTTCTGCGCAGGGACCCTTTCTGTACGCTGGCCAACATCTGTCCGACTTGGGGTGGTATATAAATGCTGTAAGAAATAAAATTTATGTTTTATATTTTCGTTTCTATCATTCTTGATGATTAAGTATCTATACACTAAATAAGGCCGTGGTTACAACCGTGATCTATAAGGCTACTGCTCCGCTCCCGTGGCTGATAGCGTGATGGTATATTAGGTATACTCTATATCGTTCCTCGATTAATGGGCTATCAAACACTGAAATAATTTTTCAAATCGAACTAGCAGTTCCTGAGTTTAGCGCGTTCAACCAAACAAACAAACAAAGTTATAGATTTGACCTTCGGCCATTTATTTTGGCAAAGGGTTTGACTGATTTTCACAGCGATTATTTTAAACATCTGTCTCGTTACAAAGAATATGCTTAACCAGATTTTAATACTAATATTTCCTATTGCCTCGCTGTTGAGAATATAAGTAATAAAACTTATTTATATATTTGGGGTGCGCGTGTTATATTGCGTATTTAAGAAACATTAAAGCTTATGTACCGGGTCAATGACATTTCCTTTATATTTCAGGGCTAATGCGGCTAAAGACCTAGCTACTTAATTTTGTGATATTAAGTACTTTGACACGGAAACTATTTTACTTAATAACTAAGTCCCGCTAACGTACTCCGGAAGCTGATGACAAAATAACAATCTTGCACTAACTTGTACCGTTCGAGTCCGTTGCCAATATTTTCTATGGAGCTTATGTCAAATATCTATCTCTAGTAAGTTAATCCATCATAGCCAGAATATTGCAAAAGGGGCGCAAAAGATTGACAGGACAACTTGAAAAGTAAGCTTACCTGGCCTACAATCGCAGATCCAGTCGTCCTTCTGATCTCCAGGATAAAAGAGCTCGTTTTCAAGACACTTTGCCGGAAAGTACACAGGCTGCCGATTCTGAAAAAGTAAAAAATAAACCGTAACTAAAAAATTTACACATTAAATGCTGCTGATTTCCTAAACATTCAGGCTAGCATCTTGACAAAACCAGAATTTCACAAAAATTATCTCTAGTTAGTCCCTCGCAAAAGTACTTTCACCAAATATCCCCAACTCGTACAGTGTTCACGAATTCACTTCCTACCGACGCGCGACGGCGACGTAGGCAAGCCGAAAATTCGAAACTTTTATGATTCGTACAAAGTTGTCGAAACTTTTAAAATATGTCATTTTCATGCAATTGAAACCAGTTTAGCAATAGCGTACGATGAATAAAATTCGCGGCAGCCTAGATTCTTAAAGTAAGAAATTTTAATCTTCTCATACCACCTGACCAGAGAAATAGTATGAATACCAACTTTGAAGAAGTCTATAAGTAAGAAAGATTTTTATTTATTTTATATAATTGTTTTCTTATAATTTAGAAAAACAGCTCTTTGCGATCTGGCTACTGAATTGGTAGGTTTAATTCTAGAATAGCAACTCTTATAACGTCTTTGTTTGCCCCGTCTCCCTAAACGCCACCACTTGCAGTCTCTCAATGATGGATAAGAAATTCCAAACAGCCTTTGATAAAATATTAGTTACTACAATCTTCTCAGTATACATTCAGTCAAAAAGTGTCTGGAATGGATTATTTGTTTATGGTTCCAAATTATTTTTTTTGTTTTCTTTTTGTTGTTCTTAGATTGGCACAACTGTTTTGGATTTTGGCGCGGAGTTTCAGTTGCATCTGTTGCATATTAATTTTAAATACTGTGCTGTTTTAGTTATATCATATCTAGTTTTATAATGGACAAAATATGTAACAAATTGTTTGTCTTAAATTTTGCATCACCAATGGAATTCGTGTTCGGAGTCAATGAAAATGTTACAGAAGGCTTACGGTAAATCGCCTTTATCAAAAATTCGTGCTTATGAGTGGTACTAAGCGTTCAAAAGTGGTCGAGTATCGAGATGTGATGGAAATAGGCCATCAATGTCTGCAACTGAAGTTAACATCGCAAAAGTAAAGGACTGACACACTAACAGTGTCTGAAAATGTTCATTAAACTTTGAGAGAGATAGCCGCCGAACTTTCTGTATCTCACGAGTCGATCCGTACCATTTTAACTAATCATTTGGGTATGAAACCCCAAAATAATTTTGCACCACGATAATGCGCCTTCGCACAAGACCATAATTGTAAACGAATTTATGACCAAACACTCAACAAATACCATCGAGCAACCACCATATTCACCAGATGTGGCTCCAGCAGACATCTTTCTTTTTCCTAAACTCAAATTACCAATTCGTGGCAACCGTTTTTAATTGGTGGAAGACATAACGGAGAATTCGCGGCGAGAACTGAACGCAATTCCGGAAACAGCATTTTAAAATGTTTTGATGATTGGATTATTAGTTGACGTAAGTGTATCATTTCTGAAGGAGCATACTTTGAAGGTGATAAATAAATTTGGATGAATAACAAACAGTTTGTATTATTGATCTTTTCCCGGTACTTTCTTGACAGTGTAGTATGTATAAAATTCTGGCGTTACTGAAGGGCTGACAGACAGCGCACAGCCAAAAAGCTGTGGTGGTGTGTGGGGTGCAAGAAGCTGAAATTTGGCATGTTCCTATGTTCTTTGTCCAGCGGAAGGTGCACTAAGACGGGATTTCCCGAAGTTCCCACGGGGTTGAGAGGAAACGGTTGATTAAAATAAATGGTACGGGGGTAGCTGTAGGCATCCTCAAGCATATTAATTATTAATCAACTCTTCATGTTATTTAAAGTATTTTGATACATTGCAAACCACTTGTGAATGAATTGGTTTATAGTAGCGGAAAATTACAAAATAAAGATGGAAATATACCTACATTAATGGACAACGTATCTGCTCACAATTTTAACATACCTACCTATCCAAGAATAAGATATGTGTTACATTCTAGAGAGACTCTATGAGTCCAACATCAGGTTGCCTTGTGTATTGTGGGATAATCCCAAAGCCTTTAACCGGGCAAGCCCCAGAAAACATAAACAAACTCATCTGAACGATCCGGTTTTTGCTACACGCATGATTCTCATCACTACTGCGTAGGTTGTTAATTTTTCTTATAGTTTATGTAGTCAACATTAAATGCTATCTTCGTAACCTGTATCTGAACCTACATATAAATAAACAACATTATCACATCGAATATATTGCGAGAAAAGGCAAAAGGTGAGAGAAAGCTTGATATTAGGAACAAAAATATAATGAGTTAAAGCCGAATGATTATGAAAGCAGATTAAATGTTGAAAGCTTACTTTAAAATAAGCGACCAAGAAGATACGAGTTTTGATCAAGTCAAGTTATCAAATTATAGTAAAACCTGTAACATTATTTTCAGCTCCTTATGTTTATAAACTATTTTAAATGAACCTGAAATATTTACTAACCTTCTAATACGAGCAGTTAGTTTATACCTACATGAGTAGATATAATAAATCATTTTGCTTGATTTAGGTAAGTTAAATAACTGCTGCTGCTATGCACCGAGTCTTTCATTCAGATTTGATTAATGTTGTGACCTTGTGAATAAGGCATGAACAAAGTTAAACCGTTGGTCCAGCAAAAAATCATATGGACATATTTTAAATTGTTTTTCAGGATACTCAGCAAATATCGGTTTCTCCAAACAAAGGTACGTGATATATATCCCGAAAAACAATTTAAAATAAGTTTAAATGACCACGAAAGTTTAAATGCCTATATCATATGGACAATTGGACATACCTAACAGCTGCTGGCTAGTAGGTCAAGAAGCGCTGACGCACGTCACGAAACGATAAAGGGCAGGTTTGGAGAAGACGTTATGACGTAGGTTTCCACAGAATTATGTAATTCAAATCCCATATTAGTCAAATCCCAAAACAGGTAATAAATCATTGACTTGAACCGGTTTTGAGGGCTCTACGAAGTCTAAGCACGTCTGCTTGTCAACAAATGAACCGGTCTCGTCATATAGACGTGTGACGATATACTCTTGATCTATTGATGAAATGCGTCACAGGACGCAAATCGAACACCTAAAAAACTTTCTGTTTGTTACATACGTATAGGTACGTCTCAAAAATAAGTCAACCATTTGTGAAATTTAATAATTTTTGAGTAAGATGATCCTTATAAGCTTTTAAGCAGGTGTGCTAAACTTAGTAAGTGGTTAAGTAGTAAGTATATGTTTGTCCACGAATTACTTGTCAACAAAAAGTCATATAAGATTTTAAAAAAGCATTTAAATAATTCAGGCATATTTTAACTTAGGGAACAGTACAAGTATCATTAAAATCGGTTCTGTAGTTTTTGGGGTAGGGATGTGCATCGTCGGAGGAGATACTATTTAAATAATGGGTACCTAGGTGAAGTGAATACAGTGAATGTACGATCAAAAGCATAGTGATAGGAACTAAAAAGTAAGAATTTTTTACGGTAGTAGAGCCTTGCTGATTTTAGCATGAATGAGCCGGCTCGACCGGGGAAGTACTACCCTCTCACAGAAAATCGACGTAAAGTAACAGTACCTAAACTGTTGCGTTTCGTTCGGTGACTGAGAGTGCCGGAGGCCCTATCCCCTATTCCTTCTCCCTCATCCCACTCGTCATCCTATCCCTTTTCCCAACCCCAAGAGGCAACAACGCACTTGTAACTCCTGTGGTGTTGCTTGTGTCCATGGGCGGCGGTAATAGCTTACCATCAGGCGATCCGTCTACTCATTTGCCGCCTATTACTTTCTTTTTTTGTTCAGCCTGCCTGTGTGTCCCACTGCTGGGCAAAGGCCTCTCCCTTGGACCGCCATGCATCCCTGTCTTGTGGTAAGTAAAAAAATATATATATTGTCTAGTAATTAAACTTAGCTCCAGCCTAAGCACAGAGCCAGGAGCACGCACAAACACGATTTAATTTCTTTCTTTTTCATCATGCATGTTTATAGTTGGCACCGATTTAAAAAAAAATAATGTTGGGAATATTACTTTTTCGTTTTCAATTGTAGCGGTTTTTTTTATTTTTAACTTTTTTGAGTGGTTTAAACTCTCAGTAAATTGGAGTAAGTAGTCTCGGTAGCCACAGAAATTAGGTACATCGACCAAATCGCACTAGTTATTGAAAAATTGAACCTGAATTGAAAAACCCAAGAATTGAACCGAAACCAAATGTCACCGATCAAGGAGCCTTTGTTCTGTGATTGAAGTATAATAAATTACGACGTGGTCAGCTTGTAGTTTGATTCCGTTTAAGATTTGATTTAAAAAAATTAAATCATTTCTATATTACCCACTTGGGTGTGGAATATAAAAAAATCCTTCCTTACTGAGTGCCCCTGTCATAAAAGGAGCCCGCTTCCCAAATTTTATTTTTCCTCATTTCGTACCAAATTGTTGCTGCGTGACACTCCTGAACAATGTCTGATATATCGTTCAGGTTAAGTAATTTTATACATAATATGACTAGAGCACGCTCGCAGCTACATATTTCCACAGTCTCACAACAACAGCACAGATCGACTGTTTCTTCCCGATACCATGAGAATTTCGGGAAATCCCCTCTTAGTGCACCCTTGCGGTCTCCATGTATGTTACATGCCAAATTTCAGCTTCTTGCGCCAAGTAGTTTTGACTTTGTGTTCTCTGCAAGTCAGTCAGTAACGCAAGAATTGATATATAACTATAGTATAACTAGTAACTATGTTAAAAGTCGTTGGTCTCCTGGCTAGTCTGTCAGGCGATCGTATAGGGATGCCCGTCCCGTAAGACTATGCAGGAAAAGAAAATGTTGTACCTACATTCACATTCCGCACCTAAGTTTACCCCAGGAGGAGATAGCATCTTAAGACATTTGAACAGCTGCTGCTGCATCAATTAGGCACCTATAATTAGGTTCACTAAGTGACTTTTTTGTTCTTGATTGGCAAGTACGCTTCTCAATAGGATCGACCACAAAACATGTTAATTTTGTAAATAAATAGTACGTACTTTGAATCTGCTCAAGATTGTGAATGTCAAAGGGTATGTGATAATACAATTTATTATACGAAGATACTGGTGTCGTGACGTATCCAGTCTTATCAACAAGTTAATAGCAATAAGTAATATAATTATATATATGGGCAACCTATCTGTTTATAAGTTGTAAGTATCTACTACCAAGAAGCCAGAACTTTGGAACCAGGAAGATTTTACAGCGTAGTAGTATACTTATTAAATGAAGTGTCCTTCTACTTAACTGGACATCAAACCCTATATCAAGCCTGCACTTTTCTGAAAAGGCAGATGTAATAGTAAATATCCATCGTCGGAATCCAACCTGCAACCTGACATCTCCATGCAAGCTAATGACATCAGACCAAGAATATGGTTAGGCACTTATCTTAGTGTACCTTTGTCAAATTTCTACTGTATTTCACCATCATAATTATATCAGCCAAAAGACGTCCACTGTTGGAGATAAGCCTTGCCCAAGGCCCTCCACATGGACCGATCCTGAGCCACCCGCATCCATATTGCATTTCAACACATCAACAGAATATATTTCGTTAAACAATTATGTATTTAATCTAAGTATTTTTGAAAAATTATCAAAACGCCAAGAGACTATTCATTCAAAACACGCACATACGTAGGTACTATGTGGCTGTTGACCTACGAGTGATCACGGAGAAGGTCACTGTCGTACTTATCACAAACAAAACGTGTACGCACACACACAAAACATTACACGTAAAACACTCGATAACTCATTAAACGTATTTATACAAAAACTATTATACCAAAATCCTGAACACAATTCACCAATAAAACCACAAACACAAACGTGCGAATGTTTTTTACACAAACTCAAAAAAAGCAGTGTAGTTAGATATTTAATTAAAAACTTGTTTGACTAAAGATTTACTTAAATTCCATGTTGTACTAGGCGCAGTATGATGACATTTCTGTCTGGTAAAAATTGCTGACTTTTAAAATAATATTTCTCTTGGTCACTCACATCTTTGTTAGCTAGGTTGGCATCCTCTTCGGGTTCAGGAAATCCGATGGCTTCTTCGGTAACATTCATAGCTAAAGTCACCCCAATAAATAGGCAAAAGATAAGAATATTCTTCGAAGCACACATTTTGACGTTTTGTATAAAATTTACACTCGATATTGTTTAAAACTAAGAGATAGGTAACACGAAATGACTAGATGTATTAGCGATCACAATGTGTGAAGTACGAGTACTTAAATGCACAGCCGAGCAGCGACTAACCGTTGAGATACTCCCAGCTATATACAAATAAACTGACAACGACGGGCGAACCAAAACAAGTTCTGATGATAAAAAAGTTGTAAGAAGTGTGAACGTAATACAATAAATGGATCTTTGCATAGTTATTATTATATAATATTTGGGAATTCTAGATAATTAAAAGTAAAAGAATTAATAACCTCTGTCATTGAAAAAAAAACACTTTACGTAACAGTTTGAGAAACTATAGGAGTCACGACAAATATTCATTAATACATTTTAATTCTGCTCGGGTATTTACTGTGTGATGGTCAACAATTAATTTGGGTTATGGTAGATTTAAAAGTTGGAATGTCTCTCGACCCATCTGGTGACTGCTTCTCTTCATTCATCTCAAAGTTCTATATGATCACGAACAAGACTGATTGCACTAAATTAGAATATACACATGCATATTCAAATTTAGTGCAATCAGTCTTGTTCGTAAGTAAGTAAGTAAGTACATACTTACCTTCATTAACATAGTAACTATTTCATTATTTTCTTAAAGCCTACATGCTCATAACACTAAGTACAGGTATGGTTATAAGTTTATGTATGGCATGAACTGGAATATACGATAGGGAATCTAAAATTGATAATTCTTTTTCCAAATCAGAAGAAAGACTGGAACAAACAAACAGCTATCTGGAAAGTTACCGAGATATTGAAAAAAATTTGAACAAACCCTGCGAAACTCGACACACTAGCGGTATCTAAGCAGAGGCAGTCCCTGAGCAATCCCAACATAAGAAAATTTACTATTATATTTCTAATGATGATGAATAAATAAATAAAAAAAAAAAATTTTTTTCTTTTTCTTCCTACTATTGTTCTCTTACATTTTTCTTCGCTGCCTTTCCCAAAATTTTACCCGGACCGACATTAACCCTTTTTTTATTTTTGTGATTTTGTTTAAGCATGTATGTTAGTGTTACTTATTGGTTCTATTTTGTTAACGCAACTGGCAGGTGGTGTATTGGTAGAATTATATATATATTTATTTTTTGTTATATTTTATTATTAATATTTGTTTTTTGTTTATTGTTATTTATATTTACATAGATATTTCGTTACCGTGGTGTTATAAATCACACTAAGTATTTATAGATACAATATAAATATTTTATGTACATATAATACATATTGCCATCATTGATATTAATAAGGGAAGTGATGACGATAGTTTCTATTCTACATGTAGCGTAGATGATAGTTTTTCAAGTGTGCCGTCACTAGCTGACTGTCTTGCCTCACAATTTTCTGATGTACCTAAAAATTTCAATGTCGTTCATATCAATGCCCAAAGCATTCCGGCACATTTCTCTGATATGCTGGCGAATTTAGACTGTAAGAATATTCACGCTATCCTTGTTTCTGAGTCATGGCTTAAGCCCTGTCTGCCCTCTACATTATACTCCCTTCCTGGTTTTCAACTTATCAGAAATGACCGTGCTGTTGGGGGCGGTGGTGGTGTTGCTATATATCTTCGTTCACATATTCCTTATACAATTGTTGGTATGTCAGCACAGCCTCCACCGCCAAGTGCAGGCGAGCATTTATTTCTGGAAGTTGTCTTAAACCACACCAAAATCCTAATCGGCGTTTACTATTGTCCTTCTTTACGAATAGACTACTTTTCTACTTTCGAAACCTTATTGGTTAATACCGTGCCATCTTACAGTCACATAATCATAATGGGTGATTTTAATACCTGCCTGCTCAAAAATGATGCCCGCTCGTCTTCTCTTTCTTCAACTTGTGTATCATGTAATCTGTCAATATTGCCACTTAGCGCAACTCATCATTTTCCTAATTCTACACCTTCACTCCTTGACCTTATAATAGTTTCTTCAAGAGAACATGTCGACATGCACGGGCAGTACCCAGCTGACATGTTCTCTTATCACGATCTGCTTTTTCTATCCTACAAAATTCGACCTCCTAAAATAAGACATAAAGTACTTATGCAGCGCAATTTTGGTGGGATGAACACTGACAACCTTTGTACAGATGCCAGAAATATTGATTGGACTCAACTTATCAATTCGCAATCTATTGATGAAAAGGTCAGCATTTTTACTAGCAAAATCACGGAATTGTACGATAGGCATGCACCAATTCGACCTGTGAAAATAAAGCACCCTCCCGCCCCATGGCTAACTGAAAATATCAAACATCTGATCCACAAGAAAGCTGCTGCCAAATTTAGGTACAAAATAAGGCCTGACGCTCTCAATTTGCAAAAATATGTTGCGATAAGGAATCTCTGCAATAAGGTGTGTAGGGATGCACAACGCCAACATATTCACAGATCTGTACAAAGCGGTGATCCAGCTAAAGTCTGGAAATTTCTTAAAACCCTAGGGGTCGGCAAAGCTCGTCAACACATCAATCCCAATGATTTCAATATTGACTTGCTCAATCAACATTTCTCTGCCTCGTCCAATATTGATAGGACTACTAAGGCAAGTACAATTAATTATCTTTCTTCTCTGCCTACCCCTAGTTATTCACAATTTGTCTTTAATCACTACACCGATAGTGATGTTAGGAAGAGCATAATGTCAATCACGTCCAACGCAGTTGGTACTGACTGTGTCAGCCGTAATATGATCCTTCCTATACTCGATTTAATTCTTCCCATCATAGCTCACATCCTAAATCATTCCTGTTCCAGCGGTATTTTCCCGTCAATCTGGAAGGATGCCCAAATTATCCCTATTCCGAAAACTTCTCACCCGTCCTCCTTTTCTGATTATCGTCCCATTTCAATCCTACCATTCCTCTCCAAAGTCCTCGAACGTCTTGTCTACAACCAAATCAACTCATTCCTCTGCATAAATAACCTACTTAATCCTTTTCAATCCGGTTTCCGTTCGGGTCATAGCACCGTCACATCCTTGGTCAATATTACGGATGACATCAGGGCTGGTATGGAAGGCGGAGAACTCACTATTCTTGCTCTTCTTGATTTCAGCAATGCCTTCAACACAGTAGATTACGATATTCTACTTGGTCGCCTTTGCTCTCTTAACATATCTCCTACGGTGATTGATTGGTTTCGCAGTTACCTGTGTGGCCGCCGACAACGTATATGCATTGAGAACTCACTTTCTTCTTGGTGTAATACATCTGCTGGCGTGCCCCAGGGTGGCGTATTGTCTCCTTTACTCTTCACAATTTTTATAAATTCTATCTCAAACAATCTTCGCTCCTCCTATCACCTTTATGCAGATGATCTCCAAATATATACGCGGTCGTCATTAGCAAGTTTATCGCAATCTTTAGCTCTAATTAACCGTGATCTGGCACTGATCAACAGCTGGAGCAATTCCTTTGGACTCAAAGTGAACCCCACGAAAACCCAAGTCACTGTTATTGGTAGTTCCAGAATGAAATCAAAAATCGACTGGTCTTTACTGCCTCCAGTTATTTTTGATGGCACTGCTATTCCGATACAGGATAAAGTTAAAAACTTAGGTCTCATTATAGACTCAACTCTGTCTTGGGGTCCGCAGATCCAAGAAGTGAGTCGGAAAGTGTTTGCCTCAGCAGGTGCACTAAGAAGACTAAGGAACTTTCTGCCCACTACCACCAAAATTGCGCTAGCTAAATCTCTTTTGCTGCCCATTATTGATTATGCAGACGTCAGCTACCTAGATCTCGCCGAAAACCAGCTAGATAAACTTGAGCGACTTCAAAATTTCTGCATACGATTCATATTTGGATTACGCAAATATGATCATGTTTCACAATTTCGAGCCCAACTCAAGTGGTTACCTATTAGACATCGTCGGAATGCTCACGTTTTAACTTTACTATACAATATATTGTTTAACCCTTCAACACCATCCTACCTTAAAGGAAGATTCGAGTTCCTTCATGACACGCACAATCGATATTTAAGGTCATCAGAAAACTTACGACTGAAAATGCCGGCACATTCCACAGCATTCTATGATAATTCTTTTTCTGTAAAGGCTGTTCGCTTGTGGAATGCATTGCCTCTAAACATAAGGCAGGCACAGACGGTTACTTCATTCAAAGCTTTAGTTAAAGAACATTACCTGTCCGTTTAATTTATTTCCTATTCTAAAAATATGTATTTAGTATTATGCACAAATTTATCTAGATATGTATATAGGTATATGTTATTAATGTATTAGTATATATATATATGAATATATATGTATTGTATAAATGTATAATATGCTTACAGTATAAATATTATAAAATTGGTACACCTACAACTACCATTTCTTTCTCTACCAATATCTCCATCCAAAGGTTGCCTGGTAGAGATCGCTTTAAGCGATAAGGCCGCCCTTTGTACTTTACCTAATATATAAGATTTTTATAATGTTGATACTGGTGTACAATAAAGTTTAAATAAATAAATAAATAAATAAAAGGAAATGATGCCAAATGGAAGGTAATTGTTTCATAGTCAAATCAGCCTATCAACGGCAATGCAACAGAAAAAGCACTCTGTAATCACCTTCTGTATACTTATCGCAATGGAGATTACAATCAACCCTAACTTTCAAAAGTAGCAAGATTAAATTAACAGGTTCCCTCATATATTATTCGAGTATTTTATAACGGTTTCAAGTCATAACTTATAATAACATACAAGGGGTTTTAGACGATCCGGGTAATATTGAACTTTTTGGCTGTTTAAGATTAGTCAAGTGATCTACGTCAGAGATGGATAAATCCATTGGGTGGGATGGATTATCCCCGATACAGGACAAGAAAAAACTTATCGTATATCAATAAATCTTATTCACGCGGTATCGTTGTGTACAGCGTCGGTTATGTTTCTTTACTCCAGCACATTATGCTTACGCACGTCATATCAAAGTTGTCATCAAACTACACGGTACACTCGGTTTTAGTTGTCGTTTTCCTCCTCGACTGCCTTCAAGTCTTTGATTGTAATTCGCAAACAGGTTGTGTCAGCTCGACCGATGATGTCATGTGATTTTTAATTCCCGTTAATTAGTTGTTGTTTAGTTTTACGTCTGACAACAATTAAAAGTTATGGTATTCTTAAAACTTTAAGTCTAAAAGCCAAGTAGTCTTAGTACTTATTACGAATTGTTTACTACTTTAAAAAAAATGGAAGTAGTAAAAGTAAAGTAGGGGAAGATGGGACAGCTTCATACAGTTTTTATGTTTAGTCTTATATAGAATTCTCTCTGGTATATATATCTATATCGATTCATAAAAAATCAGTAGTCTCACTATCTGACTTTATATTAAAATACACTTGTACGGATTTTTATAAAATAAAATATTAAAATAAACAAATGTCTGAATGTGCCCCACATGCCGCGCACTTTCATACAAGTGAAAAAATACACAAGTTGTGCATGAAATATTTATTTATTTAGAAAATCAAAGTATCAGAATCAAAATATAGGGATACAGCGTTTTCATAAACATATTTTGAAAAGTCTTTCTCATCAGTCCCATTACTATTTAAGTCTAGCCATTAGTATCTTCGTGTTTCATCATCATCAATATCTGCGTCCTTATTTACTTCTTATTTATTAAAGTTTGTGCATTAACTCCATACTCTACGAATGTGCCCCCATTACTTATACAGTATGAATGTGCCCCGTACACTACTGTATGAATCTACTCCATGACAAGAAAATGAAATGAAAATATGGTTAGAAAAAAGCCATATATAGAATAATTTGCGACTCATTTCACTAATTTGATCCTATTATCGTTGAAATAAAATATAACTAAATGAACAACCTAGAGAGCTTTTATTGAAATAAAGACGTTCAAAGTGAGGGTATAAAATTAATTACGCCTGGCCGAATCACGTTTCGTATCACACCGTCGCCCGTTTGACCCTAAGCCCTGTCAAACTTCGTCAGCAACCACACTTATAGGTAAGCTACGCACACACGAATGTCATTTTTTTAAAATGCGCATAACATCAGGTGTATCTAGTGGATGAAGGTACCCCTTGTTTGAATCTGCCCACTTTCCCCTAGTGCCTGAAAGTTATTGTTGTCATTAACTTTTCTAGATGTTTGTTGCAATCCAGTAGCCACTTCTACAAGCAGACTGAATCTAGAATTAGAATTCGAGTGAAAAAATTACCTATCACACTAGTCAACTATTATAGAGGAATGAAAGTCAACAGTCGTTATCGTTTTATGTTTATTTAATTTATAATTTAATGTAAAGTTTCATTATCAGAAGTATATCGTATGGATTTCACATGACTCTGAAACGATGTACTCGTAGATGACCTAGTATCGGCACTGTGAAATCCCCGAACAATGAAACATTTCTACAGATGATTGCGACGAATGACCCTTGAGAGCCTGTAGTCATCATGTGCCTTTATTAATACGAAGTCAAGTAAGGTCTCATACAGATACCGTTTACCGTTAGATGCCTTCTTACATCCATGGCATGGTCAGGGCTTACCTTAGCGAGAGGATCATAATCTAACCGAGACACGTTGGCTATGGCCGCACGGTGTTCCACAGGGATCGGTCCTAGATCCGCTCCTTTGGACCATCAGCTACTTACGGCCTTTCCTAGAGTGGGTGACGCCTGCTATGTGGATGACACTTTCGTCGCTGCAAGGAATGACACGTACACGTGAGAGCGACCTAGGATTGCAGAAATGATAAACAGGTCCGGCGACTAGTCCTCGAGTTTGCCCCGATGCCTACAATGTCGCCATTGTCGCTGGAATATAACAACTGCCGCTTAGCAGTTGTTATATGTTTGGGCAGTTCGGATGAACTAGTAGAGGTCACTGTACTAGTTCTGCCGATCTGCCCAGACATCAGAGACTGATAGGCAAGGACCGAAAATAGTTGAATAGGTTAGGTTGTGCATATGTCCAATATCTGGGAACGTTTATGTACTAACAATTTGCATATTATTTGTTGTTGGAGAGTAATCCTTGGGTAACGGCAAGTTGAACGCTACATTATGCTTAACAATGTATTTTTGGTCTTGGTATGGTAGTCCTAGTCAACTACCAAATTATAATAGTATGGCTATATTGATGAATAGTCTTCAGACCTATACACTATCATCATTTACCTATATTTAGGAGTCCCATGCAAATCTTTTTTAATTAAACTAGTTATAAACTAGGTAGTTTTTAAGAATATTGTATCTACTGTATTTAAAACGCAGCATGTGTCGTGCGTTTGTAGGTCAAAGAAATTAGAAAACATTACATTCTCTAATTTGATCGGAACTTGCGCCCACATAACACGTGACGTGTGAACGCGCCGAACAGAAATACCCAACAGCACCTTCCTTGGAATATCCCGCATCAAGTAAGGTAAAAGATAAATCACTCGCCCGACACGTCAGATAAAAGTACATTACAGTTGAATTATGGACCCTCATATCATGTCACTGATTTAATGTACCCAAATCCATCGATTTCAATACTTTTCATTCGTGTTGTAGAAAGACATATTCCATCGTATATTAAGTTCATGAACAAACCCAATATATTTATTTATATTATTCTGCACACCCACGAAATCTGCCTCAGGAATCACACTATCTATTGGTGAAGCTTTGAGTTTATCGCGTTCAGACAGACAGGAAGGCCTTCACTTTATAATATGCATCTGAGGGTACGGCAGTGCCCCCGCCAAGTCGAACGCGAAGCAACACTGCCGTACCATCATTTTCTGGAACCATTTCACCGCATTTTCAGGCCCCTATTTGAGAACCTCTGGATGGGACTAGAACGCTGATATTTTCGTCACCTAGTAGTGTTAGTGCAAAATCGTGATAAATCTCACTTTAAATTTCAGTCTTCCAAAGTCATTCGCGAGATTATACAAATTTAGTTTGGTAATGGTTAAAGAATGTTTATATGTCGCAATCAAATTAAGAGACTATCAATCGATTCTGGGCTTGTTTTTCTATGACTATGGGTGCACGCATACATTAATGTCCATTCAAAAAACGAAGCTCAGTAGAGAAGGCTTCAATTTCTAGAAGCATGCTACGGAGCAACTATGGCGAGACATTTAGACTCAGTGATGGTTTGGAGACTGAGTGCAATAGAGAGAAGTAACGGGTCAGATCGATCAAGTGCTGGCGACACAAGAAGCACAACAAATGGAGTATTGGCGAACGCAGATAATCTTTCTGAGGAAACGAGGAAATCATTGGATCACCGTGAAACAGCATTTTTTTTTTTAGTATTTTGAAATTTCTAGTTGATTACGGTGCTATCTCGGCAACTCATTTAAACCGGCGTGCAAACAAAAGAAGCCTTCACGTAGTTGCGAATGATCGCAACTTTGCTACGATTTATGTGTACTGGGGGAGCCACAGTAAAAGCACTATTACAGTTTAAAAATTGTACTCAAGGGTGGTTACATAAAGGTAACCATCCTTGATTGTCGCGGTCAATTGGACGATAATGCCTCAAATACGAATGCATATACAAAGGGATGCACGATGTTGGGGCTACTCACTCAACTTGAAAATCTGCTAATCCTTGTGCGTCTGCAGCACAATTTTTCTCTTTGAATCAGAATTAATATTCTTTTTTTACAGAAATACACAATGATACAGAATCCTGTCTGAAATATTATCGAAGAAAAGTGGACCATCATTCATCATGCTTATGAGTAGCGATACTTACTGCTTTTGTAAAGCTGCAGCCACCAAGGTCATTATCGTTTAAGTCGAATGTCGTGTCGTTTAAGTTGTCTTTCCAGCATTTCTACTCATAAGGAGCATGAGCAGCAGCATTATCTTGAGAAATAACACATATTTTATGAATGGTCTCACAACGCTTTTTTCCATCTTTTGGAACGACATCTTAGAGCAATTTAGCCAACAAATATGTATTCGCAGGACCCGAAAATGCTTCTTGAACCTGCTGTGCGTGCATTGGAGTCATTAAAATAAATAGTCGAATCCAAAAAGGATCATTTACTTAAATAGCAATGCTAAACAAATACCCAACACTGACGAACAATTCAATGACGCACCAGATTAAGAAGTGTTAAGTTAAATCCCCTCTATGACATGAAAGCTCAAGACGTGAAGCTGAGAAATTTAAAGTGTCCGATTTTGTCCCAATTATCGATCAACTTCGCGTTTCTCTCATTGAAGATTAAGCTTAAAAAGCAGTTCGATAGAGATTCGGATATCTCTAAATCAATTAGAGGAGATGGACGCTGTAAATTTATATGCTGCTGCAAAAGAAAAATCCTAAAAGATTACAAATCCAGTTACCAGTTGCAATGAGTAGGTTTAATTTGTATTCCTGAGAGACTTGTACGAAAGGACCATGAAAAGACCAATCCTAGAACCCGCCTTTGCATCTTTCGACAGTGTACCACGATCTGTATGTCTGGTGCGCTTTAAGGTCCAAAGGAGTACCAGAAGCGTATATTGACCTCATACGAGACATGTTATCAAGTGCCGATTCCGTAGTTCGGACTGCTGTTGACGCAAAAAAAACCTTTCCCTGTCATCGTCAGGATCCACCAGGATTCCGTCCTCAGTTCGTATTTGTTCAGCGGGTTCGCAACTTTTCGTCAAAAAAAATTCGTTATGCCGGTCATTACCGCCGTAATTTAGTCCGTATTATAAATTTAAAAACTTTTTGCCCGTGTGGTGACGGATTAAGAATACGGAATGTCACCACCCCATATCATCCCATGCGTGTCGTAAGAGCCGACAGAGGGAGCATATTATGCAGAGAACAGCACTGTAAGAGAAGGAAAACTTGATACAAACCCTATACCAACTCGTTTGGCCAGCGTGGTATAGTATTATATATAGTGGCCAATTCCTCCTTTCAAAGGAGAGGCCTAGTCCAGCAGTGGATTGTTTAAGGCAGGCGATGATGAAATTTTAAAAAATAACATTTAAGTATCAATTGAAATAAATTTCACGAAATTGAAAGTAAATTTTTGAAATAGTTCTCAGAGAAATAGTTCCTTTTATTTGGAAAATATTTTGGGGCCTCCACACCTTCGTTGCCCCGGGGCCTCCAGGCCTCTAAATCCGGCCCTGGGAGCTGCTTGTTTATCTCTAAAAAGTAATGAAATCTCTAGACACAGTTGAGCCAAGTCTGAGGTTCCTTACTGCCCCCCCTGTGGGATCTCCACCTTGTCGTGGTGGGGAAGCTTAGTAACTATGGTTAGGACACCCACGGTGAAGCTAAGCAGGTCCCGGGAGTGGTAGTGGTAGTGGCTTAGTACCTAATAGGGCCCGTTTTTACCTTTTATGTACGGAACCCTAAAAATTATACTATCGATAAACGACTCGAATGCCATCTGTTACTGACCAAATACTAAGCCCTCAGAGTTCAGTAGAAAGAACTTGTATGTACGATGTGGTTAATCTGATAGTACGAGCGCTAGGTACGCCCGACCGTTAAAAATGCATACCTATCCGCGGATTCTGATATAGATATATTATGAGATTTAAGAGATAGATCATCTGCGAATACGGATAGGTACGATATTCAAAGTCTCGAGAATTCAAGCAATCTTGAAACGAAAGTATTTTGCGTTCTACTAATGCTTCGCTAGTTTTTGTTTGTATAGTTATAGCTATAGGTACTCTTAAAATTTACAGGATGTTTGGTAATTCGACCTATTCCTTAAAGGTTATATTTTAGGTCATTTGAAACAATTCCAACCGTCAACTAGGTAGGGGTTTTAGAGATACCTACAGAGTTTTAAAGATATTTTTAAATTTGCCACCTTGTCATCAAAATAATGGAAAGTAAACAAAAACTATTCACTTTAGGTAAAAATAACCTAAGATTTTAGAAATATAATTATGATCCTAAGTGACGAAATTTTATATTTTTCGATGATTTTCTGAAAGTTAAAATGAATTTATTCAGAATAATATGTATCACACTTGACAAACAAATTAATTAAAAAACATTGGAGTTCATTACCTTTAGATAATGGAACTGTCCGTGTGGTGACGGATTAAGAATACGCAATGTCACCACCCCATATCATCCCATGGGTGTCGTAAGAGCCGACAAAGGGACCATACTAAGCAGAGAACAGCAGCACTGTAAGAGAAGGAAAACTTGATACAAACCCTATACCAATCCGTCTGGCCAGCGTGGTATAGTAGGCCAATTCCTCCTTTCAAAGAAGAGGCCTAGTCCAGCAGTCGAATGTAAGGGGCTGATGATGATGAATGGAACAATTATAGTTCACTTGTTCACTTTTATAACGGTGAAAAAAAACGAGCTGATTTCTTAACAAAAAAAGAAAAAATATCTTTAATGCTCGATATCTCAGAAACCGTAATTTTTTTCAAGGAAAAGGTCGAATTACCAAGCACCCTGTATGCACATAAAAAAATTCCATTTAAAATATTTATTTTCCGGATATCCGCTCGATAATACACTAATGGCCGGTCCCAATATTAGATCTATCGATGGAGTTGGCTTCTATATAATATTTGACATAAGAGTGCTAATAGCTAAATCCATCTAGCCGTGACCCGATCTCATACCGGCCGGCGGCCGTAAGAAATCTGGTATTCATAAAATAACATTATTTTCTCTTTTAATAAGTTCGACTAGAACACTGGAATATATTTTGTATTTTAATTACAATTGGTTAAAATATTGTATTTTATATTTCAAATACTCGACCTAAAAGTATTTTGTATTTTAAATACATCCGTGGAAGTATTTTGTATTATGTATTTTAATTAATGCAAAGCATGGATTTTGCCCAGTCCTGACTACAGGATTTAAGCTAACCTAAAGTAGTCCCAAATGTAACATTTGGGAATAAGTTATATAAGCTTAAATTGATTGACACAATGTTGAAACTAAAACGCGTTGTTACCCTAGATTCTAGGTGAAATTTTTCATAAAAGTCTTAATGGAGATGGTCAATGTTTTTACGGCATTTATCAGTCACAAATAAACCTTATTTATCCAGTACCTACCAACATCCATCTTTTGCAAACATAATCCTCGTGGGTACCCAATCGACTGCCGTTTATAGAATGACAGAGATTTGTCCGTAGCCTTTACATAATTTGCGCCACTAACCACATTCTGACCGTCTACCTTAAGTAATCATATCTACAAGTTGGTAGGTACAACTATAAGGCACCTATTATGTCCAACGACTCATATTAACTGCACAGAAATAATATAAAGTTCATTAATCAAACTAAATAAAAAGCGACTGATTGATAAGTTTTTGTTTATTTTTCCTTATACTTGGGTTATTCCGTCGTTTTAAGTGAAACCGTACTATAAAATATATTATTACGTATTTTATAAACATGATGCATGTGACCGCATTCTGGTTTTGTGTCTACAAAAATACACCTAACGGCCGCGTTAATAGTTATTGGTGTGTCTTGAGATATTTGTATAGTACGGTCAATGTTTCAGGATAGGTCATAAGGATTATTTTGACGTGTTCATATATGTTAGGGATTAGTCATACATGCAGTCGTATACTTACAATGTTTGGGTCTGATAAGATTAGCTTGAGCTGTGACTTGATAGGTTTAGAATGGATTGATGTTTATTTCAACATAATAGGTACGGCTTATTTTCAGCTAGTTTGTTAAAATGAGCGTCCCGCAGGGCTCAAACCTTGTTCCTCTTTTATTTTCATATATTTTATTTCTTGACTTGCCTTACCTTATAAGAGAATTAATAAAAGACTTACTCTTTACAATGCTTTAACTTTTAATGTAAGATTCAGCACCAATATATACAGTATAATCACACTTTTACATAAATGCTAAGTTAGCTTTTGAATCTTTTTAGGGTTCCGTAGTCCACAAGGAACCCTTATAGTTTCGTCATGTCCGTCCGTCTGTCCGTCCGCAGTCTAGCTCAAAAACGCCTGGTGCTAGAAAGCTGATATTTGACATGAATATAGACATAAGATATTGCAACAAAACTGTAGAATAAAATTTAGGAAAATTTTTTTTTTAAGGGTATCTCCCCTACATATATAGTGGGGTTGAATTATTTTTTGGTTGAGTACCCCATCATGTGGGGTATCATTGGATAGATTTTAAAAAAATATTATTAGTTTGCTCAAATCATTTTTCGATCAAGTGATTGGTTTGTCAAATATCAAGCTTTGAAGTGCAAAAAATTGTTAGACTCAAGTGTCCCCCCCCTCTGCCGGCTAAACTATTAATTTGGAAGAGGTGAAAAAAATCACAAATGTAGTACATATAACGAATTTAAAAGGAAAACTATCACGGTTAAGTAGATATTACTAGTTTACGAGTAATCGTTGGTTAACTTATAAATACCTATTTCTGTGAGTTTACATTGGGCGCGCTGGCTTAATCTTCAAGATATACGTACTTTGGTATGTAACGTACTACGGTACTACGTATGTATAGTAGTAGTATATCTTGGAAACCACATTTTATGTTTACAATACAGAACTGGATACATACCTAGTATTTTTCTAAACAAAACTTAGGTTCTTATAATAGTGTTATTAAAATTATTTTTCCGCAAAATAAACAGTCGGATTTGTTGTACATTAATACCCTTTGCAGCAAGTCATTATGGGCAACTACGGAACCCTACATTGCGCGTGGCCCGACACGCTCTTGGCCGGTTTTTTATTATTAAATTGTGTGCAACTTTCTAAAACGTATATTCTTAATAGGTACTGTATTATTATTTCCATGTTCTTGCTTTATGGACATGACACTTAGCTCGAAGGACCGATCGCCTTTGAGGCAGTAAGGTTCTGGAGAGGCTTCCACGTAACGGACGGCGCAGCATTGGTAGATTGACAGCAGCCTTCTGCAAAGTGGACCGACGATCTGGTTAAGATTGCGGGAAGCGGTTGGATGCGAGCGGCTCAAGATCAGTCTGTGCGGAGAACCTTGGGGGAGACCAGTGTAGATGCGTGGCTTCCCATAGAAAAAAGGAGTTGTATGAAAAAACGTAGGTATAGTCTATAGGTACATAATAAAAATATATATACCGTGTCTTGGGGGACACACACATTTAATAAACGGACACAAACAGCACCCAGACTCAAAACAAACATGGAATCATAAATACACCTCTCTGAGGCTCTCTGTGCTGCTTGTTCAGCAGCTTTTGGAAGTAGTATAGGCCGGGATCGTCAACGAGTCATTTTGTGTCTAACCACTGTGACATGTAGTGTATCACACCATTTGCGACACTAAGGAGTGACTGCAGGTCTCACTTTACACGGGTGTCGGCCGGGTCCTTAACGTAACTTTGAGCCAGGACCACGTTTTTTAGATACTTAGCTTGACCTTCAGGACTTTAGCGGAAGCTGAAGCGGAGCTTAGGATATTAGGTACTCAGTGCTGCTACATAACCTTACTTATACTACAAAAATCCCATATACCAGGTATAGCCATAATGGTCCATTCATACATGGTTGAGCTTTAAACTAAAATCAGAAACCAAAGAATTTACTCGATAGCGAACCCAGAAAGGCGACACCGGTCTTAAGCTTTCCCAAAAGTGCCTCAAATTATTCATCTTCCCTAATATTTTCTATTCAGTTCAGTCGAATCAGATAATAATCGTGGATTCGCTTGGATAACTTAGGGATGGCCAATAAAATTAGTACCTATTGTGAGTAATGCGCCTGCGGAACTCAACATTGGGCGTTCCAGAACACGCACTTAGGACCACATTTTTAAGAATTTAAATTTAAAAGTGGTTTTGTAATTGTAATTTTAAAAAGACAACGCCCGCGCTAGGATTAATTCCGGTATCGCGGGGGACTTTACAAAAACTAACGGGCACAATGAACACCCAGACTCGTAACAACAATTTATGGATCCGACAAAGTGTTGTCTTGTATGGGGATCGAACCCATAACACTCAGCGCAGTGTAAAGCGATGAGGCGACCGCTTAAACCACTACGCCAACCGCGCAGACGCATCTAAAGTTTTGGTTTTGAAAGATTTCATTAAAAAAAACGACTACCTAATAAGGTTTAACCTGCTTATTAACTCTACAGCTTTTTAATGCCTACATACTTAGATAAATGTAGTTAAAATATACCTAATTCAAGTTAAAAGAGAAAACATACAACAACACAAAAACAAAGAACAAAAACAATAAAAGGTTGAAAATGAAGGAAAAGGTATAATTTAAAAAGCACCAATAAAACAGTCGTAGATCATTTGACTACTAAACCAAGCGGGTTGTTTGTGTTCATCACTGCCATGGTGACGGAGTGACGGAGGCGCACCGAAAGGTTACTCAAGTAATTCCACTAATTGTTACTATTATTGTATAATGTGCTATGGAAAGCTTGACTGGATTCATGTTAAACACACATTAGATAATTTCTCAAAAGTATTTTATACAGACGTCTAGACCAGATGTTTTATCCTTCGGTACCTAAGTATATATGTCTGGTGATGTGAAACAATCTCATACTATTAAATTTATTTATTTTATTTTTTATTTATAAACTCACGCCTGTATCCCCGAAGGGGTAGATAGAGGTGTAATATTACACCCACATTTCGCCATGAATTTTTAGGTCCCACGTAATAGGGGGCGAGCCTATTGCCGTACCGGACACATTACCAGACTCCGTGCTGTTACTGAGAATTTCCTAACAGAAAAACCTAATAACACTTTGCCCGACCCGGGAATCGAACCCGAGATCTCCCAATCCCACACGCACATTTATGCCGCGAGACCAACGAGGCAGTAAATTAAATTAATTTGTTGAATTGAAATCGTGTTGTTATTTATTCTCCGCCCGAGTAGGTGTAGGATATCGCCACAAAAGGTGTCTTGTGTGAACTTATTGATTTGTCTATCGGCAATTTTTAATATTGTGAAAAAAATATTTATTTTCCAAACAAAATCAACTAGGTACCTATTACATAAATATTAAAAGCTACTTAATTGTCTTAAAATTAAAATAAGTATATTTAAATATAATATACAGGACGAAAAATAAATTAAAATTAAATTTAGAAAGCGTCATGAAAGTCATCCACATCGCAGTCAATCGGAAGCGTGCCCAGAAGACTGGCAGCATTGCCTCGTTGTATAGCAATGCTTATCTTTTGTCCTAAATACGTGCCAGCCCTCTGGTCACCCGAGGCCTCGATCAGTCTCTTTGCGAGATCCCTAAAAAGGGGTCTCGCACTTGGACCCCATGGGACCAAGGTTTCGACCCAAAACGGCTCAAATACATAATCTCCTACAAGATTTAAGTATTTGCGCCGTTTGAGGGTCTCTGCTGAAGCAGCAGCAGCGCCCGCACAACCTGCTGTGCTGGAAAGATGAGATGGCGCAAGGGTATCGACACATATCGCGTCCCATACCAAAGACCTACCCAGCTTCCACGGCAGTAAAGACATCCCGTCCGGTCTCTTGCCATCGTCGCGTGCCAAGCCCTGAGGTTCAAGTTGGGCTGGAACGCCAGCGGTGGCAAGAGCACGTCGCAGTATGTCGTTGAGGTTGGCGTGTCGTGAAATACGACCTGCGCTCCTGCTGCATGACAGACCATGGCGACCAAAGCTATCGACAGCCTCTCCGCAGTGACAGCGATGCGGAGAGACACATGACGCGCCTAAACGGAGGCAAGTAGCGAAGCGGAAGGTCGTATCGTCCAACATGGTACCTATATTGGACGATGGCAGTGCCTGAAGCCAGAGGCCCGATTCTCATTCTCCCACAGCCAGCAGGCGAGCACGCTCCGCAGCGTTGGCCGATGTATTGAGGAGATTTTCTCGTACCACGCTGCAAAGCGGCCCATCCCATTGCCTCTGGGAGAACAAGTTTCGAGGTAACTCAGTTTCTGGACAAGCCTTTCTCCAAGCGTTCATGGCATCGGCCTTACACGGCACCTCAGAATCAACCAGTGTAGGTGCTAAGATTTTTCTAGTCAATTCTGCAGTGCTGTGGACCGATGACAAGAACGATGGCAGGCTTACGTCAGAAATTTTGCGAACGCCGAGGCCGCCCAAGCGCACAGGTAAGGACGCCTGTTGCCACACTCGGTCGTAGAGAGCCACATTCAAAATTTTACTTAGGGTATTCTGTATAATTTTGTCAATAATTTGAATGAGTGGAGTCGGTTTTTTCCAAAAAGGTGAAGACCGTAACGCGTGTGTAGATTTAGGGAGAAAAAGACAATATCGAATAGTAGTAAAAGCCGAATGTACTTATATTAATTTTGAGTAGCCTGTCTGAAATATCATTAAAATTTAGATTTTTTTCCCTTATAAAGGAATCAAAACCGTCGTACATATTGTGTATATTCAGTTTAGCTCCGAAACTATTGAACCAATTCGCGCAATAGGTATATGATATTCGGCGCGAACTGGTTCTGACTGACGTAATGGCCAACTAAGACTTCTCGTCCGTCAACTAACTATCATAGGTAAGTTGGTACGTAGAATACGCATCATCGTCTATCAGAGGCGCATCTAGAATTTTGGTTTGAGGGAGCTCGGTTGGTTATATAGGTTTTATCAAAAGGATCACAATGACATTTGTCATTTTAGGACTCAGGTGCCTTCAAGAAGACATTTACATGAGGCTCCACTGGGGCTGGGCTCTTCCTTCCTCTCCTAGATCCTCCCTATTGTGGACAATCGGCGAGAAGCGAGTTAAAGTACCTACATGATGACGGATCATGTAGGTACCTAAACTCGCTACTCCTGACTAACCTATCATCACAGAGCCTAAACTACTGGACCAGCTAACGTGAGATCTAAACAGTGGGTTCCTTTTATGATAAAAGCCCCCATAAGACGAAACTAACTAAAAATGCGAGCTGCAGCTTAGTTAGGACATATTTTTGATCTTTAGATTAGATCTTTGTAATAACTACAGGACATGGAGACGCTGGCAAAGAGCTCAGATATTTACATAGACGCGCATTTCATAAGCAAACATCATCATCATTGTAAACTTAAGCAAACAGATACTTGCTTGTAAGCTACATTTTAGAAACTTGATGACAGTGCCATCATTGTATATTTACGAAGTTGTCAATTTTGATAGAAGTAACAAGCATCTCTTCAAGTTTACAGAAAGTCAACGTGCGTCGCTCAAAAAAACTTACAATTGTTACCTACTAAAACAGCCTTCGCCCACAGAAGTGTTTATGCGATGGCACCAAAACTCTACAATAAATTACCCGATCAAATTAAACTTAGCAGGACTAATACCATATTCAAACATAAATTATTTGAGTTATTGAATGACAATTGTCCGTGTGGTTACGGATTAAGAATACAGAATGTCACCACCCCATATCATCCCATGGGTGTCGTAAGAGCCGACAGAGGGAGCATATTATGCAGAGAACAGCACTGTAAGAGAAGGAAAACTTGATACAAACCCTATACCAATCCGTTTGGCCAGCGTGGTATAGTAGGCCAATTCCTCCCTTCAAAGGAGAGGCCTAGCCCAACAGTGGACTGTTAAAGGCTGATGATGATGATATTGAATGAAAAGACATATTATAGTGTTCGTGAATACCTAGAAGATAAGCTTTAATACATTTTTTTTGTTTAATTATTATCAAATGACATTTACTTATAACAATATTATATTTGAATTCTGTTTGACATTGCATTACAATTAACATCCATATTGCACTATATTAGCTCAATAATTTTTGTGCTATTTTTATTTTTTATTTAATTTTAAGCAGGTACCTACCTATGTGATATAAGATAATAGATATTGATATGTAATTTAAAATTTCAGATACCTACCCACTATCATGTAATTATTAGGTATCTAATTCCATAATTAATCCAAAACCAATTATTTTTAAATTGACATAATTATAATATTACTAGAGGACGCTATCAGCTACATTTTTTGCCCTGCATTTTTTTAAAATATACACGTTTTGGCCGATCCCGTGGGAATTTCGGGAAATCCCTTCTTAGTGCACCTCTACGGTCACCAAGGAACATACATGCCAAATTTCAGCTTCCTGCGCCCAATAGTTTCGGCTGTAGTGTGTCTGTCAGTCAGTCAGTAACGCAAGGATTTTATATATTAAGATTATGAATTGCTGTAGTCATCATTATTATATTTTTAAATAATTGTATGCCTAAATGGCGAGACATAGCATGAACAACTGTAAACATCAAACAACCTATGTACCTATGTTACACAATAAACTTTGATTTGATTTGATAAGGGCGCTTTGAAGACAAACTTTCTGCGACTCAAATTGCCGCTTGGCATTGTGGCAGGCGGCAGCTGTCTCTCTCTCCTCCAGTGTATCTTAACTACGAGAGCGAGAGAGACGGAAATCGACGCCAGCGCCACCAACGGCGCCAAGTACGAACTAAACTGGAGACAGTCCCCACTTGGAATCGGCACACGAAATTCTTAAGAACTGCGCTTCTATGTAAATCTGTATTCATTGACGCTGGTGGCAAAGTACCTATATAAAAAGACGGATATACCTACAGATGGGTGACATCTAACCGGACACAGCATGTCAAATAACTCTGTGCCTCAGACAACACGTCAGGCCCGGCTGTTGCTGAAGTTGAATACTATGAAAGTCAACGGAATCAGTATGTTGGTACTTACCATCAAAGATGGTGACATCGGTGGAATGTGGTTACGCCTTTGGATTTCGGAGGCCTAAAAGCAATTACCTACTCTGTGTAAAACTAATATTTATTTAATCCCTATGTGATCCGGTTAAACTCGAAAGCTTTGCCGGAAAACCCAGGCTGCTTAAAGTATGGTGGCCAAGTCGCCTTGATGCCAAATAAAGGCGTTAAAACTTACCACAAATATTCCATGCCGACATCGTATAAAACTGCTTTAAAATACTGAAACAAATAATACAAAATATTAATCTTATAAAACTTATAGGTACCACAGAATAGATAGTACTAACGCTTATACTTTGAACAAGCACAAGCATAATAATTATTACTCAAAGCTAAATGTAATCGTAAATTGCTTTGTTTTAAATGTAAGGCGCTCTACGGAGCACATATTGCAAATGCAAACCAGCAGCATAGTAACTATGCCAGCAGATTGCACGACATTGTATGAACAATTAGGTAATTAGCAGAGGCGCCGCAGGCGACTCTGGTTCTATTCAAGTGCTGGGATTCAAAGAAACACTAAATGAGTTGAATTATATTGGGCCCAACATTATTTTTTGCTGGTTTGTAATACTAGTTTTGACATCAAATATATTATTTTATTGGGGTTAACTATAATGACTTTTTAAGCAAAAATATATACTTAACAACAGAAAAATAAAGTCTAACATTACAATAGTACTAGCTATTTCAGTCACGACTGCGCTTCAAATTGTATTCGAACACCAAATGTAGTAAACCTAATCCAATTTATGTGTTGGTATTTCATACAACTAACAAAAAAGATTTGGTTATAATCCTACATTAAAATGCTGGTTTAATTTTGGTGATCATTTACTACCTACTTTTGGGTTAACAATAATTTATTTGGAGTCATTTTGCTGAAATAGGATAGCGAATTGTTCCTCCCCGTGCGATCTCCACCTTGTCGTGGTGAGAGGGGCTTAGTAACCGTGGCTTGGGCACCCGCGGTAAAGCTAAGAGAAATCCCGGGAGTGGACGCACCGCATGGGCTTGGAAGGGGGCCTGCACAGGATGCGTCCAAAGGTGCGGGTGCGGGGGACAGTTCTGTCTGTCCCTCGCAGTCGGGCGCGGTCGCGCGAGGAGAGGCGTGTCGGTGTTGCGTTGCCGCGCGCCCTATCTTCCGCGACCAAATGGGGGCGCACCATTGTTGCGTCGCGGTGGGGCCGCAGAGGAAGAGGAGATGCGGTGTTGTCAACTTGTCAGGTTGCCGTCCTCCCTATCCTCTGCGGCCGCTGGGTGGTGGATCTGGTGTTAAGTTAAACCACAGACAATATAATACCCTGTTAAACATAAGCCTTAATTATTTAACCATCATCGGTTTAAAAGTATTTGAAATTGTAGTTAGAGATGAGAGTGTTATAGCTAATGCTATAAAATAGTAGAAAGAGATAGCAACTTGCTACTTGTCCTGTCCTAAAAACAATCACAATACTTAATAACAAAAATTAGGGTAGAACCGGGTAATACGGGTCAGGAAGTCATACCGGTCAATACTAAATCTCCCAAACTACTGCGTTCCGCCGCACGCACACATACACAGCGAGTTACATGATGTTGAGGAGCGACAACGCTCTTGTCCCCACTTCATTCCGCAGCCGACATCTTGGATGAACGCACGTCGATTGTTTTCGCGCCTAGTCGATGTAAAATTTCGGGATAAAACAATAAGAGGTGAGTGTTTATAATTTTACGTTTCTTACATTGTTACCTAGAATTGTTGCACCATAATTACTTAGCATTCAGAGTGATAATCTTTTTTTTACTTATTTGGTCAGGTTTCCTATCTAGAATTCGTTTTACGGAAATGTTTCTAGTCGGGCAATGCCGGTCATGCTGACCGGTATTAGCCGCAAGGAAAATTTGGTATACATGACTATTATTTATGTTAATATTGATGTATTTTTATTATTTCAGAATGCCTAAAAGAAGAAGCCAACCAATTTCAAAGGCATCCTGGAGCCAAGAGCACCTACACAGGGGTTTCAGACTAGTGGATGAAGGAAAAACTATAAGAGAAGCAGCTGCCTAAAATTGATGAGAATCCCGTTCCTTACACTTCAGGCGTTGGTAAAACTGTCACTGTCTTTTGCCGCTACCAAATAAGTCGAGAGACAAGAAAAAAAAACATACTATTCTGCAAACAGCACGCAACAATCTAAACAAGAACTCCTAACAAACAAGCTTTGGTCGAGAAAGAAAACTGAAAAATTACAAAGGAGAAGAAAAGGCCAACTCTTAAAATAAAAACTGAAAGAAATGCAGTTAAAAGAAAAGGAAAATCGATGGAAGTGCAACAAGCTAAAAAGAGAGTGCTTCAAGTTAAAATAAACGTAATGAGAGTACGTCGGACTCGGAAGTAGAAATGATAGACCTGCGTGAAGATGAAGACACCGATGCTGACGAGGACTGCGAAAACAAATGTATAATTTGCGATGATTATGGGCGAAATATGGAGCTCTAGTACGTATAGATGTGTGCGTGTGGTCTCTGTGCACACGCTGAGTGCTCTGGTTATGGCTCTCCTGAGGGTTACATTTGCGACTTGCCTGAACAAAGATTGACCGGCATTAGCAACCTACTGACTGATTTTACCTGCCAAGGTGTCTAATACCAGTCAAACTAGATTTTTTTTTAAATGCTGATTATGCAAAAGTTATTTTAATTATTGATCTCAATTAATGTGATTTTGTTAGAAGAATACCTATAGTTTGATTGTTAAAAGGATTAATAAAGAAATGTTTATTATTATCTGATTTGTGATTATTTCGCCTTAAGTGACCGGCAATCCCCATTCTTACCCTAATCTCCTTGGCAAACAGGTTTTTTTTATAGTATCCCGCCTATAAACCCGAAGAGGTAAGCAGAGGCGTAATATTAGGTACATGTCAAAATAATGGTAGTTTCATTCATCAATTAATGTTAAAACTTTATTTAATACTAGCTGTGCCCGCGACTCCGTTCGCGCGGAATTTGTCTTAGGGTTCTTTATCCAAAACTGGCAAAATTCGGAACCCTGATAGATTCGCCATATCTGTCTGTACGGAAGTACAGACAGCCATTGTGTATGTCAGAGCCATCTTATACCGAAACCATTAAGACTACATCATTGAATATTTTTAGAAAGATGTATTCTGTGAACCGCTGCCCGATTTTTATACCTAAAAAGGAATGACAATTAAGAGGTCCTCTCCATACATGGCGCTGACGTGAAAATATTTTTACAATGCGGCATGTCTAGGTATTTAAAAATAATTTTAGGGTGCCTAAAATTATTAATTTCTCAAAGTCAATCGTTTGAAAGATAGACGCTTCCAAAGTGGTTAAATGAGTATCGTTCCCCCGCCCCTCCGTCCTCAAAGTTTTGAAGTGACAAATCTAAAAAAAAGATATGCTGTGGATCGTAATAAAAACTGCCAACGAAAATTAGTTTGAACGATATGTGGTCAGCAGCCTTTACATTCAAAAACCGCAAATGTAACTTGGTCGTTAATAGGTACAAACATTATGAAAAACAAAGTTATTTGTACTGGTGAAAAAGTGATAGTGGTATATGGTTAGGTGAAGATAATGGGTATGTTTAGTGTTTATATCTAGCATAGAGTCCTTCATGGGCGAGTCCGACTCGCTCTTGATTTAATTATTCATCTTTGTAACAATGTAGCTGTTTCCTGTCTGTATATATTAAATCATTGCGTTACTCATTAACTTACCGACAATGTGCAGCCAAAACTACCTACCGATTGGTTGCAAGAAGACAACATTTCTTATTTTTTTATTTTAAGTTGACATATATTTTGTTAGACTGCCTCGTTGGTCTCGCGGCATAAATGTGCGCGTGGGATCGGGGAGGTCCCGGGTTCGATTCCTGGGTCGGGCAGTGTTATTGGGTTTTTTCTGTCACGAAATTCTCAGTAGCAGCACGGAGTCTGGAAATGTGCCCGGTACGGCAATAGGCTCGCCACTTATTACGTGGGACTAAAGTATACTTGGCGAAAAGTGGGTGTAGAAATACACCTCTGCCTACCCCTTCGGGAATTTTCTTCTTTAGCTTCGTACTTTTGCCGAAATCACCTTGGTAGGAAGAGTCTTCCCGTTCCACCCGGAGCATCTACAAATAGTATTTTTCCCAAATCACTATCCACGCTACGACACACCCGATCATAATTATATTAAACGCTGTTCTTCAGTAAGTCTCGAGACATCATTTTGCAGGCTTTCGGCTAGTTCTAATTCTAATGGGTAATAGTTTATTTAGTATATGGCGTAATCATTATTCATACAAATACCAGCAAATGATGGTTCGGGCAGGCCATATTGAGTAATAGGATAGATATGTCTACTGTCAAGCAACGGTTTATTAGATTGTTGAGGGAACCTTAAAATATCCTCGGCCAATTTGTCTTCATATTTATGCCATAACTATGCAGCATCTCAAACCCATGGCGTAATCGATGGGGACTTTTACTTATACTTGCTTCAGATAATGTCATCCCAGTGTTTATCCCCATCCAGTAAAATGAAATGTCTCGCCACTCTGCGAGCTGTTTACATATACATATGCGAATACGTCCAGCCTAAGCTGAACCCTATTTAATATAATTAATCATACAGATTTAGGCTCAATTTAAATTGGGCGCGTTAAACAAAAATCAACCGTATAGCCGTACCCATACTGGCGCGGCGAGATTTCTATATTTTTTTTTATAAAATACATATTAAAGTGTACTTTTTGAATATGGGAGTTTGATAAAGATATATCTATGTGAAATACAATATATTTAGGTATTTAAGTACACTTTGAAGAAATGCCTAACGATTAAACACGTTATTGTGGCAAATTTATAAAAGATAGATATATACTATAAAAGACTTTTTTGTAGATCTTTTGAAGACCATCATTTTTGTAGTACATACTTTTGGTGTATGATCAACGTATGCGAGGATAAGAGCTCGAAAGCGGATTTTCATCCGACTTGCTTCAAATTTATCGTCACTGCTCAGCTACTATGTGTCTTAGCGTTATGTTGAATAGCCTATAACCTGCCCAGGAGTATGGACTACAATCATACCAAGTTTGGTTAAAATCCCTTCAGTAGTTTTTGACCCATGCGTGCACATACAGACAGACAGACAGACAGACAGACAGACAGACAGACAAAAAATTTACTGATTGCATTTTTGGCATCAGTATCGATCACCATTCATCCTCCAATATTAATTTTGAATATATATTCAATGTACAGAATTGACCTCTCTACAGTTTTATTATAAGTATAGATAGATTTTTTATCGACAATTTATTGATAACAATGTATTCAACTTGACAGCGAAAAACTATGACGTCACAATGTCATATTTCATACAAACGCCGTAGAGAAGGTCGTTTTTAACATTTCATTAAAAGTGTGTGATTTGACTAGTTGGACACAACCCTATTAAGGATAATAAGAATACTTTGCGTCAACGTACCGGTCGGTCTCTTGAACATTGCTGCTGTAAACGAGAGTGTTGCTGAAAACCCGAAAACATCAATTCGACATCGTTCTCAACAACTTCAAATTTCACGAAGCACTCCGCAGAGAATTTTGACTAAAGACCTCCACCTTCATGCTTACAAGATTCAGTTAACCCAGGAGCTCAAACCAGCAGACCACGGAAAGCGCCGGCAATTCGTTCAATCGGTAATGGAGCAAAATGAAGTCGATGCCAATTTTTCGAAAGTCATTTTCTCCGATGAAGCGCTTTTCCATATGAATGGCTTCGTGAATACACAAAATTGTCGAATTTGGGACGCAGAAAATCCTCATGTAATCCATTAGAAACAAATGCACCCACAACGAGTCTGGCGCGGATTTTGGTCAGGCGGCGTGACTGGACCTTACTTTTTAGGGTTCCGTACCTCACAAGGTAAAAAAAGGAAACCTTATAAGATCACTTTCTTGTCCGTCTGTCTGTCTGTCTGTCCGTGTGTCACTACCGATTTTCTCAGGAATGGGTGGACCTAGCAAATTGAAATTTATACCAGATATTGAGGTCTATATGGTTCCTATTAGGTGTATAAAGGGGTCCTGGTTAAACCCGATAAAAAGATATGGTCAAAATTAGATTTTTGCGAAAACTTGTAAGTACCAAAATTAACCTTAATTTTCAACTTTTTTAAATTTTCGAAATTTTTCCTTTACTTGTGCTGTAAGACCTTGGTTTTAACCAAAATTGACAATTCTAGGTCAACCGTAAGTACCCTATAGGTTTTGGTTCGAAAACCTATATGGTAGTTCCCGTTGAACTAGAATCACGAAATTTGGCCAAAAGTAGAGTCTTACAGCACAAATAAAGGAAACATTACAAAAAATAAAATAAGTGGAAAATTTAAGGGTGTCCCCATACATACATAGTAGACTCCATTTAAGATAGTCCTCTAAGTTGTATAGGCGCTCATACAGCTTTAGAGGACTATCGTAATTAGCACCAACCTCAAATAAGGTAAAATGCGTACGAAACACTCGGTGCGCGGGTCAGACTCGCACGTGCTCGATTTTTTTGAAAATGAGGCTGAAATTGCAGTGACTGTGAACGGCATTCGTTACAGGAATATGATAACAGATTTCTTGTGGCCTCAACTGGAAGGCATGAATATGGACAACATGTGGCTTCAGCAGGACGGCGCAACCTGCCACACCGCGCATGAAACAATCGACTTATTACAGCAACGATTTCCAGAACACATTATCTCACGAAATTCTGATGTCAACTGGCCACTAAGATCGTGCGATTTAACGCCGTGCGATATTTTCTTTGGGGTTTTGTGAAATGTGGGGTTTATTCGCATAAACCCGAAACAATCCCTGAGCTCAAATCGGAAATCCAACGCGTCATCGGTGAGATACAGCCACATCTCTGTGCAAAAGTCATGGAAAATTTCATGAAAAGGGTAATGGCCTGTCATCGGAGCCGTGGGGGTCATTTGCAAGATATTTTATTCCATACTTAATCGGAACATGTCTTCTTTGCAATACAATACTTGGTTTTATTGTAAAAAGAAAAAGTGCACTCTAGACACCCTTTATTAAGTTACAAATACCTTGTATAACTTCACAACAAGGACATTCAGAACAAGTCACAAGCGACTAGTGGTCGTGAAAACGCTACACGTCTTCACGGATCTGCGGTGACTCTATACAAAAGGTACTAAGCAATAATGTTAACAGCCTGTCGCCAGCCACAAGTGGTTATCTTCTGCGCGAAGCCTATAGATGTAGCGAGACTATTTACTAGTCTCACTACATCTGGTTCAAAACAATTTACGTTGATTTCATTACGATCTACAGCATAAAAACGTTTCTCAATTTTTTGGAACATTATTAACTGTGAGACTGGTCGAGCTAAGTTAGTAGATAATAGCTATGAATTAAAATGTAATGGAGAAATAGTTACAAAGAAAATTGATATTGCTCAGACTTTTAACAACTTCTTCATAAACATACCAGTGAAAACAACCAAGTGTTTACACTCATGCCCAAGCAAAGCAGAGATATTAGTTAGGGGCAATGTGCTGTTTAATTTTAAATACATTGACACCAATGACATCCTCAAGACATTCAAGACCATCAATATTAAGAAATCTATTGACTTATGGGGTATTTCAGTTAAACTTGTTCACCAAATCATTTTTAGCATAGCTCCATATTTAGCTGCAATATTTAATAGATGCGTGGATAAAGGGGTATTTCCTGATTTTATGAAACACAGCAAGGTCATACAACTTTTCAAAAAAGGATCCAAGAGCGACCCTAGTAACTTTCGGCCAATTTCTATCTTACCTGCAATCAGTAAAATTTTTGAAAAGGTTATTTTGTGCCAGTTAGAGAGCCACTTTCTCACAAATAATTTATTGCACAGTGAGCAGTATGGCTTCACTAAGGGTCGCTCCACCGTTGACGTCGGTGTAACTCTATTAAAACATATTTTAAACGCTTGGGAAAATTCGAAGGAGGCCATTGGTGTTTTTTGCGAGTTGTCAAAGGCTTTTGATTGTGTTGAACATGATACACTTTTACGTAAACTCAACCATTATGGTATTCCAGATAGCGCACTCAATCTTGTTGCCAGTTATCTTAGAGATAGAGTTCAGTATGTAGATGTTAGTGGAAGTAGGTCTCAAGGTTTACCAGTGGGAATGGGCGTTCCACAAGGCTCTATTCTTGGTCCGTTTCTTTTTTTAATATATATTAATGACTTGTTATTGTACATATTATATAATACTTGTTATTGGTGCATAGGGTTCCCACCAAGAACTTAGGATCCCAAGCCAACCTCACCTGCAAGTGGTGCACCTGCCGATCAACGGACGAGGCTCTGGCAAACAAAATATCCCGATAAGCGGCAATAGGCTCGCCACCTATTAAAAGTGGGCGTTTAATATGCCTCTGCCTACGCCTTCGGGGAAACAGGCGTGAGTCTATGTATGTATTGAGATATTTTAGACTTGCCATTCTTTGTTAGAAATCTATGTGATATTGTTCTTTTTGCTTACGATACTTCACTTATTTTTAAAGTTGATCGTAATACAAGTAACATTGACAGCGTAAATAATTCTCTTGCGCAAGTACTACATTGGTTCACGACAAATAATTTTCTACTCAACTCTGGCAAAACAAAATGTGTGAAATTCACTTTGCCGAATGCAAAAATGTTCTCACTAATATAACTTTAAATAACGAAACAATTAACCTAGTTGATTCAACTGTATTTTTAGGTTTAACTTTAGATTGTAAGCCCAAATATCCTGTCTGGCAGTCAAACTTAGTTCTGCAGCATTTGCAGTTAGGAAAGTTCGACAATTCACAGACATAGATACTGCTAGACTAGTTTACTTTAGTTACTTTCACAGTGTAATGTCTTACGGGATACTATTATGGGGTACGGCGGCCGATATTCAGACAATTTTTGTTATTCAAAAGAGGGCCATACGCGCAATATATAAGTTAGGTGCTAGAGATTCTTTACGAGATAAATTTAAAGAAGTAGAAATATTTACAGTTGCATCGCAGTATATATTTGCTAATTTAATGTACGTTAAGAAAAACTTAACTCTTTACCGTCAAAATAGTGACTTGCACAAAGTGAACACAAGGAATAAGCATAAACTAGTGGGCACTAACTACCGTCTACATCAGGGATTCCCAAAGTGGTCGATATCGACCGCTTGGGGTTGATATCGGTTCGACCACTTTGGGAATCCCTGGTCTTGACTCTTGTGAAAACTTGTGTTAATTTAATAGGGGTCGATTTTTAGACCTCGTCGACCCCTAAAATCAGTATTCGTTTATGTCGACCCCTAGGAAACCGATATCGTCCCCTTGGGGTCGATATCGGTTCGACCACTTTGGGAATCCCTGGTCTACATAAAGTTCATAACTCATTTGCGGGATTTGGTATACAATTCTTCAACAAATTACCTCTGGAAATAATGAATTTACCTCTGCACAAATTTAAAACCTCTACTAGGAATTTTCTTTTAAAAAGGGGTTATTACACTATAAAAGAATTTCTAGATACAAGACATCATGGGTCTAGTTGCTTCGTTAAATTTACTATTATTGTTCTTTTTATGACTGTGTAAAATACTCTCTTCTTAATTAGTAACATGTTAAGTGGAGGTGCCTTGTGAACACTCATGATGTTTGCAGGTTTTGTATATTTTTTATGATTTGTTGAATCTATTATATCAGTTTTTATGCCTGATCTAATCATTGCTCACTTGTCACCTTTACAAAATTCTTTAATCTATTGGTTGCTGATACATCAGGGTGATACATCTATACTGCTGTCGCTATAGTGTTTTGTTGTTGTACTATTCACATATTTTTTTTCATATCCATGTAATTCTAATCAGTGTCGCGAAGTGTTTTGGCTGTGTCAGCAATCATGGTACCACAAATTGTAAGATTAAGATTCTGATTTAAAAAAGAGTGGCATGAGTTTCTTCCAGGCTCTTCTCATAGCCCTACTATCCCAAACCTGGTTGTAAAAAAAGAATTGACGTTCATAAGTGTTGCTCTTGTTAACCTATATGAATAAATGAGTTTGAATTTGAATTTACTCTCTTGTTTTAAAAGTTATAATATGGTTTCGGTTGGTGAGCCGGTGAGGGCGCTAAGTGAGTGATTCGCCCGGGGCGCCTGGATGGATAAGGCCTGTCCTGCATATAAATAAAACTAACAAATTAAGTTATTATTTTTACGATATCATAATTCTTGTTCTCAACAATCGGTGGCATACGCACTAAAAGCTACCGCCGGCGCGGCGCCGTGACTACCCTTAGTGGCGAGTCCACACAAATCGAACCCAATGTGGGGCGATCCCACCGCGATAATCATTATCCTAACATTATCGATTTCAACCAAAACTATTTCCACCTTAGGTAACTTAAACACGATTTTAAATACTTTGCCCTCTAATTCAGCCTGCCTCAAGAAGTGTTAAGAATTGATTTAGAAAAAAAGAAGCGCTGTGTTTGAACTAAGTAAAATGATAAAATCCTAACTTACCAAGCGTAGACGCTTGGCTGACCATGACTATATTAAAATCCTTAATGTAATATGTAATCTTAATATTTGATAGGTACTTACTAAATTATTACGAACTGGAGTATTAACGGGAGAGGCATCCAGATGAACTTAGATTTTCATAACTTAGGCTGAAAAATTAAATATCAGTGCCCAAAAACATACAACGCACGTTCCGCTACACGTAAAAATTTAACTTAGATTATGGCTACAAATGATTCTTCAATGTATCACTTTTCAGCCTGCCGCTAATAGATTAAAATAACTGCGTTATAATTTAATATTATTCATATTTTATTATCAATGTTAATCTATACGGCTTTCATAAAAATAATAATTATTTCTCAAACAAGTAACACATTCCCACACACACGTAGAACGGACAAACAAGAGTGTTTACGTCAACCGAGATTTTTATGTAAGTGAAATGTCAAAATGGGAGTGAAAACTTAAAGAAAACAATGTTAAATTGCTTTATTTTATATTGTGAGAATGAAAAGAATCTGCGTAATGACCGTATAAAATCATATCCGAAATGTTTACTAAGAAATCTCACCAAGATGTTAAGAAATCATCAGTTAAAATACAGGACTCCAAAAAGGATTCTGCCACCCGACTAAAACATTTAAAAATCGTTTTAGGTAAGCAAATATGTGTTTTATTGGGTATTCGGTCGTAATATAATATTTAATAAAGACACTGAACGAGCTGTAAGGTCGCCACAACATCGACAGCTATCACATTCCGTACATGCTAATTAGTCAAGAATAACTGTAGTTGATGCGCCTCAGCTTACAACTGTTTATTGTATCGAGGAAGTAGTATTTATAAAATTTTCTCTTCAAGTGTATTGTGATTGCGAATAATTGGTTAATCTTACAAATGTATCGAAATTGCTCTAAATAAATTCTATTACTTTTAAAAGCGTCTTGTAAAATTTTGAATAAATGGAATATCTGTAATTTGTAGGTTAACATGTTTTAAATCTTATATCTCATATATTTATTAAATCAGTTCCCTTGCTTTGATGACTTGATAAGGAAAATTAAACTATGTCATACTATTGTGATTGTGTTTATAAATAACTTACTAATAGCCCGCTTAGTGGTTTCTGATTAATTAGTTATATTCTACTAATATTTATAATTGACATAACATAATAAAATATAAAATGATTAATTAAAGCAATTAAATTGCCTTTGAGTAAATCTAGCAATTATGTTAATTTGTTATCAAAGTGTAATATATGCCAACCAGTGTCCACTGACCATATTGCAAAGACCAAAATCCTATAAATCCTACTGCAATATCTGAATATAGCTTATATATGTCTAATAAATATATCTTTACTTAACTTTAGGGCAGCGATAGCCGAATGGATATACCAACAGACTGCCATGCAGAGGGTATCAGGTTCGAATCCACGGCGCGCACCAATGACTTTTCGGAGTTATGTGCGTATTGAATTGTTAATTATCGCTTGTCCCGTGCCTCGGAGAGCACGTTAAGCCGTTGGTCCCGGTTGTCATGAAGATCTTTGACAGTCGTTACAGGGCGTCAGTACCTTCTAAATAAACTGACACTAGTCTAAACCATAGAATATCGCTATCCCTTCGGGTTGCGGAGGTCAGACAGGCAGTCGCTCCGTGGAAAAGCTAATATTCAGCCAAATCCGGTTAGACTAGAAAGCGGACCCCAGACTGAAACTGGGATAACGCTAAGAGAAAGAAATATATCTTTACATGAAGATTATGTAAATAAGAGCTTTAAATTAAGATAAAAAATTCTTATAATGTAACATCAAAATGTTTCAATTATAATAACTTACTCTCCTGTAGGTCATTAAAAATATGTCAAGAATTGGATAATAAGTTCCAAACATTCAATGACATATCTGGAAAAAAAAAAGATTAGGCATAGTATGACATCATAATGCTTACAATATTAACTTAAACTGTTATGCTAGTATTAGCATCATTGTAGTATCTGGTTTCAGTACTTATTTTACAGTTACCCTTATTTTTATTAAGAAGACTATCTGCAGATACAGGGTTTTGGATTCACAGGTTACTAGTATTTTGAACATTACACATTTTTAGGACCATTTTACCACTGTGCAATAAGGGTTAGTTACATCACATGGCTGAAAATAAAATTTAAATTTATTGTATTGGTATCTTGAATTTATTTGGCAGATAATGCCTATAAAATGAGGCCAAACCAAGGATAAAATGTTAGATATTTAGAACCAATTTAACTGAACTTATCCTCAGACAAGTTCTATTAAATTATTTTTATTTATACTTATTTTATTTTAAAGTTGAACAAATAATGTCATACAGATGACATCTTTTAAATTTTGCATTTATCTGGATTATCTCATCTGTCTAAAGATAATGTAGCTGGCTGGCTTTGCTTATTATGTATAACTAGAGGACGCCAGCAGCTATGCCTGCAATTTTTTTAAATTTACCCGTTTTGACCGATCCCATGGGAATTTCCGGAAATCCCTTCTTAGTAGCGATGTTCATGTAAAAAAAGTATCGATATTTTTTTCGATATAATATATCGTAGAGTTAAATCGATACTTTGCGATATATCAGACAAATATATCGATATTTTAGAAGTATCGATATATCGAACAAATATATCCATATTTTAAAAATATCGTAAGTAATTACTCGTATTTACTCTATAATATTATGTAGGGGTCAGGTTAATATGAATAAAAACATTTAGAGAGAAGAAACAAATCACTGCCTCCGTGGTCAAGTGGATAGCGTATACGACGGCTGATCGGAGGTCCTGGGTTCGATTCCCGGGTCGGGAAAAAGTGTTACTAGGTTTTTCCGAGGCATGAGTGACCATAGAATAGACATAGACCATAAAAGTTTTGCTACTAGTGCTGCCCTCGCGGAGAGTATCTCATGTCTGCGTTTCGTTATAGCAAAGGCTAGTTTTCAATAAATTGGGGATTTTCGTTTTATTTTTATTCAAATCGACAATGTTGCAGATGTTAAGGAATAAGTAGGAATAAAAGGAATGTGACACGATATTTGGTATATCGGATGAAATATATCGATATTACATTCGATACTATATGATTCGATAATATCGGATTGAAGCGATATATCGCGTACATATATCGATATTTTTTGAAATATCGATATATATCGCCCAATCCTACTTCTTAGTGCACCCCTACGGTCCCCAAGGAACATACATGCCAAATTTCAGCTTCCTGCGCCCAATAGTTTCGGCTGTAGCGTGTCTGTCAGTCAGTCAGTAACGCAAGGATTTTATATATTAAGATTATTTTGTTAATATCTTTATACAGCCAACAACATTAGTGTTACAGGTGTCTGTAATGGTGGCTATAAGGAAAGCATCAACTAAACAATTTGATGTTACTGTCATAATGTGCTATTTAAATAAAATTATACAACTTTTCCTCTTCATGTTGTTATTACATAGTTACAAGATTACCTGTGACTTAATTTGCCCTTTTATGTCATGCTTCTATCTAAATTTTAAACTATGTGCAACTATACCAAAATCCATTATAATTGTTAACAATTTATAGCTGTGAAATGGTCAAGTTTGTTTGTTGGGAGACAAATAAAGAAATGTCTTAGAATTTTTATTCTTGTAACATCTAGTAAGCCTATATTACTAGTGACTATACACTAAAAATAGATAAAGGGAAATAAAAGTACTTGATATTGAAGTCTAAAATTGAGCAAGTATAATGTATAAATAAAACACATCGGCTATGAACAGATTTTGCATTGGGGTTTAATTCAACCCAGTAGGTTGCATTGTTAAGAAAAACCAATAGTGCTAGTGAACTACAAAAACATTTATTTTGTTGCAAGTCTCTACTAATAATGTGAAATATTTACTTTACCAGTCTCTGAGACACTGGTGTCTGTAATTTTATGTATTTACACAAGGTGTAAGTCATGTTTACAAATAAATGTGACTCACATATTATGTAGATCCCATTGATCTTGTATGATTTGTTGAACTGTGTAAATAACCTTTAAATATGGTAAGCGGTTTTCTATCTACCATTCACTCAATCAAACATAAAAATTTTAATAATTTCTTTGTCCATGCTAATGTCTTCTGTTTCAATATAGATAATTACATAATATACAGTGCTGTTTTCTTGTTTCAGAACATTTTGATGTTGATGAATCAAAAACATATTTTGAAGGTAACTTCAGCCATGTGTATTTTATCCTGTACGACAATTTCATCCAAGCTGAAAACAACCTGCGCCAAAGAGGTAATTACTACCACTACTAGCATTTACTTAAATAAAGCTTGTTAATAATACTTACGTATTTATTGTACAAAATAAAGTAGACTACTTATGTCCTTGTGAATGAAATCTTGTGAACTTACATTCTATTAGGCTGGGTATTCACTAGCCTATAAAAAAGAAACCTTTTATTTTTTTAAATAATAATAAATAAATTTACAGTAATAATAGTTGAAAACAATTAGATATATGTATATGAATTCAGAAACACTATTTTCTAAGATACATTTCTAATTTTTTAACTAAAGCTCTTCATTTGGTAATAATTTAAAACTGCTGCACTGACCTAGAAATTAAACCTTACCCTGCAAAACTTATGTTAAAAATATATATCTGCATTAACCATTAACTGAATTCAAACCTGCTCTAACATGGAGTTTGGAATATTTCACCAATAGAAGAATAAAAAAGGCCAGTTCAGTGTCTCAGGATTCCAGAATTTCCAGCTTAGTAGTTTTATTAAAACCATAATGGCTGAATGAGATTGATAGACTCCCATTAAAAGTATTATCACTAATTAATATTGTCATTATGAAATATTAATTTTAACCAGTGATCAATATCACTGTGGTATCTGTAACATGAATGTATTATATTGCCCAGTAAATATTGGCTTGTGAATGCCTAGTTTTAGATTATAATTTCAAAGTTAGATTATATTGAAGCTAGCCTGTAGATGTACTGAATAGATGTGATGTAAAATACATAATGTCCTACCTAAACTATTTTATACCCAATACACTTTATTGTCTGATTCTAGTTCCAATTTGTATACATATTTACTTATAATTTTTCTGTTTTTTGCGGTACAGAACTTCCATTTCATCTCGGTGAGTTTTGGGTGTTTTGATACATCAGACAATCAATCATGTACCATAAACCAATCTTTATGCCATTCTACAGTTTGATTAAATAATGTTCAAAGTTGGATAATAATTACATTAAACAAATCATTGTGATAATCCATGTTACATTCTAGACATCCAAAAAAGTCTTCCTAATGGCATACCCTAACTTATAACAGCACACCCAAACATTGAACATTATTTGTCAAACACACATTGAAGATCTGTAATGTTTGATCGCTTCACATTGAATTTGGTAGATGCCATTATCTTATCTCTAGATTACCATCAAGTTATCACATACTATTGGGTTCAGCATGACTAATTTTAAGATGATTAATAAGCATTGTCATAGAATAATAGCTACACAACATTTTACTTTAAGAATTTAACAGCAAATGGTTCAAAGTCCCGCTTGGAGAACTAATGTACCCTGACAACTTCAACATTGACAAATATTACGCCGGTACAAGGATAAACTTAAAATCTCCATAACAATTGTCTGACTCACGCTTTTAACCAGATATGTCGCTAATGGGTTGTACAATTGAAAACATAAATGTTTCTTAATTACCATATTAAGCAACACCGTCTACAGCTTATTTTAACATTCACACATAACCTCAGGGTTTCACACTTACATACAAAGTAATATACATGATATGTTCTAGTACACAAGGCAGGCAGAGAAGAGCTAGAAGGGGCATTGTCCCTTCTAGAGAAAGTATTATGCCTACTGCCAGAACTCATTGGAAGAAGATGGCAGTTACACTCATTGACACGAATATTTTCAAAACTCCTCCATAGTGGCAACTCGCAGAAGCTAAGAGCAGAGGCTATAAGGTAAAATAAAATGGTTCTATAACAGCAACAGCAGACAGAAAATAACAATACATTTGGACAAAACAGACTCAAGTTTTTTAATAAGTAGATAAAAGTGTTCTGCTGATACCGATTTTGGCTAAAATTTGACATGGAATTTCTGTTGTCGTCATTGTTATCTATTTAATCTTCATTAATCTGTTTACCATGGACCAACAGTTTTTTGTTTGCTCTAATACTTAGGCAACCATCAGATCAGATATTAAAAGTAGGTAAAGTACAACTGTTTTATTTTTAGGTACTTCCTGTTGTGGTATCAAGCGCTCGGTGACAATGCCCCCAACGAAGTGCACAAGATGTTCGCGACGCTGGTGCCCGGCATGCCAGAGCCCACCATCCTGCCGAGCGGGTCGCCACTCAAACCCAAGTCACTGGACATGACGTCCAACGCCACGCACGACTCAGGCGACTTCAGTATGGAAGATATCATGCATCATCCCAATTTCAATACCACCACTGACAACGCTAAGAAGATAGTTGTAGAACAAACTCCTACCGGTATCATGGGCAAGTTGGCTAACGTCTCAGCATCTATCTTCCATGATACAAATGCTTTAAACCCAGTGCAGAGTGTGGAGATCCAACCGTTACTACCACCGAGTGCTAACGAAAAAGCTGTAGACAATGAGACCAAATATTTCTTTGAAATACTACTCGACGGCATGGCCACATCGGTTACGAAGATACAATGGAGGGACAGATCTCATGCGAAGGCAATGAGATGTTTCGCATTTCTACTGGAGAAATTCAAGATTTATTATTTGCCGATAATCTGCCCTCAGTATAATGTTAAGAATTCGTTGTATAAGCCTAATTTAGGTAAGTTCTCGCCCTATATTTGCTAAAATGTAATAAAAACTAATTATCAGATAATACTCAAAATTCAAAACAAATCTCTATTTTTCTGTATAATTTACATTAAAACTTAATTGGCTTGAAGTTCATGAGGCTCGAAATTTATCTTTTTGTCATATTTTTCGCAACGTTAAACAAAAGTTACGTAGCGAGCAAACTCTACCTAAATTTTTTCAGTCATTTTGAGTTTATTCGTAGGGCTAATATAATCAACTTATTTTCAGAACTGCCAGTGCAGCACAACATACTAGAAGACGACTACGTGCTATGTCGGGTGACGTTGATCAAATGGGTGGCGAACTATGCTCACTTTATGAAGAAGCAAGGTAGCGACGGTGGTCAGCCATCGTCCATGACGAGTGTGGGCTCGCACTTGCCGCACTCCAACACGCCCACGCCGGCCGCGTCGCTGCACCATGAGGAAGAAACGTCGTTCACCGTGGGACACCCGTCTGACTCAAGTAGAGCGTCCTCGCATGACTCCGCGTCCAATACTCCGCATCCTAGCTTGGAGTCGGGTTGGTATTTGCAGTAGATTTTCTGTTGTGATGTTGGATGAAATTACCTTCGTAAATTCCTTAAAACAAAGAAGAAGGTAATATCTATTGACCGTTTAAATCTGAGGGATTTGATGACGACTCTGTCACACATCGATTGATATAAAACTTGCTTATAATAAACGCGAGGATTAGTTGCCAACTTGCCACATTGCTATGCCCTCAATTAAAATAGCGGCCTATACTATTAGTATTTCACTGACAGCTTACCTCGGACAGTATCAGATCATCAGATGATATTTTATTGGTATGATGACGTTTACTTTGGGACTCCATGACTGCTTCAGATCAAGCGGCATGGAGTCATTTAACAGGCAAAAAAGCCCTTAGTTCCTGGGCACGCTACAACTGTACTAAACTATGCGTGTGTTGTATCAGGTGTGTTCGAGGAGCTGAGCTCGGAGCAAGTGGTGCGCGACGTGCTGTGCTGCTCGTCGCGCGAGCACGTGGACTTCACGGTGGAGGTGCTGCGCCAAGCCTTCCTGCTGCCCTTCTCGCACGCCGCCGCCGTCAGACGCGTCATCGCGCTCTACAAGGACTGGATACAGATGAACGTGAGTCGTACAAACGTGCACACACACACATACGCACGGCCGTGCGACACAGATGTGCGTGCACATACACGTTCATATATACACAAATGTACCTACGCTCAGATACGCGTGCACTTAAACGCACACACATAAACACAGCTGTGCGTGCACGTACACGCACATACACACGTAAACACAGGTCTACGTGTCCGTAAATGTACACAAACACACGCACGTGTGCGTGTACGTTCACACACACTCGTGCGCGCACATCCAGCAATCTAAGGTGGTTAACCATTTACTATGTATCAGTTAAAATTTAATGACCAGAACAAGTTCAAAAAATAAATCAATTCAGGGCTTGTCATAGGACGCGTTGCCTAGCCACATGCTAGATTTGAAAATATGTACGAATCGTCGCGAAGCGACTTTTTGCAATAAAACATGCAAGATTTCACTATAGTAAATCTTTATACCAACTGTTACCAAATGATTGAACATCCTTAGAAGGGTGTTTGTTTTTTTTTTATGGCAATAGGCGGCAAACGAGCAGACGGATTGCCTGATGGTAAGCAATTACCGCCGCCCATAGACAAAAGCAACACCACAGGAGTCACAAGTGCGTTGCCGCCCCTTGGGGTTGGGAAAAGGGATAGGATAGGATGAGGAGTGGCATCAGGGAGAAGGGATAGGGAATAGGGCCTCCGGCACTCTCACTCACCGAACGAAATGCAACAGTTTAGGTACTGTTACTTTACGTCGATTTTCTGTGAGAGGGTAGTACTTCCCCGGTCGAGCCGGCCCATTCATGCTGAAATCAGCAAGGCTCTACTACCTTGAAATATTTTACCATGATACGATCCGCGATCCAGATACATGACATCATTAGCAATGCCATATAAGTTTATAGAAAGGTCATACATATATGTGTAGTTCAAAAGCCTCCACAACAATACAGTTTCCAGTACCTGGCACAATAAGCTATAGTTAGTGGGGTTGTCAGCCTCTTGTCACACGCATCGCTGCGTCTGCGCCAATTGTTGCTGAGCGGAGTGGCCTGCGCCTGGAAACGATGCGGTGTAGATAAACTGATTATAATGTACTGACCCTGTGGCATAAGATTGTAGATTACGTGACATCATGGGTTCCATTTCTATGAAACGTTTTGAATGGGTGGTTCTCTATGGAAGTGTGTGAACTCAATAGATGGCAGATTTCTACCTGGTTTTTCACATTTTCTTTTCGTCCACTTTTCATCATAGAAAACATATTCTGACTACAGTCTCATTCTGAATGATGATTGATGTAATAAAGTTGCAGAACATTTTTATTGGTTTGAACATGCTAATCACTAGAACCATTCGATTTTGACAAACAACATACATAGTTTCATTATAACATCTTTTTTGTGTTCCCCTGCATGACATAGGCCACTCCTAGTTTTCTTCACAATAGGGTTGTTTCCAACTAGTCAAATCAAGCACTTCAATGAAATGTCAATAACGACCTTTGCCAAAGGTTTTGTATGAAGTAAGTCGTAGTGACGTCATAGTGTTTTGCTGTCAGGTAGAATACTTATTATCAATCAATTGACGATAAAAAATGTTAAATAAAGTTTTAACATTAATTGATGAATGAAACACCATTATTTTGACATGTTTCACTAGATAAAAATACTTGTATAATTTATTTCACTTGCAGGAAACTTCCCTATTGCATTGTAAGTATTGGGAGCTAATAGGATGATTTGGCCACAACTACCAAGCCAGCTAGAGGGTTTCATTAGCTAGAGGGGTTGTTGTAGGGTTTGATGTCGACTTTTCATTCTATTCTCAAATATACCTTGTCCTTTGTGTATTTTCCTTAATCGCATCATAGGACACCCACGGCATTAAACGGGATAGTCAAAATCATTTATTCATCTAGGTCACAAGGTGACGCTTATGAACGTCAACTTAATGCTTTTACATTTACATTTACTGCCTCGTTCGCAAAGCAATAGGTAGAACCACGAGAAAGAACGGGCAATAAAACTCGTTGCCAATCTTTTAAACCGCCAATATTATGGTACATATTTTTATTTTTGTAAGGAGCTGCAACTGTTTCACATTGTACTTAATTACTTGTAAATAGTAATTAGTTACAGACATAATACTTAAGCAATTAATGCAGTTACTAAACTAAGTGCTTTATTAGTTAGCCTTCCAATGTGAATATTGTGTATGTAGGAGCATCCACTTACGTCTTATAATGTAGACAACTCGTGACCATGTTCAGAACTATGGCGGAAACGTATGTTACAGAAGTGACCGTAAATGAATACACAAATTTACAAAAAAGTTAGTTTACAGCCCATGATCACGAGTTATCCTCATATTACAGTACAGTAAACTTTTAATAAAATTAGTGGAACTACAATGTAAATGTAGTAAGTTGAATGACCTAATAATAAACGAATAATAATTTAAAAGAACTAGAAATGTTATATAATGATAAACTGAAAAATGCTAAGTATCTATATAAATTCTAAATAAGTAAGTAGATCATGAGTTGTCTAGTGTACATAAGTAACCGTCTATCCTTATCACTGAAATAATCATTAACAGTATAATAACCTTTCCTAATAAGGCAGTCTTTTATTTTACTTTTTAACGTATTAAATGGTAATTCTAAAAGACTAATTGGCATTTTATTGTAAATACGAATACCTAGCCCTACAAAAGAATTGTTAACTTTATGTAAACGATGATAAGGGGCAAATAACTTATGCCTGTTTCGAGTATTTATATTATGTTTTTTTTTTAATTTATTTACCGTTTTTACAATGAAATAATACAGAGACATATATTATAATAGCATCAAAAAAAAACCAAATGTATATCACTTTTTGTAGTAAATAAACCTATATTTTGCCTAATATACAATATATTAGCAAATTAGAACTGCGAGGCTACTGTTCGAATTCCTATAGACTTAAAGCGTTCCCTAAGAGTATCTTTTGCACCTAACATGTATATTGCTCGTACCGCTCGTTTCTGTAGAACGAAGATATTCTGAATATCCACAGCTTTGCCCCATAACAAAATGCCGTAGGACATGACACTATGAAAATAGCTAAAATATACTAGACGAGCTGTGTCGACATCATATGTGCACTCCATTGTAACTTATTATCTAATGTAATGCCTAGAAACACTGTAGAGTCAACTGTCTCAAGTTCCTCCCTATCTAGCATAATATTAGGTCCCAGTTGTCTAACGTTAGGTGAGGTAACGCATTTAGTTTTTTTTAAATTAAGTACTAGGTTGTTTGCTGTAAACCATTGTGTAACTTGTATAAGTGCATTATTTACATCATCAAATTCATTTCTATTGCTGTCTACTTTTAAAATAAGTGACGTATCATCTGCAAAAAGTACGACATCACAGATGTTTTTTAAATAAAATGGTAAGTCATTAATATATACAAGGAAAAGAAAAGGACCTAGAATTCAACCTTGTGAAACGCCTAACTGTATAGGTAATTTAGAGGATGTAGTCCCATTTACATCGACACACTGAAATCTTTGCCGCAGGTACGACTCAACAACACTAAGTGCGGTTTCTTTTACGCCGTAGTAGCGGAGTTTACGCAGTAGTATGTCATGATGAACGCAATCAAATGCTTTTGATAGGTCACAAAATACTCCGATAGCATTTTTAGATGACTCCCAAGCATTATAAACGTGTTTTAAGAGAGCAACACCCGCATCAGTAGTGGAACTGCCTTTAGTAAATCCGTATTGATCTTTGTGAAGCAGACTATTTAAATTTAAGTGTCTTAGTATCTGCTTCAATAAAATCTTTTCAAATATTTTACTAAATGTCAGCAAGATAGAGATGGGCCTAACATTATTTATGTCATTTTTACTGCCAGATTTGAATAAAGGTATGATTTTACTTAATTTCATCAAATCCGGAAATACGCCTAGGTCAAAATAGTGACACTTCGTATTGATAATCCGTCACCACATGGTAAATAGTGTTCAACATGTTATTCGTTGGTCAGGTGGCGGAGATTCCCCCGTTCCTGGTGGAGAACACGTTCGAGCAGCAGGGCGGGGGCGAGCCGGCGGCGCCGCCGCGGCGCCTGCGCAACGACTCGTACCTCGGCGCCGTCGGACGGGACAACGTCATGGTGCGCGCTGGACTGCAGGTATGTACACAAACGGGATGCCCGATAAGTTGTTACCGATAGCGGTCGGCGATGGAGAAAGTCCATGAAGAGAGATGACTCGTAGTTCCCTTTGTGCCGTTGCACCATACTTCAATGGAGCATCTACCATGGTAGAGTAATAGACCCAATAAAGTTGGAAGGAGGATAGACGGTCCGTTATAACCCCAAGCTTAGAAGGGCGGGAGGTGGTGGAATAAGGTGACTGTAGGATAGACAGTAACACTCAGGAGTGCTATCACCCACAGCTAACTTTATTATAATTATAAGTCATCCCTAAGTGGTCTGCTCTATAATGCGAATAACATTGTATATCAGTGCTTCAGGAGTGGATCGTTTATGTGACGTTATATATTCCAGAACGTGCTGCAAGTGTTCATGACGCAAGCGGCGAACGTGTTCCTGGCGTGTGGGTCGGTGGTGGCGCCGCCGGGCGCGCTGAGCCAGCAGCAGCTGCTGGAGGAGCAGACCGACACGTGCAAGCGCGTGCTCAACATCTACCGCTACATGGTCATGCACGTCGCCATGGACGCTAACACCTGGTAACTATCGCCAACCACTAAGATGTCGAACGTGTTCCTGGCGTGTGGGTCGGTGGTGGCGCCGCCGGGCGCGCTGAGCCAGCAGCAGCTGCTGGAGGAGCAGACCGACACGTGCAAGCGCGTGCTCAACATCTACCGCTACATGGTCATGCACGTCGCCATGGACGCTAACACCTGGTAACTATCGCCAACCACTAAGATGTCGAACGTGTTCCTGGCGTGTGGGTCGGTGGTGGCGCCGCCGGGCGCGCTGAGCCAGCAGCAGCTGCTGGAGGAGCAGACCGACACGTGCAAGCGCGTGCTCAACATCTACCGCTACATGGTCATGCACGTCGCCATGGACGCTAACACCTGGTAACTATCGCCAACCACTAAGATGTCGAACGTGTTCCTGGCGTGTGGGTCGGTGGTGGCGCCGCCGGGCGCGCTGAGCCAGCAGCAGCTGCTGGAGGAGCAGACCGACACGTGCAAGCGCGTGCTCAACATCTACCGCTACATGGTCATGCACGTCGCCATGGACGCTAACACCTGGTAACTATCGCCAACCACTAAGATGTCGAACGTGTTCCTGGCGTGTGGGTCGGTGGTGGCGCCGCCGGGCGCGCTGAGCCAGCAGCAGCTGCTGGAGGAGCAGACCGACACGTGCAAGCGCGTGCTCAACATCTACCGCTACATGGTCATGCACGTCGCCATGGACGCTAACACCTGGTAACTATCGCCAACCACTAAGATGTCGAACGTGTTCCTGGCGTGTGGGTCGGTGGTGGCGCCGCCGGGCGCGCTGAGCCAGCAGCAGCTGCTGGAGGAGCAGACCGACACGTGCAAGCGCGTGCTCAACATCTACCGCTACATGGTCATGCACGTCGCCATGGACGCTAACACCTGGTAACTATCGCCAACCACTAAGATGTCGAACGTGTTCCTGGCGTGTGGGTCGGTGGTGGCGCCGCCGGGCGCGCTGAGCCAGCAGCAGCTGCTGGAGGAGCAGACCGACACGTGCAAGCGCGTGCTCAACATCTACCGCTACATGGTCATGCACGTCGCCATGGACGCTAACACCTGGTAACTATCGCCAACCACTAAGATGTCGAACGTGTTCCTGGCGTGTGGGTCGGTGGTGGCGCCGCCGGGCGCGCTGAGCCAGCAGCAGCTGCTGGAGGAGCAGACCGACACGTGCAAGCGCGTGCTCAACATCTACCGCTACATGGTCATGCACGTCGCCATGGACGCTAACACCTGGTAACTATCGCCAACCACTAAGATGTCGAACGTGTTCCTGGCGTGTGGGTCGGTGGTGGCGCCGCCGGGCGCGCTGAGCCAGCAGCAGCTGCTGGAGGAGCAGACCGACACGTGCAAGCGCGTGCTCAACATCTACCGCTACATGGTCATGCACGTCGCCATGGACGCTAACACCTGGTAACTATCGCCAACCACTAAGATGTCGAACGTGTTCCTGGCGTGTGGGTCGGTGGTGGCGCCGCCGGGCGCGCTGAGCCAGCAGCAGCTGCTGGAGGAGCAGACCGACACGTGCAAGCGCGTGCTCAACATCTACCGCTACATGGTCATGCACGTCGCCATGGACGCTAACACCTGGTAACTATCGCCAACCACTAAGATGTCGAACGTGTTCCTGGCGTGTGGGTCGGTGGTGGCGCCGCCGGACGCGCTGAGCCAGCAGCAGCTGCTGGAGGAGCAGACCGACACGTGCAAGCGCGTGCTCAACATCTACCGCTACATGGTCATGCACGTCGCCATGGACGCTAACACCTGGTAACTATCGCCAACCACTAAGATGTCGAACTGATTACCTGTCCACGTGTACCCTTCTTCCTATAACTAAAGGTTTCTTCTAAGCGGGGCGTGAAAAAGCTTTCCTCTAGGCCATCAAAGTAGGGGCCATCATGCCATTATTATTTATATCTTATTGGTTTTATGACTTTTGTTATTGGACTCCATGACTGATTAGGCAGCATGGAGTCATTTTGATAGATTTCAATAAAATAAACGAGCAGACTAATCGCCTGATGATAAGCGATCAGCACAAGTTCGTTACTGCCCTTTGGTTGGGAAAGGATTAGGAGGAGAAGTAGAATGAGGGAGAAGGAATAGGGTATGGGCATATATATCTGTTTATGTGTATACAATTCTTTCGTTACTGACTGCCAAACAGACAACGCACAGCCGAAACTACTGGGTGCAAGAAGCCGATATTTAGCATATAATATGTTCCCTGGGGAGCGTAAGGGTGCGCTAAGAAGAGATTGCCCGAAATTCCCACAGGATCGGACATAAAGGGTTTAAATAAAAATGTGCGGTCGTGGCTGCGGGCGTCCGCCAGTTACGTCATAATATTGCAGCTATGTAGGCGACGATAGCCTAGTGAAGATACCAACAGTCTAAACCCATGGTGCGCATCGCTGACTGTTCGCTCTTATATTTGTTGCTTGCTCCGTACCTCGGTGGGCCTGTTAAGCTGTCGGACCCGGATGTCATCAAAATCTTCGACTGTCGATATAGAGACTCAGTGCCCATGAATATAGTGACTGGTCTTAGCTACCGTTAGCAGCTGAACTCAATCTCGATAAAAAAGTATTGAATTGTGCACCATTTTCATTAAAATAAAAGTACGAAATATTAAATAAACGATGTATAGGCATAGAATGTTATCAACAGGAGGGCTCAGGGTGGGACGACGCATAATCAAAATCCGCTGACAAGGTCGCTCGTCACATCACTGACATTTAGAAGCTTAGTACAAATTTAACAAACCAATACTAGTCGCATAAACATAATGAAATTAATAATAATATATCCAATACATTTAAAGTTACACACAATTATAAGGTATCATTTAATCTCTTGAGTGTCTTCCAATACACAAGTGTACGAATGCCGCAAACTGGCTTAAACACTGTAGGAACCCATACATGCAACTTTAATTGACATTTTACATATTTTTATTTATACTCTACAGGGAACAACTGCTGTTGGTGCTATTACAAATAACTTCGTTGGTGCTCACTAAAGTTCCACCCAAACGGAAACAGGAATCCTTAGGTAAGATAATGCTTATAATTTTGTGGTAAATTGAATGTTTTTCTAATGTGCGTAAACAGGTATATTGCGTCTTTCTTAGCATTTTTTGGATTGTCGTTGATTTGATGCGATATAAAGCATTTCATAATACATATTCTTCAGTTATGTTGTAGAGACACTGTGTTAACGTATGTATATGAAACAATATTGTAGGCAAATGCCATCACCATCGTCCTAACGTTATAACGGCTGCATCCAAGACTTTCCCCTTGGCACCCGGGTCCGCCTTCTATTCTTATCATGTTTTACAGAATATTTAGCAAATGTATTATGTAGTAACGCGGACCTCGACCGACCGAGTAACAACTGAAAAGGTTATATTTTATCTTTATACTTTAAACAATCTATATGTATGTTTATCCATTGTCTAGTACCCATAGTATAAGCTCTGTTTAGTTTGGGACTATAGTTGGTGCCACGAGAAGATAGACTTTTTATAAACACACATTCAGGGTTTCACAACCTTTTTTCAAATAGTTGTGTTTTAGATTTTATACTTTTTGAACAGGCTTTTTTTTCCAATGCCTAATTATGCCACTATATTTTTAAATTTATATTGTTAAATTTTACTGAAATAAAAATATTTGATTTTGTGGTTGAATATTTATAAATTTGCCGATTTATTTGTCGTTTTACACGTAATTTATTCTGTAAATTGAGAAAAAATAGAGTAGCATGTATGTTAATGATAGAGTACATATATGTTACTCTATTATGGACATGACTTTTTTTAAATCATAGACAATAAATCATTTGCTCAAAGTAGCCTACCTATCCTAAAATATTAAATTATTGACCAACAATGAATAATAGTACAGATAGCTAGCCAGTACATTGCATAAAAAATTCTAGGCATGGAAATTTTACGTTGTCTGTGAATGAAATCGTCAGAATGAACTTAAACAAAATCCATTAAAAGTTACGGTAGTCTGAAAACGCATTTTCTTTTTTAGGTATAATTAATTTTCTGCGCGACTAATAGTTTGCCATCTGCTATTCTGCACCCGCTTTTTCGAGATACTGGCAGCGGGAAGAGCGTTGCGATCCTATAAACTTGTATTTAACTTTACATTTACCCCTTCTTGGCAACAAAACAAATTTATGTTGTCCTCTGATAAATGCATGTTAAGCTCAAGAATGTAACATTTCAATGAACTAACGCCAAATGTTGACATTCTAGGCGTCAGTATCTCAAAACATTAAAAGATCCTGTTGACAGCCCATAATATCGAAAAAAGCCCGATCCATTGACATATTAGTTTCCAATGACACGTATCTATGTACCGTTGCGCTCATTGGATTTGACATTATTTGTTTTTGACAGAACTATCGCTAAGTCACTTAATGGAAATTCTTTGTTTACAGAAAGTCTATGTTCTCATGGCACGGACTATAGATGATTTATGTGATAGAATAATTATTATTATGTGAACGCAACCACTTTGAGTTCATTGTTGCTTGATACTTGCAGGTGGGTTCCTTGCTCCAGCGCTGTTCCAGACGCTAATAGTGACGTGGATAAAGGCGAACCTGAATGTGGCTGTCAAGCCCGAGCTGTGGCAGAACTTCATGGAGCTGCTGTCCCGCCTCACGCACTGGGAGGACCTCATTAAGGAGTGGGCGGTAAGATGAGTTCTTCACTCATATAATAAAGCTGAAGAGTTTGTTTACTTGTCCGATTTGAATAATCATTTTTGTGATGGATCGAATCGCTACGAATCACGCGTGCTGTGCAGAAGGCCTAAAGGGTGTAACCTCGGGATCATCTAGTAATTCATTTAATCTTAATATTGTATGAACTTGTGGTAGATTGAATTAAAAACGACAAAATCGTAAAATAAATATAATTCAGACAGTAAAAACACGATTTTTATATTTTGTCCTGATAAACTGAGCCTATACGGGTACCCCGGGCAGAAGCTAGTAACGAATAAATCCAGTAAACATAATGATCTGTGTTACAGAAAACGATGGAGACGTTGACCCGTGTGTTAGCGCGTCACGTGTACTCGCTCGACCTGTCCGAGGTGCTGTGCGGCGAGCGCGGCCGCGGGGGACGCAGGGTACCGCCCGCTCCACAGCCACAACGTGCCGAGCACTCGCTGCATGCTGTGCCTCTACAGCCTGCTACTAGGACACCAGGTATGTACTGGTCTCATGTTGGCACGTGTACTCGCTCGACCTGTCCGAGGCGCTGTGCGGCGAGCGCGGCCGCGGGGGACGCAGGGTACCGCCCGCTCCACAGCCACAACGTGCCGAGCACTCGCTGCATGCTGTGCCTCTACAGCCTGCTACTAGGACACCAGGTATGTACTGGTCTCATGTTGGCACGTGTACTCGCTCGACCTGTCCGAGGCGCTGTGCGGCGAGCGCGGCCGCGGGGGACGCAGGGTACCGCCCGCTCCACAGCCACAACGTGCCGAGCACTCGCTGCATGCTGTGCCTCTACAGCCTGCTACTAGGACACCAGGTATGTACTGGTCTCATGTTGGCACGTGTACTCGCTCGACCTGTCCGAGGCGCTGTGCGGCGAGCGCGGCCGCGGGGGACGCAGGGTACCGCCCGCTCCACAGCCACAACGTGCCGAGCACTCGCTGCATGCTGTGCCTCTACAGCCTGCTACTAGGACACCAGGTATGTACTGGTCTCATGTTGGCACGTGTACTCGCTCGACCTGTCCGAGGCGCTGTGCGGCGAGCGCGGCCGCGGGGGACGCAGGGTACCGCCCGCTCCACAGCCACAACGTGCCGAGCACTCGCTGCATGCTGTGCCTCTACAGCCTGCTACTAGGACACCAGGTATGTACTGGTCTCATGTTGGCACGTGTACTCGCTCGACCTGTCCGAGGCGCTGTGCGGCGAGCGCGGCCGCGGGGGACGCAGGGTACCGCCCGCTCCACAGCCACAACGTGCCGAGCACTCGCTGCATGCTGTGCCTCTACAGCCTGCTACTAGGACACCAGGTATGTACTGGTCTCATGTTGGCACGTGTACTCGCTCGACCTGTCCGAGGCGCTGTGCGGCGAGCGCGGCCGCGGGGGACGCAGGGTACCGCCCGCTCCACAGCCACAACGTGCCGAGCACTCGCTGCATGCTGTGCCTCTGCAGCCTGCTACTAGGACACCAGGTATGTACTGGTCTCATGTTGGCACGTGTACTCGCTCGACCTGTCCGAGGCGCTGTGCGGCGAGCGCGGCCGCGGGGGACGCAGGGTACCGCCCGCTCCACAGCCACAACGTGCCGAGCACTCGCTGCATGCTGTGCCTCTACAGCCTGCTACTAGGACACCAGGTATGTACTGGTCTCATGTTGGCACGTGTACTCGCTCGACCTGTCCGAGGCGCTGTGCGGCGAGCGCGGCCGCGGGGGACGCAGGGTACCGCCCGCTCCACAGCCACAACGTGCCGAGCACTCGCTGCATGCTGTGCCTCTACAGCCTGCTACTAGGACACCAGGTATGTACTGGTCTCATGTTGGCACGTGTACTCGCTCGACCTGTCCGAGGCGCTGTGCGGCGAGCGCGGCCGCGGGGGACGCAGGGTACCGCCCGCTCCACAGCCACAACGTGCCGAGCACTCGCTGCATGCTGTGCCTCTACAGCCTGCTACTAGGACACCAGGTATGTACTGGTCTCATGTTGGCACGTGTACTCGCTCGACCTGTCCGAGGCGCTGTGCGGCGAGCGCGGCCGCGGGGGACGCAGGGTACCGCCCGCTCCACAGCCACAACGTGCCGAGCACTCGCTGCATGCTGTGCCTCTACAGCCTGCTACTAGGACACCAGGTATGTACTGGTCTCATGTTGGCACGTGTACTCGCTCGACCTGTCCGAGGCGCTGTGCGGCGAGCGCGGCCGCGGGGGACGCAGGGTACCGCCCGCTCCACAGCCACAACGTGCCGAGCACTCGCTGCATGCTGTGCCTCTACAGCCTGCTACTAGGACACCAGGTATGTACTGGTCTCATGTTGGCACGTGTACTCGCTCGACCTGTCCGAGGCGCTGTGCGGCGAGCGCGGCCGCGGGGGACGCAGGGTACCGCCCGCTCCACAGCCACAACGTGCCGAGCACTCGCTGCATGCTGTGCCTCTACAGCCTGCTACTAGGACACCAGGTATGTACTGGTCTCATGTTGGCACGTGTACTCGCTCGACCTGTCCGAGGCGCTGTGCGGCGAGCGCGGCCGCGGGGGACGCAGGGTACCGCCCGCTCCACAGCCACAACGTGCCGAGCACTCGCTGCATGCTGTGCCTCTACAGCCTGCTACTAGGACACCAGGTATGTACTGGTCTCATGTTGGCACGTGTACTCGCTCGACCTGTCCGAGGCGCTGTGCGGCGAGCGCGGCCGCGGGGGACGCAGGGTACCGCCCGCTCCACAGCCACAACGTGCCGAGCACTCGCTGCATGCTGTGCCTCTACAGCCTGCTACTAGGACACCAGGTATGTACTGGTCTCATGTTGGCACGTGTACTCGCTCGACCTGTCCGAGGCGCTGTGCGGCGAGCGCGGCCGCGGGGGACGCAGGGTACCGCCCGCTCCACAGCCACAACGTGCCGAGCACTCGCTGCATGCTGTGCCTCTACAGCCTGCTACTAGGACACCAGGTATGTACTGGTCTCATGTTGGCACGTGTACTCGCTCGACCTGTCCGAGGCGCTGTGCGGCGAGCGCGGCCGCGGGGGACGCAGGGTACCGCCCGCTCCACAGCCACAACGTGCCGAGCACTCGCTGCATGCTGTGCCTCTACAGCCTGCTACTAGGACACCAGGTAAGTACTGACTACTCCTACGTGAAAAAGGCTTTTGAGCCGTGTACAATGTTCAGCGACAAGCACGTGTACATTTTAAATAATTCGTGTATGACAAGGCTATTCGAAACGTACGGGCGAAATCAGATCACCGTGTAATTAACGGCGTTTCGTTTACTACGAATTATGCGTTAACAAACAAATATTCGAAATCCTGAATTTATATAGCTTTGTTACGAACATAATTATTCATACAAAACAGCCATTTTGTGTAAATAAAATGCGCATCAATGCTGATAACTGTGATTCTACTAAAGTTAACTTTTCTTTCCAGGAAAATCACCAAAATCAGGGCACGAGTCGCACCCACGAAAAGAGACTGGCAGTACGCGACGGCAATTGACAAGGTGTCGGAGCGACCCGCATCTTAGCAAACATGCGCATGCGCATACGGGTCAGTGCAACAGTATTCCACACTTACACCATAGTAATAGATTGTACACCGAAAATGATTATCGAACGACTGGCTAGTGTTAAGTGTAAATAATATGTAAGCCGAATGTATAGTGATATTTATTTTTTGTTTAACGATAAGGATCTTAAAATCGATAATGGTGTAGTATACTTTAGATTGCGAGTTATTAAGTTGACAAACCATCTTAACTTCAGTAAAGATAAGATTGGCATTTCGTTTATTGTACATTTAAAAAATATGTCTTAAATGACTAGTTCGAATATAATTGATGAGCTTTGTGATTATGTCAAACAGTTAATATTTTACATTCCCCTGAGCCAATTACTTGCAGATAGTGACTAAATTTTTATCTAATTTATTTACTTACTTAATGTCCGGTGTTGTTCCCATAGATACCAAAGAAGCAACCAATGACAAACCTACAAGAAGATGGTATTCCTTGGACTCGTTAAGAAACTCATCACAACAAGAGGAACGGGATTCAGCGAGCGGTAAGTTCAATGCTAGCTAAACTATATATCGTTACAGTAATATCCTTCTAGATTTGTTGTGTAGGTTTATGATATTCATATGTGATAGTTACGTTATTGGTCACCGCTGCTACTGTTTGCGTGAAAGGTATGAAAATGTCGGTTCCGTACTGGTTGATGTCTTCAAAATCTAAAGCAAAATATTATCTAAATTCTAACTAAAATATTTGTGGCAAAATAAATACCTTTTCTAAAATTGAATTTTAATCTATTGTTACGAGCTGGGATTCGACGATAAATTATAACTCACTATGCCACTTAAACTGAACTTTATTTATACACAAACACTATACACACTTATTTATACAACTAGTAAAAACACACTTATTTCACACTTAATTGTCAACACTATTAAAAACACCACTAAACACTTCCGAATTACTTCCCTTCGCTCTCGTTTGTCGCTCCGCTATTCACTTGTTACTGCTCGACTCGCGCGCTTACGCTGTATTTATACCGGCCGGAACACATAACTAGCCTTTTCGAGACGACTCACGAAATTTCTGGTAGCTTGCGGTCATTCTAGTTTGTTCTATTTACAGCAACGCCATCTATTAGAGGATAGATGAAACAGCTTTAAACAACCGATACATCTAATCTCATCTAGTTCTCCCATTCACTGATAGATGGCGTTATTTTCAATTCGTAACACTATTAATATGCGTTTTATTGATGTATTACTTGCAGGTTCACGCTCGCCGTCGCCCGCCCCGTCGAGTGGTGTAGAAAGTAGTTCTATCAAAGACTCGCCGCTGCAGATTGATTTAGCGTCTGACGGTGGTAACGTAGGTGAGTACATATAAGTTGTTTTACTTGTGTTAGTAATAGGAAGTAAATGGGCAGACGGATCGCGCGGTGGTAACAGATTAACGCTGCCCATGTACACCAGCAACTCTAGAGGCGTACAAGTGTGTTTCCGTCTTACGAGGTGGTCAAAGGACTATTCCTTTGACCACTTCTCCTCTTCCTGTGAAGAAGTGGTATCACCTGGCATGGTCAAATGGGACAGGTCACTCACGCCTCAAAAGATCGCTATTGGTAAAATATGAAGAACTAGGCGCATGGTTTCGTGGTTTTTTCGTCACTGAATCGTCGTATCGGATCGCTCATCTGTGCTATTACAACTTGGCGTTCTTTATTTATTGTTAACTTCTACAGCCTTCCTCAGAAAAATGGTAGTCATATAAGCAAATAATTTATCAAGTCTTCAGAGATTGGTAGCTGCAGAGTTCAGCGCGCTCGAAAAACCCTTCATCTTTATGATATTAGTATTGATAACAATAAAATATCTTTCTTAATATGTAACGTGTAGAATGGACGGAGAACGAATCAGGCGACAGCGTGGGTGGTTTATCCGGCGGTGGAGGTGGAGAAGGCATCGGCGTGGTGATGGGCGGGCGCGCGCGCGGCTGGCTGCCCGACGTGGCGGCCGTGATGTGGCGCCGCATGCTGGCCGCGCTCGGCGACCCCAACCTGCTGCGGGACCCGCACGCGCACGCCAACCTCTACAACTACCTCATACACCTCAACTGCACGCTGCTCAAGGTACCTACACCTAGTACATTACAGACTAAAAGCAGATACAGAAACAGAAAAGCAGATTTTACAGTGCGTGCTAAAATCACCTACTGGTAAATTCGCGCTTGTACAGTACAGTACCCACAGACATAGATCTACATAAATAACGCAAATGCATGCACTTCGCGTGTCTGAACTCCGACCAAGCGTCGAGCTTGATCGCCACTAACTTCAGTCCCCGCGCGTCCGTTTTACCGTTAAGTAAACTTTATTCACATTACGTTGCCGCGTTTGCTTCGGACGTTTGATCTGACGTTGTGTATTAGGAGACGATGAATATCGCGCAAGCGATACTGTCGCGCATCGCTTCGACTTCGTGATACAGGCAACGTCACAGTAGGTATTAAAAAGTCGGCACGCTTGGTTTCAATACAAATCGTGATAATTGCGTTATCTATGTAGATCTATATATGTGACAGTACCTCACCGTCTTCCGAGCCTCCCGTTACCAAAAAGTTCCTAAAACGTGCATTGCATAGCCGCTAGTGATTAACGTCAGCCAGGCCACTGTATGCGCGAATTGTTCCTGCTTTTCTGTTTATTGTTTGCAACTGGAATGCAAATGGGATAAAACTAGGACGAAGATGATGATGACGTGGATACATTTCAGTCTTAAACAAAATGCACACTAGCAGCGGACACGCAACCTTAGCTGGCGGACTAGAATCATTACACCTACATACATACATACATACATATCGTCACGCCTTTCATCCCTGAAGGGGTAGGCAGAGGTGTATTTCTACACCCACTTTTCGCCAGATATACTTTAGTCCCACGTAATAAGGGGCGAGCCTATTGCCGAACCGGGCACATTTCCAGACTCCGTGCTGCTACTGAGAATTTCGTGACAGAAAAACCCAATAACACTGCCCGACCCAAGGAATCGAACCCGGGACCTCCCGATCCCACGCGCACATTTATGCCGCGAGACCAACGAGGCAGTCGTATAGGGTTTGATATCGAGTTTTCCGTCTCTACGCAAAGATGGTATTTGCATTGTGTTATCCCTTAGTCGCCTCTTACGACACCCACGGGAAGATAGGGGGTGGTGACACTTGTATTCTATGCCGTCAACCACGTAGCAAAAAAATCGTTACACCTATTTCACATTAAAACTACATCGCTAAGCTAAGCTAGCGACTAAACTATGTGAGTGATATATTCAGTGCCTTCAGTAATTTACTGCCTCGTTGGTCTCGCGGCATAAAAGTGCGCGTGGGATTGGGAGGTCTCGGGTTCGATTCCCGGGTCGGGCAAAGTGTTATTGGGTTTTTCCTTAAGGAAATTCTCAGTAGCAGCACAGAGTCTGGTAATGTGCCCAGTACGGCAAAAGGCTAGCCCCCTATTACGTGGGACCTAAAAATTCATGGCGAAATGTGGGTGTAATATTACACCTCTGCCTACCCCTTCGGGGATACAGGCGTGAGTCTACAAATAAATAAAAAAAATGTCAAACAAAAGTAATTTACTTTTGTTTGACAAACCTTCGCTTAGCTCCTAAGACATATCGTTCAGCCCTAGCTTAGCCGAACCCTCCCGCTGCCGGTGTGAATTTAACTTAAACCCGGGATTGTCAACCTGAGGTCCATATACTGGTCCTAGACCGTGGGTGAGATACTGAAGGTCTGTAGAGATATAAAAACCTGGTCGACGTCAGTAAATTAACCCATTCACTGCCGACCTGAAAATTAACGTCATTACCCAGGTGCCGCCATAGTATGATATACAGCCCGCCCATCGGCGGGTCCGGCATCTCGATTAAGTATCCTTGCCCGCCCATCGGCGTTTTCGGCATGAAGCTCTAGATTTCGACATGAACCGTTTGATATGTTCAGTTTACATGTACTGTATCGTGTTTAAAGCGTGTATGTGAAGTTTCCTGCGATATTTGTGGTAAAATTGTGACAGTTTTATTGGTTATTAGCTGAAATAGTAATGGAGCATGAAGGTAAGGCAGAACTGTCACTTAATCAATCTAAGATGAATCAAAATCATACAAAACCGTCTTTCAGATAAAATTAAGCTAATTCATACGTAAAGAAATCAAAAATGTCTTTAAAAAACCCACATCTATGTGCAATGTTCAATAGTCAGGTGTCGTCAACCCCTACACTCAATTAGTAAAAAAAATACATAATGTAAATTTGCTTACAATTTAATTTTTATCTTTCCACTTTACTATAGGTAATAATGTAATATTTTCTTTCTTTTGTTCAGGAAATAAAACTGAATTTGGCAAAGACGACAATATGGAAGAAATCAAACGATTTTTTCAAAGAATCACGTAAGGAACGAGATGCACCGGCGCATCCTTTTGTTATGTTTTAGCTAGCCACAAAGATGTCTACAAAGTACAATATGTCCTTGTATATACGGTTCATTTGGCTTAGGATAACACGGATGCATAAAAAATAGTTTACTACTGTTTACCTATTGTCTACTGACCGGCCAGCTCCTTTTGCATATTATTATACTTTTTGCAATAATATACTCTATGTCCGAGGCATACGGTTGACTAGATGACGCCCGCGGTTACACGCGCGTTATTGAACGCTACTGCTCCGCTCCCGTGGCTCATAGCGTGATGTTATATAGCTTATAGCCTTCCTCAATAAATAACCTATCTAACACTGAAAAAATTTTTCAAATCGGACTGGTAGTTCCTGAGATTAGCGCGTTCAATCAAACAAACAAACAAACTCTTCAGCTTTATATATTAGTACAGATGATGCGCGCGGTTACAACCGCGTTATTTAAGGCTTCTGCTCCGCTGCCGTCGCTCATAGCGTGATGTTATATAGCCTATAGCCTTCCTCTATAAATGGGTTATCTAACAGTGAAAGAATTTTTCAAATCGGACCGGTAGTTCCTGAGATTAGCGCTTTCAACCAAACAAACAAACAAACTCTTCAGCTTTATATATTAGTATCAGATACTACAATCGAGAAAGTATATAATATTTTCCTGAAGCCTATTATTAATAGTATTAAAACATTATAATTTTAACTAAAATTATCAAGTTTCACAAAAGGTTGGTAAAGCCTGAATAATTGTTATGCCCGCCCATGGCCGGGTTCGGCATGAAAGGTCGGAATCGACATTTTTCCAAACCTGAGATATCTGCAGGCCGTTTTGGTAACGAATAAATTTTAGTAAAACGAATCATTTCACAAAATCTTCCTTTTTTCTAATTGTTATTGGCTTAGATATCGGAGGTTCAAATCCAACCGCCCATGGGCGGACTTGGCGTGTCAGTTAAGACGTTTCGCCCGCCGATGGGCGGGCACGGCACTGAATGGGTTAACTCCACAAGCTTGTTGGCAACTTATACAGACTAACTTGTCACTGTATAAAATAAATTAACGCCATATATGAACAAGTGCTGCTGTATGATATGATAGCTACAATTTTACGAGTGTTTCTTGATAATAAAGAAGTTAAAAAACCCTACTCTAAAAACAACTTGTGTATTACACAAAGTGCTATTCCGCGTGCCCACAACTCTTGGCGCAGAAACGAGCGCTCAGGCAACCGCTCAAAGCATTCATGCAATCAAACTTGTCTTGCGCTCTTGTTTCTGACATTGGTGCAAACTGTGATGTGGAGCGGGTGGGCCTCGAACACCGTGTCCATACTCAACATTACTGCTTCGTGAAAGGAGATTTCGAGGCGGGAGAGAGTGCGTAACCCAACCGTAGATCCTGGCGTCGGCGTACACGGTCACCGGCTAACGAATGGTGTAGCTAGCGGACGCCGAGCCAAGGGCCCTTCCGCCTTCCGACCAGAAACAGGCGCCGCGGTGGCCACGTGCGCCTTCCAGTGAGTAAATGTTAAAGCCGGGGTCCGCTTATGCGGCCCGACCGAATTTCGGCAGGAACGCGCAAACGATACCACATTGTGGTATCCTCAACCATTAAGGGTGGTTGAGGATACCGAGGTTTTTGAAATACGTACAGATGCATTAAAAACGAATAGTCATCTATTAAATATCTTATCAAGATAATACAGATCCCTACTAATCCTACTAATATTATAAATGTGAAAGTTTGTGAAGACGTATGAATGGATGGATGGATGGATGTATGGATGGATGTTTGTTACTCTCACGCAAAAACTACTGAACGGATTTGGATGAAAGTTTGGATGAAACTTTACAGTAATATAGTTTATACATCAGAATAACACATAGGCTACAATTTATAAAGATTTTGTTTAATGTTGCCATAATATAAGGAAAAGTATCAACTAAGTCGGCAAAAATCCTGAGCTCTGAAAGCTGTCTTCGCGTGCTTTGCCTAAACCGTCAGTTACTTGAAGATAATGTACGGTGATATTGTTTTTCATAAAAAGCTCACTATGAAAAATCCATGATGGCCGCCGCCACAAAATGGTGGACTACGTATTTTCCACAAATACCTCAATATGGGTATCAAATGAAAGGACTTCATTGGTAGAATAGGGCTCACTATGAATAATCCAAGATATCTGCCTCCACAAAATGGCTGATTACATATTTTCCACAAATACCTCAATATGGGTATCAAATGAAAGGGATTGATTGGTAGAATAGACCTCACTATGAAATTTCAAGATGGCCGCCGCCACAAAATAATAATAATAATATTCTACCACATTCACACAACACCATCTAGTCCCAAACTAAGCAGAGCTTGTACTATGGGTACTAGATAATGGATAAACATACATATATACTTTTTTTTTGTAAATACATACATAGTAACACCCAGACCAAGACAAACATCTAGGTTCACGCACACAAATGTTTGACTTGAGCGGGAATCGAACCCGCGAACTTCGGCGTAGCAGTCGCTTACACTCCCGCTCCGCCAACCGGTCGTCAAATGGCGGATTACTTATTTTTCACAAATACCTCAATATGAACACAGTATAAAGACATACAGTAGTTTGACGCCTTTGATCTCGTAGAAAAAGCCGACAACGTCTAGACAAGGGTAAGGAGGCTAGGGCTGCCACATGTAAACAATACCTACTTATTCAAACACCGTCTATTTATTATAGAAAAATATTACAATTGCTACGCTACATGAATAATATAGTGTAAATCACTTATCTATACATATAAATAAAATTGGAGTGTCTGTTTGTAATATTAAAATAACCGCTTTTTACTAAATGCATATCGATGTATACACGGTACATACACCGAAATGACATTTTTACAATTTTTGTCTGTCTGTCTGTTTGTTCTCGCTAATCTCTGGAACGGCTGGACCTATTTTGACGGGACCCTCACTAGCCTGATGTACCAAGGAGTAACTTAGGCTAAAAATTAATCGGGTACGCGAAGAAGTTCCCTCAGGACGCGGGTGAAACCGTGGGAAACAGCTAGTTTATTATATTACAATAATTAACGATAAATAATTATTATAAAACACGTTGCATTTTTCGTGCGGTGACAGATTTGCATACAAAGTGTCAGACTGAGCCCCTTTAGGGGCCCAGCCTAGGGGGGGTCAGCCCGTAAATTGTTTGGTTTCCACCATGAGTCAAAAACAAAAAAAAAAAGGTGTCGTGGGGGGCGTTTAAGAATATAGATAGATAGATAGAATATTCTTTATTGTACACCGTAAAACATTTTGAAACATAATGTATACAAAAAATTATAAACTGTACAAAAGGCGGCCTTATCGCTAAGAGCAATCTCTTCCAGGCAACCTTTATAAAGCATTTTTCGTACAAACCAAGTAAAAATAAAGCGATTGACATAGCGGTGGTTTAAAGGATAGGTAACCTTGGGATCAGCTTGCAGAGCCTTTTTTATCAAGCAATAGACATCACGGTCATTTTATGGATGGGTGACCGGGCTATGAGATTACGGAGAACATGTGTGTGGTTTATAAAAGGGGGGCAAAAATATGGTTATTTTTGAGCTAGGATGCGCCGTTACCAAGATACATAATAATATATGATAGGTACTTACCTAATGGGAAGGTACTAGGTACTTATTGAATGAAATTAAAATCACACCAGAATCGAATATTACCTTACAACGCATATTTTCTTACGTCTGCCATGTTGTTTACGTACAATAATTGCTACTTAATTCTGTGATTTGGCCAGATATGAGATATTGTAAATAGTAGATTAGTAGGAATGTGCACATTATTTTAAGTGGTTATAGGTACATACATTTCAAAATAATATAAATAATTATAATTAATGAAATTTTCTTTTTTGGTATAAGTAAATTGATGAAAAGCAGATTTTTTAAATCCTTATTTATTTAAATCTTTAAACAGCATAAAGAATTTCAATGTCTCACAACACAAGTCGTATGCACCACTTTAATTAACATTCATAAGCAAATAAATAAGTAACGAACAAAAAACAAGCACGTGCCAGCCCCAAAAACATGTACCTAGTTACGAACTAAGGCGATATACGTAACTAGGTACCGCTCTTCCCGCGTCTCACCTCTTGGCCCCCGCATGATTGACCCGTCTAGACGCCTTCGTCGAACGACTGTATGGATTATTTGACTGTGATATGGGTATCAAATAAAAGGGCTTGATTCGTAGAATAGAGCTAGTTCACTATGAAAAATCCAAGATGGCTGTCGCAGCAAAATGGCTGATTACATATTTGCCACAAATACCTCAATATGGGTATCAAATGAAAGGGCTTGATTGGTAGAATAGACCTCACTATGAAAAATTCAAGGTGGCCGCCGCCACAAAATGGATTACCTATTTTCCACAAATACCTCAATATGGGTATCGAATGACAGGGTTTCATTGGTAGAATGGGGCTCACTATGAAAATAGAATGAGAAGTATCAACTAACAACTTGAAAATAAACTAAAAAAAGCATTTATTTTAATTTTGGGCGTAGCGTATCCAGAATAAACATTATGATAGAAATTTCACTTGCCCAACGATTTTATAATTGTCTGACCAATACCCCAGATTGATGAGAAGATTGGTGTGATCTGGCAGCTTGGAATTACCGAATTTCTTTTTAGCTTTTAGTACATAACCTAACTTCATCATTTTTATTGTAATAAAACAGTATAACATAAAAAATATGATTTTACAATGCTCATTCTAGAGTAGTTGGCGAATTGTTTTCAAAATTTATAGATTTATTGCCTTCAGTATTTAATGTAAATGAACTTTGTCTTTACAGTAAGTAGTTTGGAGGAATAGTTTAAAAGTTATCACGATATAATTGACCTAACCGCAGCGTCATTAAAAGCGCTTTCTATGAGTTGGCGCGCTTATGACGGTCTGATATGTACTATGTGGTAATGCTTTCAGTTTTTATTTTAGCTGCTGTTATATTCAGTAGGTATATAATCTACGTACAAATATGTATATGTATTGTTTATTCATGTGTAATATTATAGTTCACCATGTTATCTGCCTCACGCGTTAAGTCTTCAGACTCGTTAGGCAAATAGCATGTTCGTCGACGCTATATTAACCAATGTTCAAGTATGGATAGCGCGACAGCGCGCTAAATCGTACATGTGCTAAAACTAGCGGTTACACGAAGGGTGCTGACGCTTCGCACGATAGCATGCTATATTATAGCATTTAAAATAGCGTGCTAAAAAAATTTTGCATATAGTTCATAGCATGCGATTGATAAATAGCGGATTTGAACATCATTATACATGTATTGGAACATGGCTGTGACATTTGACTGTATGCAAGGTGATGTTATTATGTACCTACCTTTCGGTAGATAATGGTAGATAATATCATGGATACTGACCGAGTTACTTCATACCCAGAGTTTCTGAACTATTTAGAGTAATCAAGAGTGCCTTCACACAACTTGAGACTGAAAGTAGATTTTTGTTACCCCGAATTTAACGCGCGCGAAGTCGCGGGCAAAAGCTAATAGAGAATAAGACATTGTAAACAATAGATTCTGACACAAATCAAAGAACAAAATCCTAAATTATTTGGTCTAACAGACACCCAAAACAAACCAAAGAACCTTTAGAGATAAAAATAATAGTATTACGAGAGCCGCTTATTACGAGTTTGTAATACTTTTTAGCTGTCTCTATTGATCGGCATCAGCCTTTAACAGTCCAGTCCACTGCTGGACTACTTTCTTATCTCTTTTTTGGGTAAAAGATATAGTTTTCTTTTTTCTGTTTTGTCTAGCTTATTTGTAACGTAAAATCGTATTATTAAAACATGTGTTTGTATAATTCCTTACAATCCACAAGTAAACTGCATTCATAAAAAAATAAACTTATAACTATCTTATCTTTAAGACGGAGATTTGAGATCTGTGGCAATGACATCCGCAGAGTTAAAGCGGCACTTCAAGAGTATATTCAGATGAGTCAACGTCTCAATGACACGGCAATGTATCTTGCTATCAACATCGTTTTCATCTGATACGATCCCTTATCGTATACTAGGAAAATATACATCTTTAATCAATCTTGAAATCATCTAAGTCTGGTCAAAATAAATTCGGCTTAGTAGGCGCGCTGTAAACATCGTTAAAGAAGAAAGTTTTAGTAAAGGACCGTGATACTCTTTTGATCTAACTTAGTCCTACTCCAGTTGTCCAAAAATCTAATGATTGTGGTGGTCGAGATACGTGTGAGTTTTGAATTGGGCAGGCCCTGGCCTGACCAACCAACTGAATTGTGATTTCGCTTAACTGGGCAAAATTATGAATTTGTTCAATTTCGGGGGTGATTTGAGTTACCTAATGTGCCCCTGAGTCCATTAGTCGAGTGAAAAGTTATTCATGTACTTAGTTTTATTGTAAAGAAATGCAATGTAGTGCCGTATAAACAGCAAAGCTATTATTTCGCGTAGTCGCCATGCGATCGTGGCTGACTGCTTGCAAGAAAGCCGATTACCACAGGTTCTGTCACCTCACAGCTCAGCTTGATTCGCCCACTGCCACCTTGACTGGCCCGTTCTGAGTTCTACAGCGTCGGCTAGCGTCTCGTTCGTGTTAACATATTATAATCTATTCACAGTACTTGAAAACGAATGTCATGAACTTTTATATTATTGTGGTGATTCGAATGAAAACTTCGCATGCGATATTCTTCGCTGGTACACTGAAGTTGCCTTGAGAATGAAAATGAAACTTGTTTCTATTATCACGACCACCACAACATACCAGATATGTTATACTCTACACCTTTGACTCGCCAAATGATACCCCCACCAGATAGTGTAATAAATACTTTGCTTATAAACGACTTGTGCATTATGATTTAAAGTATAATACACCTCTGTCGTTCGAAACAAGTTATAGGCAAAGACGTTCTGTCTTTGGCTATAACTACTAATTACTGCAATAATTGCAGTAATGTATATTATTTCTGACGCATGTCCTTACAACACGTATTGTATAATTTATAGAGAATAGTTGAAATATTTCAATGCCATTCTATACAAAACGGGCAGTCATACATCACCTGAACAAATATCATAACAAATAGAATCTTGCGGCCTAATAGATAGAAAACTGTCTAAATGGTTTACCCACCTATGTTGTGGACACTTACGTGGAAATATGCCTTCAAATTGAACCGGTAGTATCGTGAATAACACTTATGTAATGAAATCATGTTCCACCAAAGCCGAGCCATCTGTTAATGTTTATCACAAATAATGGCATGCTGGCACTACTTATCAGTCGATAGCTGTCAATGTTTGGCAGATGGTGCAATAGAAATAATATCTCAATAGCGTTTGTTATTGTTTTCATAAATACCAGTTTATTGTGCTAACGTGCGCCGCGTCGCCAGGACCTGCGTTCCTTGAATGGTGTTTTTCACGTTGTGCGAACTGTTGTCCAATTCGAAAGTATTCAAAAACTGCCAATGCGAAAGAAGAGCAGGAAAAAGGAGACTCCTGAGGAGACTCCGGAAGAAAGAGGTTTTGTTTACATTTTGAAAATTAATATTTTTTTTCGGTGCGGGTAGTTCCGGAATAATTATTTACTCACGATTCAACGGTTGTTTTGACAACCGAGGATGAAACCGATAGTGTTGCATATAAAAGTGTTTAAACAATCTCATGGAATTTAAAAATGATATTAATAACAAACGGATCCCGCGTCGGTTTTCTTCATATCTGCGAGATATTTTAAAGGCTGTAGGCACTTCGTTTGTGAGAGTAGTGTTGTTAGGTATGGGAATATTTGGTGATATGTGGTGTTTGTTGCAGATAAGTGCGAATCAAACGCTGAATGGCAATACGGAGATACACGTGCCGTTCAACCTCGTGGCGGGGTGGTGCCTCGAGGCCGAGGCGCTGCCGCCCTCGCACAGGTTTGTTACATTATTTATTAGTCATTGACGGCGCAAAATATAGAAAGACTGGTATAAGTGTTATACTTTATCCCAGTTTCCTCCCTTGGTCTCAATTCCTTACATACATAATTAATGTTGGCTGTAATGGGTTATTTAGCTATATGTTTTTATCAACTACAAGAAAAAGATATGGCCGTGGTCATGTCAAGATCGCAGAAACTGCTACGCGGCAGACACGATTGCGCTTCAAAGTAAATTGATCTCGTGAGTTTAAAAATTCTCTCTCACATAAAGCTATATTATACCTCACTGACGTGTAATAGGATATGAATAACATTTATATCGTAGGTTTCGCTTAGCTATGTAACGATGTTTCTCTACCAATACGTTAAAATACAGCTATAAAAGAAATTGTTTGCAAGCGCTACTTAAACAGTTTTTAAAGCAACATAACTTCACGCCTTTTATCCCCGAAGGGGTAGTCAGAGGAATATTACACAGCCCACATTTCGCCAGTTATGTTTCTGTCCCAATGTAAAAGGGGGCGAGCCTATTGCCATCTCCTGGGCACATTGTTAAGCGAGCGATAATTAACATTTTAATACACACATAACTTCGAAAAGTGAGAGGTGTGCCCGGGCTAACTGGGGTTCGAACCAGAGACCATCGTCTCGGAAGTCCGTTACGTACACCCCTGGGCTATCGCCGCTATTTATACAATAAAATAAATATTAATAGTTTTTAATAGTGTTGACAATATAATATTATGGCAATCCTTCACACATTAATTCATTATTATGGGTTTGATTATTTGTATACGTATTATAATGTGTATTCCCTTTGTTATATAGATACTATGATTAAGTATAAACATGATATAAAGCTCTATTTGGTATATTGTTATTTTGTAACTGCTTTACTTACAACTACTTAACTTATTTTTTAGATCTTCCACTTAGAGCATATTTTGTAGAAAGATGATTTTATATTTGTACCTATACCGCCACGAGTTTGAAACCTACGTGTGTGCTGTAAACTAGTACAAAATTAGCTTAATTTTGTATTAGTTTACAAGACGAAATGGTAACAAAAGTTAAACGCAGAAAGGATAAAACTTGGACAATATAATAGCGAATGTCGCAATTTATTCAATTGTAGACATAAACTTTTATTTTTATTGTTAGACTATAACAATTCTCATATCTGGTTGGACTGGTAAGCGAACTTCGTACTCCAAGACGTGTAAGTCTTGGAAGCAACCGGGATGCATAACGCTAGGACGACGATGATGGTACAATAACAATTCTAAGTTAATTTAGTATTAATATAGTACAATATTGTATGATTGTGTGTCGCAGAGCGGGCAAGTTGCTGGCACTCCGTCTGCTATGCGAGTCGACGCAGGCGCAGGGCCCGGGCGCGCCTTCCTCCTGCAACAACCGGCTACACCTGGCGCATCTGCACCTGTATCAGAGAGCACTGCACCATGGTAAGCACATGAACTAAGAGACACCCAGAGGGGAGGAGCTACGGGGTTCATGACTGATATTTTTTGGGAGATAGTACTACCACCCTTGCACTACTTCCCTAAAGCGTTAATTTTTCTTAAGACATTGACTGTTAGTGTTTCTCTGGATAAAACCCCTTCTTAACCAGGTTCTAGCCTCCAAAAGCCAAATAAATCTGCACCAAAATAAAGCCTGGATTCACGACTGCACGATAAAACTATGTACAACTAGGATTATGTACTTCGAAAACACAGGTGCATTTTGGAAGCACGGGAATAACATGATTAAATTATCGCTATATTACTTAGCAAAAGGGACATTCATAATTATTGCATCAACATTTAAACAGTTATGATTTATTACCTGACGTAATTGTGCGTGATTCTATGATAAAGTAAATAAAGTTCACGTAGGTGTAGCGACTTTTCGCACTTTAATTCAAACTATCGACTTATTGACCTTCTGGTAATAAGTTTACTAATGTCGGTATACCCGAGCTTATAATAGTGTACCGGGCACAAATTAAGACGCCGTAGGATTGCTGAAACTTGTCTTGAAAATTCAATAGCACCTTGAATCCAAAAGCAAAATAAAATTGACCATATTAAAGCATAAACACTATTTCAAACCTATCTCTATGTTTCGTATAACCGTAAATAAAGTTCATTCCCATTAATACGAAATGACAATATTAGTTAATTAGCGTATTGTTAATTGTGTAAGTACTAGTTACGTCAACCACTCATCACACACATACATTTAGGATAACACCTTTTTAATAGGATAAAATAAAATACACTGTTTATATTTAGAGCTCAATGACTAATGTATTAAAATGTACCGCACATGAGGTTGATCAGCTGCTAGCTAATAGTAGTTTTGTCTGTGTTCAGGTGACATTTGCACCATGTCTGACAACTTTGATATTGTATTGGTAGCTAGCGCGCTGTTTGGTAATTATTTTACTTCATAACTTACCATTATTTTATTTTCCATGTGAATTAGTTGTAGTTATAAAGTTTAAGTAAGTTATATTTGAACAAACTTTCACACTGTTAGGACCACACCACACTTTAAAAATTTTGGCGAGATTTCGGAATACTATTTGATATCCTATCCAGTCTGGCTTGATAAATACATCAGATTACAAAGGACATCATTCAGGTCTCAAACATTAAAAAATATACTAGATTATTATGGGAAATAGTGTCCTGATGATTTTTTACTACTACAAGAATCGTCTATAATTAACCGCTTGTTTTATTTGGTATATACCAAGACTAAATAGCACCAAGTCTTCTTCCATTAGCCCGGGGAAGGTAGGTAAGTTCTTTGTCAACTTTTAAACGTAATGTGATGCTCCAAACATTTTAAGAGAAGAAATAATTTTTCAAATTCAAATTCAAATTCAAATTCATTTTGCATTTTCAAACTCAAATAACAGCCTAGGGGTTAATTGTAGACGATTCAGGAGTAAAAATTCATCAGGACATTATTTCCCATAATAATCTAGTATTATTTTGTTCCGCCCTTTTTCATTTTTGGGTACGAAATGAATGATGTCCTTTGCTTCAGCGGTTAAATAAAAAAAATATATAAAAAATGTGAATGCACAAATATGACACGGTTAATTTCGCCAAATGATCGCTAATAAATAAAATGATTATAATGGTATCTCTTTAACCCCATTAAACCTGCCGGCGTTAGTTCGTTTAAGTCGGGTGGACAATTATTTGAATTCAACAGCTCCGTCGTAGAACAGGCACGGTCGTCGAAGTAATACTAACGTAGTTCCCGTGACTCCGCCATTCAATGGAATCGGATAGAGGAACACCATGGTGGTTTTTATTGGGTAGTCCCGGTGGTTCTCGTCTGGAAGTCACCACACTTTCCCTAGGCTAAGCCCTTTAAGGGCCCAATCTGGGGGTTAGCCCGTAAATTGTTTGGTTTCCACAACGCGTTAAACCTATACATTGGGCTCTAATACCTTCGTAATTTGTCCAGGTTTGACGGGCGAGGACCGGTCTGTAGTGGACGTGTTAGTGGAACACGCAGCGCCGCGGTACCTGTCGCTCGCGCTCGACGGCTACTCGCTGCTACTGCTCGACTTCGTGCACGCCTCCACCGTGGTGCTCAACTCGTCCGATATGGGACCCTCGGTAACACTCAGTGTTGTACATACACTAGCACTCACTCGACGGCTACTCGCTACAACCACAATTGAGTGACGAACAATATAGTCAGTGTATTCACTACGTGTATTGTTCGCAGTGTCCGCGCACAGCGGCGGTGACGTTCCTGGGCTCGTTGCTGTCACTGCCTGACGGGCTCATGAACGCGCCCATGTTGCAGCCCTACCCGCATCAGTATAACACCGTGTCTTGTCCAGATCTGAAGGTACGTGGAGATTTTATTACGATAACATTGTGTTAATTTTTTTGCAAATACAAATATACTTATTTTATGAATATTTTATTTTATTTATATAAACAGGTACATAAGTTAATGTTACTTATAGTATTTGTAGTGCACAGGCATATTAAAGCATCGTTTATTTCTTTGATCGCATTATTATCTTTTGATTTGGAAGAAGTGAATAGTATTGCGGGCAAAGATTTTTTTTTTATTTACCAAGAATTAAGTATTTTTTCTAAATAAAAAAATATATCTTGAAAATGTAGCAGAATTATGGACGGAATAATATGCAAAGTGTTACTATCCCATTTCAAGATGCCTTTTTTTCAAGGTGTTGTAAAAGGCTGTGGAGGATAAAGGTGTGGTGTTCCACCAACTAGAGGGACGAGCCTCTATCCAAGCTGGATGGTCGTGCTTGGTAGCCTGCAGGCCAACGGACATACTTTTGAAGTTGTATATATGCCGCTTGGCTTGCGAAAGTAACTTGCGCTGTTCAGAATCGTTTGAATATTGCCCGCGTTGTTAGGTGGTCGTAGTAGTTCCGTCTTCACTGGGTAGATGGCGCTTGTCGATTTTTTGTGTCATGTAGCTGGTCGCTATAAGGCTAATAAGGCAAAAATACGCGAAGCGAATAGGTATCTCTTATATATTTTGCTTTGCAAATGAAGACAGTCGATGGCTGTTACTAGTGGTCATTGTGTGTCAAAATAATATGGTATCACCTTGTAAGCGCGCTAAAACGAACAAGTAGCAGTATATCGTCGACCGACGATATACTGCTACTGTTGCTGTTCGTTTCAGTGCGCCAGTAATAAAAGTTAGTCAGTTTGCATATACGAGGTATCACATTAAGATCTAGACATACAGGTGTGTATATTATGTGTGTGTGTATATATGTGTGTGTGCAGGAGCACGTGCTGAACATCGTGGTGCGCGTGTGTCGGCGCGAGGGTGCGGCGGCGGCGCGCTGCGCGGGCGCCTGCGCGCTCAGCGCGCACGTCGCGCAGCTGCTCGCCGACCGCACGCCACACCCGCGCCTGCCCAGCTACGTCGCCTGCCTGCTGCACATGCTTATGGTCTGACCACATACTTATATTATACTTCATGTTAGTGATGTAGCATAAAGCTATACATTTATCTGCATATTGAGCTCAGTTTTACCGCCCCTGGATAGGCTTTATCTAGTTAAATTAATACTAAAAAATATTGTACAGTCAGACAACGTCAATTCAAGTTCTTTTCAAACATAGATACAATTAAATAAAAATTAAGTACAAACGGCTTTACCTCAAGCTTAGACACTTTGACCTTTTTTGACCATACGACGTAGGAAATAAGTATTAAAATCGTACTGGAACTGTTTAACTTCTAACTATGTGTACATTTTATCAGTATTATATAAAATTGTATTTGTTATCATACACTCACCACTTGTACTCTCACAAAACACAATAAAATTAATTTCGGCCACATTATCATTTTTGCATTATACAGATTCCGATCTAAAGGTAAGATCTCTCGAACAGATTTAAACTACACTCGGACTGATATTTAAGGCTAAGTCAAAATCAATATTAACATTCCTCTAAATACACGCTGAGCAAATGCTTAATTAATTTTACATTTCACTTTATACATAAAATTAGTAACTGCAATATCTTAATATATAAAATCCTTGCGTTACTGACTGACTGACAGACACGCTACAGCCGAAACTATTGGGCGCAGGCAGCTGAAATTTGGCATGTGTGTTCCTTGGGGACCGTAGGGGTGCACTAAGAAGGGATTTCCCGAAAATCCCACGGGATAGGCCAAAATGGGTAAATTTTAAAAAATTGCAGGCGTAGCTGCTGGCGCCCTCTAGTTAATTATAAATAAGAAATACATGTTAGTAAAGAAACATACAAATGTAGCAAATACCATTATAAAAAATGTCCAATTCAAAAGCACTAAATATATGTAATTTGTTTGCACAAACCAAAACGTCTAATATGATACAATAAACGCTTTCAGCTCCTGTTAACACCATTTGCTAAATTTCGCATTCATTAGCATCTCTCACACATTAACTTTCTCCTGTCTGTTTCAAAATCAGTCAGTCGACCATACGTCATAATATATAGCCTTATATAATGACGCCAGAATACAACAGCACTACGCTAACTTGTTTAAAAATTTAGCGTAGTGTTATGTATTTTTTTTAACATTTTAATGTATTTTTATAGTTAAGAAAATATTAAATAATAACTTCCGTTTGCTAATAATAATAATAATTAATTGCTTTTATACAAGAATGCTTTATATTGCAGATGAAAAACAAAAACATAGCGAAGGTGGTAAGCGACTGTATATTGGTACTAGCAGACTATACGGACCGAATCGTGGAACAATATCCTGGGCTCGCAGGTAAGACCGACAGAATTTGGCACAAATTACCATTCAACTAACAATGTACTTGCGCTGTATTTGACTGCACACCTAATGGAAAATGTAAATAAATGTCTCGTGGTGTTATTTGTAGGTAAAATAATAAAGTGGATATGCGCGTGCCTGGCGCAAATATCTCCGAGCAGTAACCGCGACTCAGTGAAGCCGCTGGCGGGCTCGCTCCTGCTGTGCCTGGCGGAGTTCGCCGTGCGCTGCGGGCCCGCCTACCTCATGCAGGAGAAGGACGGGGACCAGACGCTGCTGCTCATGATATTTAAGGTAAGTGCCACTATATTATTTTTTGTTAAGAAAATTTAAAGATGCTTCGGATTATTTGGAATATGAAGGCATTTTCACATATCGGCTTCCGTCGGCAAAAGCTTCTGTATTATGTATCCTACCGTTGACACTATTACACTATAAAGGCATTCCTAACATAAGATTTTTTTTTGCTAGAGTAAAATTATGAGCGCTTATTTCGAATGAACAGAATATTACATTTAAAAAATTGGGCAAGTGCGAGTCGGACTCGCGCACAAAGGGTTCCGTACCATCATCTATAAAAGAAAATCACGTTCGTTGTATGTATACTGAAATACTTTATAAGTTTCTACCTGTTTATTAAGATCGAGTAACAAATTGCTTAAAAATTACGTTTGTTGTATGGGAGCCCCCCTTTATTATTTACTTTTTTTTAATTTAATTATTTATTTTGAAAGGTAATATACAACTACATATTCTGTAAAAATTTAAAGCGTCTACCTGTAACAGTTAGTAATTTTGAGCAAAATATACGAAAAAAAACACGTTTTTTGTATGGGACCCCCCCTTAATTTTTTATTTCTTTTTATTTTTAGTATTTGTTGTTATAGCGGCAACCGAAATACATAATTTGTCAAAATTTCAGCTATCTAGCTATCATGGTTTATGAGATACAGCCTGGTGACAGACAGACAGACAGACAGACAGACAGACAGACAGACAGACAGACGACGGAGGCTTAGTAATAGGGTTCCGTTTTTTACCTTTTAGGTACGGAACCCTAAAAAGGCTAAAAGTTTTCGGACTCAAAATGAATGATTATCAACAAAACGTTGCAGAATATATCCAATATATTTCATAACAATAAGATCGTACAAAAAGATGACATTTACAAAAAACTAACAGTAATTATCGAACAGTGCGCGTAGTAAAACCTATGCGAACTGGTGAATATTATGGCGACAATTCAATCGAACATTTGGTCACATACTCTCCAATCACTCTAGAAGAATGTTTAGTTGAATATTATGTGGCACAAACATCCAATCATTGGACACAAACAAGGCATATTTGTAAAAGTATTTGTCTAGAACTTTGGTCCATATATCACAAACATTTGTACAAATACGCCATGAACGTGTTCAAGTGCTATAGGAATATTAGTTGGTGTATTGGCTTATTGTTGGTCGACGTGTTCCTGTGGCTGGTAGCCGTTCTCGTCGGCGGTGAAGGTGACGGTGTAGGTGAGGCCGTCGGTGCCCACGTACTTGTAGGAGCCGCTCACTTCGAGCGCCTGGTGGTCAGCGTCCAGCTGCTTGAGGGTGGCTTTCTCTTGGCGGGCAGTGCCGTCGCTGGTCTCGAAGCTAGTGAGAACATATTTTTGGTTTAGTCGTTTTATAGGGTAACACCATACTTTAATTTTAACAAAATTCCTTAATATTATATTTCCCAAATGTGCACGGGAACAAATGGGAGGTAGCATACAAAAAAAGGAATGACGAAATCGGTTAGTAAATGACGGAGTTCGGAGGTAACAAGGATAATTAATTTAACTGAATTGAGAACCGCCTCCTTTTTTTATGTCAGTTAAAATATGACAGCTTTCAAATAACTTTTAACCACCTCTTCTTAAAATGTATGAATATGGAGTAGTATTGGATAGAGCTGGTCACATTTTAAGTGGACAAATTATGGAATTGAATATTATAACTTACTCAAACTCGTAACCGTCGGCTGCGACATTAGAGTCATGCTTCAGTATGTACACCTGGCTTTGGTCTTGAGCCTGCTGTGGGGCAGCGGCCGCTACGGCGAACACGGCAAGGGCGCAAAGTACCTACACACAAGTCACAAAACATAGTACATAAAACATAAAGTATAATCCTACCAAATTAAAGATGGTATAAAATGTCCAAAGGATACTCACGATCTTATGCATCTTGAAAATGTGTGGGTTTTTGGAGTAGGTGACTACTACTGAAGCAGCTGTTAACTGATGCCTACCTCAGATTGTGACGCCTATTTAAACTACCCGTAGAATAGGTGACAACACTATCTTTTACTGCGCGTAATATGGTGCTAATAAGAAGAACACCACTAAACAAACTGAACGGTATTGTTACATCAACATTTGTTACTTAATTCACCTAGTTAATATAGTTATCGCGTTTTACGAAGCCGAACAATTTTAACACCTTTACACGAATACTGTAAGTATTCGTGTAAAATAAAGAAAGGATTTAGGAGTCGACAACCCTGTCTTATGAGGCTGAAACCTAAAACATTGCGACTTAAAGGATACCTCCAGCCTATGTCATCTTAAATGGGGTAAGGCCCTACGTAATTATTTAAAATGCAAAATGCCTTGTTTTCAAAAAAAGGTAAGTTGCAAATTCTTTCCTCTCCCTGCGATGAAAAGCTCGAGGATCCTTAATCGGGACGCTATTGTCAGTAGGAAAGCCGATGATCTTCCCTTACGCTCTTTGAGTCGATAAAGCGCTGTAGGCAACCTTTCACCCAACAGACTTAGATTAAAAATTACTATGGATGTACCTTCGATTTCACCAATCAATGCAGTTCCTTCTATATTCTTGTTCATGTTTCAGGTTTTTATTTCAGCAATCAATGCTGTCCCTTTATAAGCATTCATGTTTCAGGTTTTGTACGCTGTTATGAAAGGCACTAATGGATCTGATATTGAAGGCCTATCACTGCCAGTGGATGAAGATTTTGACCCCAATATTCAGTTGGACAACTTGGGACCAAAGACATCCCCCGCCTCTACGATAGACGTCAAACTTTGGGCGCAAACGGTAATTATACCTACACCTTTATTGAGATTCTTAAAACTGGCTGACTAAGTCCAAAACTATGATAAACAAGGTTTAGTAGATTCAGCTTTTCTCATAACATTTGTGAGTCGCCAACATCAGGTACCTGAGGGTCTACACAAGTGGCATTTACTCCTCATTTCTAATAATGCTATAATTTTTTTGCCACCGTAATATACGTGACATATCAAAGGCCACTAAACGGATAAAGACATCGCTTATCGAAAGTCAGTTATATGACCATTGTGTGTTGTCTCTAATTAACTGCACTTTTATTGTTGTTCTTCCAATGTATTCTAAACAGATAAACACAATTTGCGTAACTTGGTTTAAGTTACAGAGACAAACAGACATGAAAAATGAATAACGTGTTAATGCACATGCAGGTCTAACAACTGATTTGTTGTGTATTTTTCATGCAGTTTATACGTTGTAAAATAGACTAACATGCACATATACGTATATGCGTATACGTACGCATCCTTGGCTATCATTTTGTCGTCATTGTGTTGTAGATATGTACGCAACTGGTGCTGTTCCTGGGCCACTGGCCGCTGTGGAACGGGTGGCAGGTGTCGTCGTCAGTGTGCGAGCAGCACGACAGCCCCGCGCTGGGCGGCGAGCTGGGCCCCGCCGTGCTGAGCGCGCCGCACGTGCAGCTGCTGCGGCTCAGTGACGTCACGCTCGCCTCGCTCATCGAGCTGCCCGCGCTCGACATGCCCGCCGCCACCACGCCCGGTACGTACTGTACTGTACTGTGTATACCTCAGTGCTCAGTGCTCAGTGACACTACAGCACGACAGCCCCGCGCTGGGCGGCGAGCTGGGCCCCGCCGTGCTGAGCGCGCCGCACGTGCAGCTGCTGCGGCTCAGTGACGTCACGCTCGCCTCGCTCATCGAGCTGCCCGCGCTCGACATGCCCGCCGCCACCACGCCCGGTACGTACTGTACTGTACTGTGTATACCTCAGTGCTCAGTGCTCAGTGACACTACAGCACGACAGCCCCGCGCTGGGCGGCGAGCTGGGCCCCGCCGTGCTGAGCGCGCCGCACGTGCAGCTGCTGCGGCTCAGTGACGTCACGCTCGCCTCGCTCATCGAGCTGCCCGCGCTCGACATGCCCGCCGCCACCACGCCCGGTACGTACTGTACTGTACTGTGTATACCTCAGTGCTCAGTGCTCAGTGACACTACAGCACGACAGCCCCGCGCTGGGCGGCGAGCTGGGCCCCGCCGTGCTGAGCGCGCCGCACGTGCAGCTGCTGCGGCTCAGTGACGTCACGCTCGCCTCGCTCATCGAGCTGCCCGCGCTCGACATGCCCGCCGCCACCACGCCCGGTACGTACTGTACTGTACTGTGTATACCTCAGTGCTCAGTGCTCAGTGACACTACAGCACGACAGCCCCGCGCTGGGCGGCGAGCTGGGCCCCGCCGTGCTGAGCGCGCCGCACGTGCAGCTGCTGCGGCTCAGTGACGTCACGCTCGCCTCGCTCATCGAGCTGCCCGCGCTCGACATGCCCGCCGCCACCACGCCCGGTACGTACTGTACTGTACTGTACTGTACTGTGTATACCTCAGTGCTCAGTGCTCAGTGACACTACAGCACGACAGCCCCGCGCTGGGCGGCGAGCTGGGCCCCGCCGTGCTGAGCGCGCCGCACGTGCAGCTGCTGCGGCTCAGTGACGTCACGCTCGCCTCGCTCATCGAGCTGCCCGCGCTCGACATGCCCGCCGCCACCACGCCCGGTACGTACTGTACTGTACTGTACTGTGTATACCTCAGTGCTCAGTGCTCAGTGACACTACAGCACGACAGTCCCGCGCTGGGCGGCGAGCTGAGCCCCGCCGTGCTGAGCGCGCCGCACGTGCAGCTGCTGCGGCTCAGTGACGTCACGCTCGCCTCGCTCATCGAGCTGCCCGCGCTCGACATGCCCGCCGCCACCACGCCCGGTACGTACTGTACTGTACTGTGTTGTGTATACCTCAGTGCTCAGTGCTCAGTGACACTACAGCACGACAGTCCCGCGCTGGGCGGCGAGCTGAGCCCCGCCGTGCTGAGCGCGCCGCACGTGCAGCTGCTGCGGCTCAGTGACGTCACGCTCGCCTCGCTCATCGAGCTGCCCGCGCTCGACATGCCCGCCGCCACCACGCCCGGTACGTACTGTACTGTACTGTGTATACCTCAGTGCTCAGTGCTCAGTGACACTACAGCACGACAGCCCCGCGCTGGGCGGCGAGCTGGGCCCCGCCGTGCTGAGCGCGCCGCACGTGCAGCTGCTGCGGCTCAGTGACGTCACGCTCGCCTCGCTCATCGAGCTGCCCGCGCTCGACATGCCCGCCGCCACCACGCCCGGTACGTACTGTACTGTACTGTACTGTGTATACCTCAGTGCTCAGTGCTCAGTGACACTACAGCACGACAGTCCCGCGCTGGGCGGCGAGCTGAGCCCCGCCGTGCTGAGCGCGCCGCACGTGCAGCTGCTGCGGCTCAGTGACGTCACGCTCGCCTCGCTCATCGAGCTGCCCGCGCTCGACATGCCCGCCGCCACCACGCCCGGTACGTACTGTACTGTACTGTACTGTACTGTGTATACCTCAGTGCTCAGTGCTCAGTGACACTACAGCACGACAGCCCCGCGCTGGGCGGCGAGCTGGGCCCCGCCGTGCTGAGCGCGCCGCACGTGCAGCTGCTGCGGCTCAGTGACGTCACGCTCGCCTCGCTCATCGAGCTGCCCGCGCTCGACATGCCCGCCGCCACCACGCCCGGTACGTACTGTACTGTACTGTACTGTGTATACCTCAGTGCTCAGTGACACTACAGCACGACAGCCCCGCGCTGGGCGGCGAGCTGGGCCCCGCCGTGCTGAGCGCGCCGCACGTGCAGCTGCTGCGGCTCAGTGACGTCACGCTCGCCTCGCTCATCGAGCTGCCCGCGCTCGACATGCCCGCCGCCACCACGCCCGGTACGTACTGTACTGTACTGTGTATACCTCAGTGCTCAGTGCTCAGTGACACTACAGCACGACAGCCCCGCGCTGGGCGGCGAGCTGGGCCCCGCCGTGCTGAGCGCGCCGCACGTGCAGCTGCTGCGGCTCAGTGACGTCACGCTCGCCTCGCTCATCGAGCTGCCCGCGCTCGACATGCCCGCCGCCACCACGCCCGGTACGTACTGTACTGTACTGTGTATACCTCAGTGCTCAGTGCTCAGTGACACTACAGCACGACAGTCCCGCGCTGGGCGGCGAGCTGGGCCCCGCCGTGCTGAGCGCGCCGCACGTGCAGCTGCTGCGGCTCAGTGACGTCACTCTCGCCTCGCTCATCGAGCTGCCCGCGCTCGACATGCCCGCCGCCACCACGCCCGGTACGTACTGTACTGTACTGTACTGTGTATACCTCAGTGCTCAGTGACACTACAGCACGACAGTCCCGCGCTGGGCGGCGAGCTGGGCCCCGCCGTGCTGAGCGCGCCGCACGTGCAGCTGCTGCGGCTCAGTGACGTCACTCTCGCCTCGCTCATCGAGCTGCCCGCGCTCGACATGCCCGCCGCCACCACGCCCGGTACGTACTGTACTGTACTGTACTGTGTATACCTCAGTGCTCAGTGACACTACAGCACGACAGTCCCGCGCTGGGCGGCGAGCTGGGCCCCGCCGTGCTGAGCGCGCCGCACGTGCAGCTGCTGCGTGTAGTTGCTGCGCCTGCCAACCCGGCTTCGCTCTTCTGCACTCCAGGCAAGCAGCTTAGACCTCACTGACACATGCACAAATAGCTTTTATTGAAACAGAAGCACTATCATGCTCTAAGTTAGCTGCAGTCCTCGTCAACAACGTCGTCAAGCGTACGCGAGTCCGGGCCTGCGAGGCACGTAAGTAAATGGCACATCGCCTGTGGAGACACGCCGCAGCCACATTTATTCGTACTTGGGTCTATAAAGCCCCAGCTTGACAGATTGTCCCTGGATCTACCAACCTGGGTACGCAGCCTATTGAGCGCTTTCAAGGTCGGCCAAGGAAGCCTGTTTCCCGCAGGTAGTTTTTCTGCCCTAGGAACGAAGGTTGGAAGAGGGAATTCGTCTTGCCTTATACTATTTTCTATGGCCTCGGGAGCATTGTTGTCGCTGTCTAGTTTTTAACCTCTTTGTGGCTCGGCTTTGGCCATACAAAGTGGTGTCAAAGGGTGTCTGCGGTCTGTCTCCTGTTTAATTTTTTCTGTGGAGGAATCTACTTCTCTGCGGGCATCTGGAGGTGCAATGCCTGCCAGCGTCGGCTTCAAACATCCAGTAATTTGCCGGCACATGTCGTTCAGAGCTATATCCACTTCTTTGGCGTGAGAGGATCGGTGCCAAACCGGGGACGCGTATTCGCCCACATAGAAACACAATGCCAATCCTGTGGTATGCAGGAATGTTAAGCGGAACAGAAGGTTATTACGTGCAGAGACGTTTTGTTTTAAGTTTTCACAGTTGGTTTGTACGTTAATGTTCGGTCCAGGATGCCCAGGTATTTTGGGAGGCTGCAATGAGAGACAGGAGTGCCTAGCCAGGAGCTGTTAAGGGCACGATTCGCAGATCTGCTACGCAGGTGAAATGATTGTGTTTTTGCCGGATTAGGTTTCAGACTATAATCGTCGTAGTAACTACCTAGATTTGATAATGCGGCTGATAGGGTAGCCTCCGCCTGTTCGAATATTTTGAGTCGTTTTGCGAGCGCTAAGTCATTTGCGTAAATAAATCGTCTTGTGTCCGGAATCTTTGGTTGGTCATTGGTGTGGATATTAAAGAGGATCGGAGCCAGTACACTACCTTGGGGCAGTCCATTCTTTTGGCAGCGCCACCTGCTTTTATGCTAAAGCATATGGACTTGAAAGTCCATATGCTTTAGCATGAATTTAGCGAATAGTCGATTACGCAAAAGCTCGCCAAGAAGACGAACAGATTTCATGTCGCCAGTGATGTTCGCCACATTCCAAAGCTGTCTCCGTATGTTAACGGTGTCGTACGCGGCTGAGAGATTCACAAAGACCACTCCCGTGACCTCGCAAACTTCAATCGCGTTTTCTATATACTGGGTGAGGTTCCAAACTTGACCACAGCATGACTTTCCCGGTCTGACGCCAGTTTGCTCAAGTATTAGTTTTCGGTCTATGATATCACTCAGTCGGTTAAGAAGCATTCTCTCCAGTAGCTTGTGCTGTGCTGTGTGATAAAGGAGTGAGACAGGGCGGAAGCTTTTTATGTCACCTGGGCACTTACCTGGTTTCAGCACAGCTAATATTAGAGTCGTATTACTTATAATTCAATGCAAAAAAAAACTAAATTCGATGAACTTTTTTTCTTTTAGGGTTAATAACGTCAGACCGTCAAGTGCGAGTGCTGCTGCGCGACATCGCGGGCAAGGCGTGCTGGGACGCGTCGGCGCTCTACTACGACCCGTCCGTCGCCTCGCCGGAGACTGTCGAACCCCTTGAATTACCTGACAGGTATAAACAACGGCTAGATTTTCTGAATATGGTGAACTGAACTATTGAATTAAAATGCACCTAGTGTAAAGTCCTGACTTCGACACGAACAACTTTTTACGAAGGACTGCTTGATTAGCAAAAGCACATCAAATTAAAATGTAAGGGAGAGTAAAAGTGAGAAAAGAAATACATACACATTGTGATCAAACTACGATTTAAGGCTTTGGCTAGGAAATGGCCAATTCATGTGTAGTATGAGACAATATTATGTAAGTAGGAGCTGCAAGCTCACGCTCACTGCAGTTTTGATTCATTGCAAACCACTTTAACTGTGAAGACAAGCTGCAGTATAGTGATTTTTAACTTGACGATTTAAAATGAATAGTTTGGTCGAGAAGGGAGCGTATAATACGCTCCCTTCTCACAATACTGTCACGTTGTTATAATGTCATGTAGTTCATTGTGCGTAACATTTCTGTATAATTATGTTTTCAGTACGGAATGCCCGCGTGACAACACGTTGTCATCCCTCCCGCCGCCGCTGCCTCACGATCTGTTACCGGACTACAAGAACTGCCCGCCAGACAAACATCAATTGGACCATGTAAGTACACCTCTGATGTTTTTATTAGTGATGGACCAAAAGTTTCGGTTTCCGCCTGTTCCGGCTGTAAAATCTACTTAAAAGCTTTAGTTTTAGTTTTGGTCAAAATATGGACTATGATTTCGGCCTCGCAAAAACTTCTGTGTTCGTGAATTATCGTGCGTCGTTCGGCAAAATTCGCCCATTCGCGACGCCAGCTCAGTGTCCCTCCGACCCAACAAACTTTATGAAGTCGCCACAACGTGCTGATTTTAACTTTTGGTTCCATAAGCTGGTCTTAAAAACGTCGTTGTCATGTCGATACGACCGAGAATAGTCCTATTTTACGAATCAGCGTCGTAATAGTCACATAGATAACATATTAGTCGTGTATTGGTCGCATAGATGTAGTGTGGTCCTTTTTTTGTCGCGTCATGGTGTTTATTACCGCTGTTTTACGGCATATTGTCGAATGCCAGTGCTTATCACGACTGTTTTAAAGAATTTTGATGTAAAGTAATTAGATAAATGTGGTAAATGTTACTTAAAAACTGTGACGGAAAAATTCTTAATTATATTGTGCTAGAGTTTTCAAAGTTACTTGTAGTAGCCATTTTATATATTATCGATGGTATATACTCGTGTTGAAACACATTAATCTGTTGGGGAATTAATGTTATCGAGCAATATGTGCTAGTTTTTTGAGTTTAATTATCGCGCCTTACGAATATTTAAAATTAAACCATATTTCTCCCTATTACAAATATCTTTTTTATTTATTTTGATAGGTAATATACAACTACATCTGGAACATAATAATAAAACATAATTTTGTAACTGAAGCTTAATCTAATTTAATCTAACCTAATCTAATACAAAAAAAAACATAAAACAAATCTAAAAGTGAAAATATTTACAAGGTTTAGGCGTCGTAAAATGCCTCCGCATCAATGTCATCGGGTAACGTGCCCAGAAGGCTGGCAGCATTGCCACGCTGGATAGCAATGCTAATTCTTTGAGCAAAGAATAAACCAGCCTTCTGGTCACGTGAGACGTCGATTAATCGTTTAGAAATTTCCCGGAATAGAGAACGAGCGCTCGGACCCCATGAGCCTAGCGTTTCCACCCCAAACGGCTCAAACACGTAATTACTCACTAAATTACAGTATTTGCGCCGTTTGAGGGTTTCCGCAGTTGCAGCAGCAGCGCCGGCGTGGCCTCCCGTGCTTGGAACATGTGATGGCGCGAGGGTGTCTACGCAGGTTGCGTCCCACACCAAAGGCCTACCCATTTTCCAAGGCAACAATGACATACCATCAGGTCTCTTACCGTCGTCACGTACCAAACCATTTGGTTCAAGTACAGCTGGTACGCCAGACGCGACAAGAGCACGACGGATTATGTCATTTAGATGGGCATGACGAGGAATTCTACCAGCGCTTCTGCTGCAAGATAGCCCATTGTGTCCGAGGCTATCGACGTCTTCTCCACAATGACATCGATGCGGAGAAACACACGGAGCACCTAAAGGCAGACAGGTGGCAATACGGAATGTCTCATCGTCCAACATGGTTCCTGTGTTAGACGATGGTAGTGCCTGAAGCCATAGACCGGATTCCCACTCTCCCACAGCCAGCAAGCGAGCACGCTCTGTAACATTAAGAGATGTATCCAAAAGACTTTTTCTTACTATGTTACAAAGCGGCGCGTCCCACTGTCTTTGGGAGAATAGGTTGGTAGGCAAATCAGTGCTTGGACACGCCATTTTCCAGGCGTTTATAGCTTCGGTTTTGCACAACACTTCTGAGTTAACTAGTGTAGGTAATGAAATTTTCCTAGTTAACTCTTCCGTGCTGTGGACCGAAGATAGAAACGCCGGTAAACTAACACTAGAAATTTTGCGTATACCGAGCCCACCTAGACGTATGGGCAAAGACGCTTGTAGCCAGGCTCGGTCGTTCAAATCCACATTTAATATTCTCTTTAAAGTAATTTGGATAATTTTGTCGATTTGTTCTAAAAGTGATTTGTTTTTCCAAAGTTGGGGAGATCTTAAGGCATGTGTGAATTTTGGGACGAAAAGACAATATCGAATAATGGTATATGCCGAATGAATATTAATTTTGAATAAGCGATCAGAAATTTCACAAAAATTTTGTATTTGTATTTCTCCCTATATTTTTAACGAACGTGCTAAACGACTTATGGTTTAAGACACAACCGTAATACAACATCCAAACGACTTTTCACTCTGTGCAGTTACTTCTATCTGTATACATTCAGCCATATTAACAAAATTAGGGTTCCACTAGAGTAAATAATTTACAAAATTAAACTTGCTATTTATCTATGCTGATACTTAAGAAGGATATGTGATTAAATGGACGTCGATAAGTTTTTAACCAAGAAAGATTTTGAGAAATTGATACATATGTATGTTAGATGGCCATGGAGATCCACACACTTTATACGAGCGGATCGGTGTTTCGGTTGTGGATTTTCAATAACTAGCGACCAAACCAAACCTACACATTTTATAGTGAATAGCGAGAATGTTAAATATATGATTAATTTTGATTTTTTCTGGTGCCCACGTTGCGCATATTTTGCCATGTACGATCATTACCCCGAAGATGAATGTGGATATTGTACTTAGCGACAAAAGTTTTCTTTTTTTACATAAAAATAACTCAATTAATTATTGAGGTACAGGTAATACAATAATTAAATAACAAAGCAAAAAATATGTAGAGTAACGTGTTATTCAATCTAAATCACTGTTGTCGAATCTTTTGTTAATATAATAAATAATGTAGAGCATTTTGCAGCATATTCCTAGGTTTTAATAAGTTGCTCCCCTTTCGCTCCTCCCGCCCGCGCCCCATGCAGTCAGCGACTCAGCGACTATCACTAAGACATATTTCTTTCAAATATTTAATCACCTACAGTACTCGACAAACTTTATGGCCGCTCCGAACATAGCCGCATTACGCTGCGCAGAACACAAAATCAGGTATCAGCGGGACGTACGCGGGGCGTGGAGGCAGGGCACGCCCGCGCGCGCTGCCTTCCACCCGCTAGCGTCCTCGCCTCCCGCGCGTTAGTGTGAGTGTGCTAAGTTCGTACACGAGTTTACACGACTCACATAATCGCTGAGCTCTGACAGTATCGTCGCGTTTAAAATAGTTTCGTAGTGGTAGGTACTTCTTTATTGTTTCTCATTGCTATCGTTGTTTCTTGTTGTTATTTGTACTGATATAGTTACCATTGTCATTGATCATGCCTTGCGGTCGTTTTAATGTTTTACGTCGCCAAACACGAAAAATAGTGTATGACGTAGTAACGTTTATGAAGAAGGAAAGAAGTCTAGGCTTAAAAGTCCCTTCACCTAACTGAATTTACATTACTCGAATTTGATTGAATATGTAATTAAACAATATATGATAGCTAATCTAACAACGTAACTGAAGATTTTAATTTTCAATAATTACAAATATATTTTCTTGGTTATGACATGTCCACCCGACTGTACCATGCGCAAGTTCGTACCGATGGCTACATTCAGAGCGGCCATAAAGATTGGCGAGTACTGTACTTCTTGTTTTGCCTCTATTATTGCAGAACCACTAGGTCCACTTTCTGTGCTTCGAGAAAAGCGATCCTGCAAGGAACTCAATTCTCTTGAGTTCAAAATTTAATTTAGTACGGAACCAACTCCAGTTTCAATAAAATTAATTTGTCGTGTAGGAGTATTCGATGTAATACAATTGGGCACAAGGAGCGCAGTATAGTTTTTCTTAACTTTTCTTTTAGAAGAACTACTTTTTTTAATATTTGCCCATCTTTTTGCTATCCATTTTAAGGAATTATTTTGACAAAGCTAGAATAAAATAGCTGAATTGTAATGTTAATATATAGAGTATATTAACTTATAGGACATTCAGTCATTAAATAGTAGTATAATAGTGTTCAAATTGACTAAAAAAGTATTCCTCGCGACTCTAATATGACCAAATTTGGTGAATACAAGACAGCACGGGTTATACCACCGAAAGTTGTGTAATGGTCGGGATCCTGCCTTTTCGCCGAATATTGTTTGGCCGGTTATCACTTGCCCACCCACGTTTCGCCTATTTTTCACTTTGACGACTAACGATTGTCAAATTTTTGTATGATAACGTTTCATTTGGTAGAATTATTGTTAAGCTGATTATTGTAATGACAAAAAACGTTTGGGGCATTTATCTTTTGTTAAATTATTAGGCCAGACAACTTTTAGACGAATAACGTTTCGACTGTTCAGGTGATGTTTCAGGAAGTTAAGGTGAAATCGAAAGTAATCGGTTAGGTTAGGTTAGTATGCTGATAAACAATGCACGTCAACTGAAACAATGGCTGTTTAGGTTAGAACTGCGACCACAACGCTCGAGCCGAGCGAGCGAAGCGAGCGTGCCGCGGCAGCGGCTAGCGAAGTGCCAAAACCAATTCGCTTTTATTTCACTACACAGGGCATTTAAATATGCTACATCAGTTAGGTTAGAACTGTGACAATAAAAGGAAGACCAAACGTAAAGTTGGCAACTGTGAGATTGGGAAATAAAAACAAAATTATATCAGAAGTTGGCAAATGATTATTCTACGAAATAAAATTCTGCGAAACGTTAGTTGGCAAGTGATAATCGGCTGAACAATTTTCGGCGAAAAGGCAGAGATCTGTAATGGTCATAAAAAATAGTCGCATAGAAGTTTATACGACGTTTTTATTCGGCTACAAGTTGTATAAAGATAAGAGGCACTAAGTCGTATTATACGCTAAAATTACTTCAATACGATGTTTATAGAAATGTTTGCCGTGTGTGTAATTTTTACTTAAACGACTGAAAACTGTTTGTTGGGGAGTATCGTTAACGGATTAAGTTGAGGTTCTATTTTTAATAATATTAAGTTTCAATTCGTTCTATTCTCATTACCTGTCCTACTTACCTTAAATTGTAAATTACCCAAACAAGACCACGTTCGCACTATTTCTAAATTAAATATAAATAAACTTCAAGATGACATAAGCAACATTGACTTTGGTCCAGTTTATAATTCTAGTGATCCGCAGTTTGGTATGTTATATGTTATAAACCATCTACAACTTGCAATTCAGAAAAACACAACAAAAATATGTTTAAAAAACAAAAATTATAACATTAAGCCGTGGATCACTACAGGCCTTTTACGATGTATGAGACATAGAGATAAACTGCATATGAAGGCTAAATTAAATCCAGACAATTCAACTATACAATTATCCTATAAACGATATCGCAATTTTTGTAATGATTTGCTTAAAAAAGTAAAGACAAGCTATGACAAAAGTCAAAATAGCAAAAAGATTTGGCAATGTATTAAAAAGACGACATACACTAATAAACAACATGAGTCATCGTCAAGTTTATTACGCGCGCACTCATCACACCTAGAATCTGCTAATATTGCAAATAATTTTTTTGTCAATGTTGGCAAATGCCTCGCAGAAAAGGTTCCGGGTCAATCACAATACCTTAGCACTCCTCATAGCACATCTTTAACATCGTTTGTATTACTTGAAACTGACGAAACTGAAGTTAACAATATAATTATGTCTCTAAAAGACAGCTGTGCCGCTGGATGGGATAATATACCAAACAAAATCATAAAGCAATTCAAGCACGTCTTAGTTCCCCCGCTGACCAACATTTTCCAAAAATGTTTGTTTAGAGGTATATTTCCCAAGTGCCTTAAAAAATCTGTGGTAGTGCCGGTGTATAAATCCGGTAATAAAGAGCAAGTAAATAACTATAGACCGATTTCTCTACTGCCCTGTATGTCAAAAATACTTGAAAAAATTATTAATAATAGACTGATAAAGTACCTAGAGGACAAATCGATATTATCTAAGACACAGTTCGGATTTCGACCTAAACTATCGACAGCTGACGCCGTACATCACCTGACTGACTTTTTGGTGCAAGAACTTGACAAGGGTAACCACACAATAGGAATATTTCTGGATCTTTCTAAGGCTTTTGACACCGTCTGTGTCCCTATTTTGTTGCGTAAACTCGAGAACATTGGTATAAGAGGTAAACAGTTAGAATTAATTAAAAGTTACTTAGAGGATCGTACACAATGCGTAAAAATCGGTAACACAGTTAGCACTGATGAAAATAACACATCTTTCGGAGTCCCCCAGGGAAGCATCTTAGCCTCTACGTTATTCCTCATTTACATAAATGACCTTTGTAATCTACACATAAATCACGGTTCTATCGTATCATACGCTGACGACACTGCTCTACTTTTTTCCGCTGAGTCAGAAAAAGATGTTTTCGAGTATGCACAACATGGTTTTAATTGTGTTAATAAATGGCTTCAGCACAATTTACTAACACTAAATGCAGAGAAAACCAACTATGTTAAGTTTACCATACGCAAATTAACAGCACAACAAACTAACACACCACTGTATGCCCATCACTGTGGCGCCTTTCCTGGAATTCCCTGTGCGTGTCCTTGTATTAATGGCACAAATAAAATAAAATATCTAGGTATCATAATAGACGAAACACTTTCCTTCAAAGAGCATATCGAGTGTTTAAACGGTAGAATACGTAAGTTAATATATGTCTTCAAGAAAATGCGACATATTGCTGACCCAACATTAATAAGGCAAGTGTACTTTGCTCTATGCCAGTCATTATTAACATATTGTATTACGACATGGGGGGGCGCAGGAAAAACTTTGTTACTGTCTGTTGAAAGAGCTCAGCGAGCAATTCTTAAAGTATCAACCTCCAAACCGTTCCTATATCCAACTAATTCCCTATACCAAGCTTGTAAAGTATTAACAGTTCGACAACTATTTATCAAGAGTATCGTATTAAAGCAACACACAGCCCTTCCCTACAGCACTATATCTAACAACAAAAGGCGACACAATATAATATTTCCGACCAAAATGCAAACAAGACACGCATTCACATCCAAATTTTATATATTCCTGGGGCCGCTACTTTACAAAAGACTAAACGCATTAACTAACCTAATTCCTTGCACCTACTTCAAATGCAACAAAATTGTCACCAATATCCTTCTGAATATGTCCTACGAAGATACAGAAAAATTATTAATTGTGTTAAAATAATTATCTCAACAAAATACACCTTTACCTCAATTTATTAGTTGTAATTATTCATAAGATATTATAGATCTAGTATTAGTGTACTAAAACATGACGTACGTAATATTGTAGTAAGTAAGTGATTATATATTTTATAGTATCTAATTAGCTCTAATCGCCTGAAACACAGGTTTATCCTAGTTCAGGCATATAATCTTATATCAGGATCCTAAACTAAGCTTTTGTACTCTAAATAAGTAAATTGTACCTTTTTATTTAACAGAATAAATTGATTTGATTTGATTGATTTGATTCAAGGAATAGGTCGAATGTATTTTACAAACTAAATATTTTTTATAGATATGTTGCCTCCATACTTTAATTATTGTATTTTTATTTAATTTAACACTATTACCTAGTTACCTATGTAACTGGCTGTAAGTATGACTATGAAATATTATGGGTCAAAGATTTCAGAATAAATAGAAATTTGTAACATGTTTATGTAAGTTTCGGTTTCGGCTGAAACGGAGAGCAAGGCCGAAAGTTCGGTTTCAGTTTCGTCTAAAAAACAGTTTCGGTCGGACACTTGTTTTTATAAGACAAAAAGCTACAATTGTGACCTTTATAATTTTATTATGCTTTACTTCTAGTCGGGATCCTGCCGTTTTGCCGAAAAGGTTTTGACAAAATTTCATTATCCAAACAAATTTTAGCAACCTTTTTTAATACCATTGCAATATTTCGATTGATTTTTATTTGGTCAAATTTTTACTTGGCAAAATATTACCAAGTATAATGTCATTATGGCATTTGGTCTTTAATCAAATGATTTAATACAGCAAACAATCTTCAGACGATAAACGTTTGGTGATATTAGTTAGGTTAATTATTAAAAAAAATGGTTAGGTTAGGTTAAAACTGTGACCACATACGCACGAGCCGAGCGAGCGAAGCGAGCGGTGCCACGGTAATGGCTGGCGAGTGCCAGAAACGACTTGCATTAATAGAAAAAACAGATTGTTTTTAGTAGGTTAGCCGGAACTGAACTATTTAGATTAGGATAATTATTGATTTTGCGTAAAAACTGTAATTCTAACTGAAATATTTGACTAAATAAAAAATTTTATAAGTACTAGTTGGTAAACAAGTTATATTTCAAACGTTCATTCCCCAAACACTAGATTTCCGTTACAATTTTTTGTGAATAGATTTTTGCTGAGTAATAATTTGGCAAATGAAAATATGCGAAAAATTTTTTGCTAAGTGAAAATTTGTCAAATTCCTTTCTGTCAAACACGGGAGACCCCTTCTAGTCTTACTTTTAAAACTTTTGTCTTGGTTTTTTTTTAATTTAGATATAAGGATAAAACCAAACCACATAGTACCAAATGGATTTTTAAGTTATTTAATCATCAGATGAATTTTGTATATGTACTAGGACACACCTAAAAAGTGTTATATACGGTCTAAAAAGACCCTTAGCGAAAATCAACAACAATACTTCAACAATCATTCATTACAAAATTTTTTTACTTGGGCACCATACCTGGCAAATCACTACTTCAGGAGATTGAGGCTGAAAGTCACGATACATTTTCTAATTATTACAATATCGGTGTACATCTCGCGTCAATTTCTCTTATAATATATGTTTCCCGGGTATTATTTTTGCTCAGTATGACTTGGCATGATGTGCAAAACTAGTAGACTTCGGCTTGGTGATTGGTCTTTTGACACTGAGTATTTAAATGTGTTTTGGTACTCAGGTGCTGGCGTACATCGGGCACACGTCCCCGGAGGTGGTGATGGGGCGGCGGCTGGACGAGGCGGGCGCGTCGCCGCTGCCGCCCGGCGCCGAGGACGAGCTGGTGGCCACGCTCGTCGCGCACAGGAACCACGAGAGACACTACCTCGCCACCAGGGACAGGTCAGCACCACCTCTACACTACTTGTACATATAGTTCGATGGAGAGTTCGGTGCCGCGCTGAATGCGACGTAATTACAGCTGCTGTATCATAGGAGATTTGGATAACATTATGAGCGTATTCAAACAAAAGTGCAGCTCTGTAGGTGAGGCAGATATGTTGCGATATTATAAAACTTACCAATGAATTATCATATCAGTCGAAACTCCACTGAGCCACCTGCATCCATCCGCTGCCCGCAATCCCAACAAGATCGTCAGTCCACCTTAAACAATATATCGGAATGATCATGAGTACTGGACGTCAACTGACTACAAACGGAAGTTTGAAGATGGCGCGCTTCGACAGAGTCTAGTGTGACGTTCGCTACAGTTGAAGAGCGGGGTGACGGTTGACTGCTGAAGCGTTGATACCGGTCAAAAATCAAGCTACCCGTCGTCAAATATATGTAAGGTGTCTCATCTTCCAGTGAGTATTAGAGACAAATAGATAGCACTTCCGTGCTTCGTCATTGACGTGAATCTTACATTGCAGTTCGGACGAGGACGAGCCAGTGTGCGGTGTGCCGGCGACGACGTCAGGTCCGTTCGGTGTGTGCCGGGCGCTGGCGGCGCAGCTGGGCACGCTGGCGCCGGCGCGGCGCGCGCATGCGCACCTGCTTCGCCGCTCCGACCGCCTGCTGCGCGAGCTCAGGAACCTCGACGCGCAGAGGTACCCGCACACTAACTTACTCAACTATCCCACATTTAATAAGCTAATTTGTTGATGGAATAAAGCAAGAGAGATTTATGTAAGGGTCGTAGCAAATGAAAGCCCGTACTGTCTCATTTCTTATGCTGCCTTTGTAGTAGGGGCCCACGATGCTAAATTCGGATTTACTCGAGCGTCATTGAAACCTATTGAATTGCAAAGCTGAGAAGATAAAATGATAAAAATGTTAATAATGTATACCTTTTCATCGGTGGGTTTGCGGCTATAGATTTTCAAGCTTAAAAAAAGAACTGTTGCACTAATCCCTCCAGATAATCGTCAGATTATGAGAAAGCACGTCTAGGACGTTAGGCTGAAGCATATATATCTTAATCAGACGCGCTTGAGTATCATTCTTTTTGCACGTTCAAATAGTGACCACGAGTTTGCGTAACACCCAAATCGTCAAATTATTTAATGAGAGCCTTTTTTTGAGGTTCATTTTTGATCCCCTTAGAAAATCTGACATGCTCGATTTTTTTTTTTTTTGCATTTTGAAATCTTTCCTACGACCACCTCTCCATTATTCAAACTATCAGATTATCATTCCTACTTTATTAAAAATACCCAGGACATGGATGCTATCAATATCTGGCGCGCTCGAGTAAATCCCGAAATCCCTTCATTGACTCCCCTACTATTAAAAGAGCAGTCTAGCTAATTTTATGAGAGGGAATGAACGTAGTGATATATGTCAGGAACGTAGCTAATGCGGTCCGTACTCTCTGCCTACCATTTCGAGAAACAGGCGTGGATAAATATAGATGTATGTATGTCTAACCTAAGTGTAATTTCGTAAGCAGTAGTCATTTTTATTGTACACATATGCCAGATGCCGCGAAACGCACAAAGTGGCAGTGATATACGTTGGGAAGGGACAAGAGACTCGCAACGAAATCCTGTCCAACCGGTGCGGAAGTCCTGCTTATGAGGCATTCCTCGCTGCCTTGGCGTGGGAGGTAAACCTATATTTTATCAATATTGAAATGAATGTTTTTATTTACCCGTAGTTTTACAGGCGCTGTCTTATACAGTACTGGAAAAATTGAGGGATCAAACAAAAATTCCACATTTTTGGGCAATTTTCAACAGGCCGTAACTTCGAGAGAAATAATCGTACAGAAAATCAAAAAAAAGGAAATTGTAGCTGTCTAGTTTTTGGATTCGACCTTTAAAATTTTGTTACCTCAGCGGTTTTTGAGTAATCTATACTAATATAATAAAGCGGAAGAGTTTGTTTGTTTGTTTGAACGCGCTAATCTCAGGAACTACCGGTCGAATCTGAAAAATTATTTTTGTATACGATAGCCCAGTTATTCCGGCAGGCTATAGGCTATATAACATAACGCTTCGACCCTTTGGGGCCGGGCAAAAGGCTAAAAAGGCTAAAAGATAATGTCGGCTTATCTCAGGAACTAGCAGTCGGATTTTAAAAATTGTTATTGCCTATGATAGCCTAATTATGCCAAAAGGCTATAGGCTATATAAAATTACCCCACAACTTTTAGAGGCCAGACAAAAATAATAAAATGGTCAAACGAGAAGGGGGAGGGTTTGGTCAAGGGCAAAAAAAGGCTAAACGAATAGGATACAATCTATATGAGTATCGTTTTCGAGATTTTCGGGACGCTGATTAATAAAATGAAATTTATTTAGTGATCCAAGATGGCGGACGGGAAATCAAAGATGGCGAATGAGAAAATTTTAAAAATCGATATGGGTATCGCCTTCGATATTTTAAGGGGTGGGGAATCGCAATACAACATCTATTTCGTGATCAAAGATGGCGGATGGGAAAATTATAAAAAATCAATATGGGTATCGTCTCCGATGTTAAAAGGGATGGGGAATCCAAATACAACATCTATTTCGTGATCAAAGATGGCGGATAGGAAATCAAAGATGGCGGATGGGAAAATTTAAAAAAATCAATATGGGTATCGTCTCTGATATTTTAAGGAATGGGGAATTCAAAAACACCATCTATTTCGTGATCAAAGATGGCGGATGGTAATTAAAAAAAAAATCAATATGGGTATCGTCTCCGATGTTTAAAAGGATGGGGAATCCAAATACAACATCTATTTTGTGATTCAAGATGGCGGATGGGAAATCAAACATGGCGGATGGGAAAAACTAAAAAAATCAATATGGGTATCGTCTCTGATGATTTAAGGGATGGTGAATCCAAATACAACATCTATTTCGTGATCAAAGATGGCGGATAGGAAATCAAAGATGGCGGATGGGAAAATTAAAAATAATCTATATGGGTATCGTCTCCGATATTTTAAGGAATGGGGAATTCAAAAACACCATCTATTTCGTGATCAAAGATGGCGGATGGTAATTTAAAAAAAAATCAATATGGGTATCGTCTCCGATGTTTAAAGGGATGGGGAATCCAAATACAACATCTATTTTGTGATTCAAGATGGCGGATGGGAAATCAAACATGGCGGATGGGAAAAATTAAAAAAATCAATATGGGTATCGTCTCTGATGATTTAACCTTTCGACGACCGAGGACATGAATTCATGTCCTACAAAAAAGTCCCCTTGTTTACCGACGACATGAATTCATATGTCCAGATTCCGTCCTTCAATCTATGACGTTTTTTACACTGGCCTAGTACATTTGTAACGTAAAAAGTACCTTTCGAGTGTGTGCTGTTACGTTATCCCTACTAGGGGGTGTCTAAATGAGAAGCGTGGTTAAATGTTACAATAAAAATTGATTTAATTGCCAAATAAATTTTATACATCAATTAGCAAGCGTTACTTAAATGAAAAAGATTACGATTTATGTGATATTTAGAAAAATTAACACAGGGTCGCGTAGTTCGGCGAGGGGTGGGGTTTGTGTGGAGAATCCAGCTGCCGATGGTCCAGGAGATGTTGGTGACTTAACTCGGATGTAGCCGCCGCAAGAAAGAGCGCGCGAAGCCAACGCGTCCGCTTATATAGAGGCTCGCAGTGCGGTGGGGACGGAACATGCAGGCAGCCGGGAGGCGGTGTCGTCCCGACGTCACAGCGACGTCACACACTCCCCCCATTAGGCCAGAATTTTCCCATAGGGAAAATTCTGTGGCTGGTAGGCGGCAACTGCATTCGGAGACCCTGTAACAGATGAGTGGTAGTGGTGTCAGTAGGTTAAATACGAGGCAACTATTAACCCTGAAAGAGGAAAAAAACAAGTATAACCCTCGGCCATTCATACGTCACCAAGCATTGAACGTTCCTATAACCTGACATTCATCACATTCAAAAAGGCCTACACACTATCATACGCATGAACAAGCCAACATTCATTCAAGATGCGAGTCGCATTCATTATAATACACGACGCGCGAAGAGGTATTATACGTGAGTTTTATAGTAAATAGTCACCCAGTCTATGTTGGTAGGCACCACCTGACCACCCATATTCGATTAGTGAAGTTAATTGAGAGAGTATAAGTCGTAAACCAATATTACGATCTTACTATATTACGATACTACAATCATACGATTAGTTGGCAGTATCACAAACAAATTGCTCATTAACGTGCTCGATGCGAATTGTAAAAGCATAAAAAAGTGTTCATTAATAATTAAGTATAAAGTATGATACAATGTTTTGAGCCGAGTGACCGGCTGGCGTAAACAAGTGAGTCATCACTGCGCGCTTGGCGCCGGCCGCATTCCATTCTCGCGGACAAATAACTGGTTTCTGATTATGATACAAAATCGACAACGGCAAAAACACAATTCGGAATAGGTTGCATGTATAGTACATCACCGCAGGAGACAATCGATGACAAAGTGTACACAACCATAGCCAACAACACAAAAAAATATTCGCTGCACGATATAATGTATAGTACGTCGTCGAAGGAGACTGTCGACGACATAGTACACACTACCATAGTTAAAAAACACAAAAAAAATAAAACAATCGAGAATCGAACCACAGACCGATCCGACAACAACCTTTCAGCCACTGAGCCATAAGGGAAAAAAAATATTTTATTATATTTCGATCAGTCATTACCAAAGCTATAAGTAACAAGATATATGGGTACATGATTTAGCTGTAATTAGGAGTTAAAGATTTTTATATTATATGTAACGAAGTGTTAAGTTATTTTGGTGATTAATTCATTAGTGATGAGCATTAATCATTACATTCTTAAACTTTGTAGTGAGTTAATTTAAGATCTTTTATATGGCAATCACCAAGAGAAACATATCTGATATTTATATAGTTATGTGAAAGCTGGATAGTTATCAGATAGTTGGATAATTAGTTAGATAAATAACAGATTCTTTCAAAAATATTAAGTTTGGAAAACCTCTTCGACAATTTATAACAGTAATAACTATTCATGTTTTATGTTAGCATATTTATTCATGTTTTATGTTAGCACATTTATTCATGTTTTATGTTAGCATATTTATTCATGTTTTATGTTAGCATGTTTATATAAATCATTAACACAACACAATGCATTATCTTGTGAGTTTCGACTCGAAAACAAAAGAACCATTGTTGGCCTTCACAAATAATTATGTAGGTAATTATAACTCTGCATACATATGCGTCTTACATTGTTATTAATGACACTGTACCCAATCGTTTATAAACACATTTATGCTATAATAGAATAAGATTTAATTATTTCATTCAGCTTTTAGGTTTGAAATAAACGACGGTGAAATACGAAATGGTATTATCTTTAACTTGTAAATCAATTAATTTGCTTTAGCTATAAAAGTATAAAATTATTGATTTATGTAGAAATACCCACATTAGTTATTTAAGTATTGAAATTATTTATTAATTTGTGTGTAAACAGCCACTTTAGTTATTTAATGAGGTATAAATATTATTTATTTGATTTATATGTAAAAAGGCACGTATTTATTCAAGGAAAGAAGTTATTGATTCAATTTATATGCAAATACCCACTTTAGTTCAAGTTAGTTTCAATTCAATTAAGTTTGATAAATTCAGTTAGATATAATAACATTTGCGTAAGTACAGGAACACATTATAACCAGTACTATTTAAGATGGTTAGTAAAACCAGATGCATAGCATTTAGTAAAAAGGAAACAAGTTACATATTGACAATTAAGTAGTTTTCCGGCCGTCAGCGGCTTAATTTTACCCTTTATTTATCATTATATGTTTTATATATTTCAATAGAAACCAGACATTGAAAGAACAATCCTAGCAACACAAAACATTACAAAAAGAACACAATTCAATAATTGCGACGCAGGAATTTTATGATTGAGTTCACAATGAACAGTAAATGCATAATTAGATGCATTCTCAAATAACATACCGATAGGCAGTAACAAGGAGATAAAATCGAAGACCAAAAACAACGATTGTAGCATAATAAACATTTGACAAAACGAACAACTAATAATTCTACGATGATATTCGTATTTATATACCAAATAGACAAAGATTAAACTTTTTCATTGTTGTTAGTGAGCAACCTGCATGTGACACGTGTACATTTTATTAATAAATGAACGCGGAATTCTAGCTAGATACCTAGTATATAATACGCTAGCATCCTAGGTACGTTCATTCTCAGTCAGTCCAACTATGTTAGGTACACGTGGTATAATAAAGATGCAACTTTCTTAGTAAGAAAGAAAAGTAATAGTTAATTTTAAAAGATAATCGCCGTAGTAGGCGGTAAAAGTATTTAATAATACCGACTATAAGCATATATAATTATGTCGCCGTACAAAATCACTAGCAGAAGAGGTTATAGTAGAAAAATGAAAAGAAGTGAGAAAGAGAAGGGTGTGAACTCGTTCCATAAGTCAGCCAAAGCAGAATATTAGCAATAATAACCAGTAGCACTTAATTACCTTAGTGGCATTTAAAAAAGCTAATCGCGAAGCAGTACGATCAAGGTGACCTAGGCACGTCGTTAGTGGACGTGAGGTCATAAATCGCAAAATACAAAGAATGCGATCGACGAATGTGACCTTAGCGCGTCTTTAGAGGACACGTGGCCGCAGTCGAACGATTGTAACTCGTTACTTTGCGGTTGATACACAGCAATTATCACACGCGGTAACAGAAAAAGTTATAATATAGAAATGCTTACCAAGCGTAGTAAGACAAAATTTGTCTGTTGTGACCGGCTCAACACAATACCGACCTTCCGAGCACAACAGAACAAAAAGAGAAAATGTCTATTGTGATCAGCACAACACCACCGACTTTCCGAGCACAATAGAACAAGCAAAAAGAAACGACAAATGCCACTAAAATAATTACACACTGCTTAGGAACGATTTCACACATACACAAAAAATAAAAATAAAAAGACTCACCGGCAGCGGATTCTCAACAAAACCCTACCTATAATATTCCCGTGGGCGCCAGTGTAACGTAAAAAGTACCTTTCGAGTGTGTGCTGTTACGTTATCCCTACTAGGGGGTGTCTAAATGAGAAGCGTGGTTAAATGTTACAATAAAAATTGATTTAATTGCCAAATAAATTTTATACATCAATTAGCAAGCGTTACTTAAATGAAAAAGATTACGATTTATGTGATATTTAGAAAAATTAACACAGGGTCGCGTAGTTCGGCGAGGGGTGGGGTTTGTGTGGAGAATCCAGCTGCCGATGGTCCAGGAGATGTTGGTGACTTAACTCGGATGTAGCCGCCGCAAGAAAGAGCGCGCGAAGCCAACGCGTCCGCTTATATAGAGGCTCGCAGTGCGGTGGGGACGGAACATGCAGGCAGCCGGGAGGCGGTGTCGTCCCGACGTCACAGCGACGTCACACATTTTATCAATTATTTCAAATGGCATTGCATTTTTACGAATCATAGACAGGTATGAAACCTTCTTCTAATCCAATTTGATGTCAAATTAAAAAGTAAAAGGACATTTCATTTCAATGCGCGCGAAACTGTGAATTTTAGCAAATGTTTGCTATTGAAAAGGGGGAATTATTATAATGGATACATGCATATTTTTAGTTTTAATTGGAAAACCCATATTATACAGAATATAAAAATACAAAAAAAAACAAAAACATATTTTATTTTTGATTATAACACGCTACAATTGTCGATAGAACCGGTATTCTAAGATCCGTTCAAAACAGAGAGCTATACAAAACTAAATATACACTCAAATGTTATTATTATATTTTTTTAATATTGGCTATATAAGTGGGTTTCAAGAAATTATAACTCCAACTCTTGAAAACATAAACAAAGACCTCTCAGAGCGATAACATTCAATGTCTAGTACCGCGCGCGCGATGATGTCGTACGGCGCGGTCGTATAGCCAAATTGACGTTTTAGAGGGCGCGGTACTTGAAAGGCTAAGGGATAGTGAATCCAAATACAACATCTATTTCGTGATCAAAGATGGCGGATAGGAAATCAAAGATGGCGGATGGGAAAATTAAAAAAATCAATATGGGTATCGTCTCCGATATTTTAAGGAATGGGGAATTCAAAAACACCATCTATTTCGTGATCAAAGATGGCGGATGGGAATTTAAAAAAAAGTCAATATACGTCTCCGATGTTTAAAGGGATGGAGAATCCAAATACAACATCTATTTCGTGATTCAAGATGGTGGATGGGAAATCAAAGGTGGCGGAAGGGAAAAAATTTAAAAATCAATATGGGTATCGTCTCTGATGATTAAAGGGATGAAGAATCTAAACACAACATCTATTTCGTGATCAAAGATGGCGGATAGGAAATCAAAGATGGCAGACGGGTTTTTTTTTAAAGTCGATATGGGTATCGTCTCCGATATTTTAAGGAATGGGGAATTCAATATTATACATATAAAAATCTATGTTTGTTTGTTCATCATTTATAGACTCTGAAATGAAAAGAGATTAAGTGCTAAGTCAATGGTAACTTTGGAAAAGGGGCTAGGAAAAAAGGGAATTAAATAAAAACTCTTAAAAAGGCGATACGGAGTTCGCTGGGTCAGCTAGTTGTAGATAAACCAGCAACAAAAAATAAATCTATTTTGTTTAGTTTTATTTTTGGTCTACGGGCGCGGGAATTTCTTTTTTAGCTTAACCACTATAATGATCGGATACTTTGTTCATTTAGCTTTAATTTGTTTTTTTATACACCTTGATACGTCCACTTCTCGCCGAGATATTGGTCTTCAAATGCACACACACGTGGTACGCTTTGGATAACGCTAATGCCGGCGGTAATTATTCTCATCAATTCAATTTTTTTTATTGTTTTTGCTTTTAAATTTAAGCACTTTCTGAAGCAAAAATGTGGAAAAAGGTCGGAAATCCCTTCTTCTCATTTTTTTTTAATTCTGAGCTTTTCAGAGAAAAAAAAACAAAAAAAACAGCTCGCTGGATTAATTTGGTTTTTAGTAGGGTTTTTGTGGACATATTGAACTGTGAAAGGCACACTTAACATTAGTGGTTTCCAGTGGCGGATTAACCCTAAGGCAGAAAAGGCAATTGCCTCGGGGCGCGAGGCTCGAAGGGCGCCCCCGCGGGGCAAGAGAAAAAAAAATTTTTTTCGTTTTGTATCTATTCAACTTCTTTCTCATAGCGTTATCCCAGTTTCAGTCTGGGGTCCGCTTTTCTAGTCTAACCGGATTTGGCTGAATATTAGCTTTTAGCCACGGAGCGACTGCCTGTCTGACCTCCGCAACCCGAAGGGATAGCGATATTCCATGGTTTAGACTAGTGTCAGTTTGTTTAGAAGGTACTGACGCCCTGTAACGACTGTCAAAGATCTTCATGACAACCGGGACCGACGGCTTAACGTGCTCTCCGAGGCACGGGACAAGCGATAAATTAACAATTCAATACGCACATAACTCCGAAAAGTCATTGGTGCGCGCCGTGGATTCGAACCTGATACCCTCTGCATGGCAGTCTGTTGGTATATCCACTCGGCTATCGCTGCCTCTATCTAACACATTCACTATTTTAAAAACACATGATATCCAGGTAGGTAGGTTAGTTAGTTGGACAGGTGATTTCCGCACTTAGCCACAAAATTGGGCCATTGTGCGTGAGCAGCGACACGGCTGTCGCCTACTACTCATACCATGAAAGCTCCTTCCAGAATGCCATGAGTTGACCAATGTTACGTACCTATGGCTTCGCTCATGGTTCTGGGATTGTTCAGGAACCTCGTCCGTTGCTCACTCACGCTGGTGCAACTTAGAATCACATGAGCGGGTGTTTCTTCGGTCTTCATGCAGCCCCTGCATAGTGGGCTGTCCGTGACGCCAATATTGTAGAAGTGCTTATTTAGTGGACAGTGGCCGGTTATTATGCCAGTCAGATGCTTGAGTTGTTCCTGCTGGAGTGCAGCAGTTTTTGCGAGAGTCGTTTATTCAGTTGGGGGATGGCATCTTTGGATTGCCTACACTCTTTCAACTCTGCACACTCTTTTTCATGTTGTTGTAGCCTTGTAGGGTTCTCTCGCGTAACCACGATTTTAGTTGGCTGAACGGTATCGGAACAATTGGTTCGGGTCCCAGAGTTGTTGTGTCCGATCCTTTCCTTGCCAGTTGGTCTGCTGCGTCATTGCCCGTGGAGTCGCTGTGTTCTCGTATCCACTGAAGCGTGACCCGGTTCCTCGCTGCAATTTTCTGTAGCTCTTGGTGGCACTCCATGATTAGGCCGCTGTCAAAGCAATTGCCGCCGAGAGCTTGTAGTACTGAGGCACTGTCTGTGACGATGTACTCATCGTCACAGTGACAGGTCACTCACATTTCTGGCCGCGATCGCCGTCGCCGCCCTTATAATCCTAAAGCATTCAGCTTGGAAGATGGTGTTGAGTTTACCAAGCGATGTTAAGAGATTGATGTTCAAGTCATGGGAGAATACTCCAGCACCCGTCCCATACTTCGTTTTTGAGCTGTCTGTGTATACTCTAACCTTATACACGAGGTTAAGCCAGAGCTATCCTTGTGCTCTTTTTGCAGTTGTATGCGGTATTTTTTGTCAAAGACAAAGGTTTTGGGTATGAGGTCGCACATTTGATCTAGCATCGGGTTTTCGCTAGTTAGTGTCCTTTTCAGGCGTGCATGGGTTATTCGGTCATCTCTTCTCCGGAGCCCGACCTTATCGAGCCGGATCGCGGCGGCACCCCTTCCTGCTGGATGATGAGGTGCAGTGGTCGCAGGTCGAGAAGCACCTCCAATGCCGTCGTTGGAGTTGTTTTCATGCAGCCTGTTGTGGCCAGACAGGCGAGGCGTTGTATACTCTGTAGCTTGCTCTTGACTGTGCTTAGTTGAGTGCGTGGTATCCACACTACTGCACCGTATGTGAGCATGGGGCGTATTATGGCAGTGTAGACAGGTGATGAATGGATTGAGACCCCATTTCTTGCCTATTATTCTCCTGCACTGCCAGAAGATTGTACATGCTTTTGTTGTTTTAGTGGTGATGTGTTTATTTCAATTGAGCTTATGGTCGAGTGTTACGTCCAGGTACTTGGTTGAGCTCCGTGCCTAAATGTTTTGGTTTTCTGGTCATACGGGTGTTCCTTTTGTTGGTGAAAAGTACTAGCTCCGTTTTATTTGGGTTAACCGTCAGTTCGTGGTGGTTGCACCATTGCTCCATGATCTTGATGGCTGCTTGCATCCGATAATGGATCGTGTCTTCCGAGTCTCCTTTGATTAAGATGGTTATATCATCTGCGAAGCCGACCGTGTAGAAGCATTTGTCATTCAGGCTTCTCAACAGATCGTCTACCACTATGTTCCATAGCAGGGGTGATAGGACAACTCCCTGTGGGCAGCCTTTTGCTACTCTTGTGGTGGTGTTAACCGTGAATTGAATAGCCCTTTGTTTCAGGAGTTGATCGATCCAGCCACTGACGGTTTGTTCAACTCCGAACTTGTCAAGGGCTCGGCTAATGCTGGTGAATTTAGTTTTGTCAAAGGCGCCTTCTATGTCAATGAAGGCGCCTAAGGTCATTAGTTTGTCAGATCGCGCTGTCTCTATGGTCCCCACTACGGAGTGAAGCGATCTGCCACTTCTGTAGGCGTGTTGTTGCGGGTGTAGTGGTCTGCGTAGCAGTGCGCCTTCCCGCAAGTACCTATCAGCGAGCCTTCCCGCAAGTACCTATCAGCGAGCCTCTCCAGCGTTTTCAGCAGGAAGGAGGTTAAACTGATAGGTCTGAACGATTTCGCTTGTGTGTAATCCATTTTGCCCGGTTTTGGGAGAATATGACTTTTACTTCCCTCCACCTTCGTGGTATGTGACTGTGCGCTATAGATGCTCTGTATAGCATATACAGAGCATCTGTGTCATCAGTAGCTGTGGCACAATCGTTGTGCAGCCCCATTTTAGAAGTGCTGGTGTTATTCCGTCCAGGCCTACAGATTTATACGGCTGGAAGCTATCAATCGCCCATTTCAGCCGGTCCACGGTAACCATGTTGTTGGTTATCGTCCAATCTGTTTGGGTCGGTGGTTTGTGTTCTGATTGTTCCCAATCACAGTCGTCGGTCACAGTGCAACCTGGGAAGTGTGTTTCGATTAGCACTTGGCATATTTCCATGTCTGTGATTGCGTAGGTGGCATCAGGCTTCCTGATGGAGCCTAGGGTCTTGTTGCTGTCCTGGAATAGGATCTTTTTTACCCTGGCTGCCTCGCATGTGGAGTTAATGTTGGTGCAGAAATGTCGCCAGAACTCTCCCCTGCGGAATCGTATGCGTTTCTTGTAGTGCGACTGGGCTTCTTTATATTTGTTCCAATCCGTGTCTTTCCTTGTGTTTTTGGCCGGGTTGAAGAGTTTCCTCAGATTACGCGTAAGCTTCTCCATTTCTGATCCCCACCATTGGGCTTTACTACTTGTCTTCGGTAGTGTGGTGGGGCAGGCTTGTTTGTTGCTACGTTGTATGCATTTCGTTAGTAAATTAGTGTTGCCACGCCTGTGTTGCCACGTAAATTTTTCCATCGAACGTAGATTTATTTTGTTGGTAGTATTTTTTTACTTATTGTCTAAAATGGAACCTACTCATAATACCCACATTACCTCATATCGGACACAGATTAAATGACACTCTGTATAGTTTTATCAGTAACCCGTGGAATAGTAGTACTGTTTGAATTTTATAGATTTTTTAATAGATTTCTAGTGCCTACCTAGTAATTTTGTAATGCAAATACTTTATGAGTGAGGAGCACCAATGACCTGTTTGCTTTGGGCGCCGGAGATGGTTAATCCGCCTCTGGTGGTTTCCTAAATATTTTCGATCTAGCGCTTGATTTTCCAAAAAAACACCAAAAGTCCTTTTTTAGTTGCATTTTCAAATTCATGTGACAAAAAGAAAAAAATCTTTTTCAGAAAAGCAATGGCTAGTCGTTAAGGAGAATTCATTCAAATTCTTGAAACCCACCTTCAACTTTCAGTGCGATCATTAGTTGCTGAGATATCGATAATCAAAGACTAAAGGATTCTTTCCCATTTGAAGACCGATATCTCGGCGAGAAGTGGATGTATCATGGTGTATAAAAAAAACAAATCAAAGCTTAATGAACAAAATATCCGATCCTTATAGAGGTTAATCTAAAAAAAAATTTTCCACGCCAGTAGACCACAAAAAAAACTTAAAAAATTTGTTTTTTTTTTTGTTGCTGGTTTTTCTACGATTACTCAAAAACCGCGGAGGTTACAAAATTTTAAAGTTCTAATCCAAAATCAAGACACTTGCAACTACAATTCCCGTTTTTTTATATTTCCTGTGTGACCATTTCTCTCGAAGTTACGGCCTGTTGAAAATTGTCCAAAAATTTTGAATGATTTTTTGATCCCTTAATTTTTTTCGTTTAGTATATGTTTCGGTAAATAGTCCATTCCATAAGTAACGATGTCGAGACGCAGTAATTACATAAAACTCATGTACTTTTTAAAACTAGGTGTATTTACATAGTGTAATTTTTAAAGAGTATCAATTTTCATGCTGAGCGTTAAATAAGTTTCCGTTTCTACCAAGCAATAGTATAATCGCATCAGGCTCACCAGTTCACCACTAAAGAAAAATGTTACAGAAATATGCGCAGAGCGATCCAAACGGAAAATAGAAATTTATAAATATATTTTTTTCGCTGCTTTCTAGAAATGATAGGGATAATTTTTCTCGTTTTGTTTGCTGAGTAGGTAATTTTGTTGGTGGGTTCGCACTGCTTGTGTTGGAAACTGAAACATACAATTAATGAATTGATATTTATCTTATTCATTTCTGTCCACCTTAAAGCTGCCAGGAAGAAGTTGCTTATAGTGATAAGGCTACCCATTGTATTTTATACTGTAACTTAGCTTTCTTGTTTTTGTATTATGACAGTGTACATGGTATACCGAAAAGGCCTCCAGATGTAATATAGACAACGTCATTTTGTTAAACCTCCGTACCTATAAAGGAAAAAGCGGTTCCCTTTTCATCAATTTGGTAACATCTTAGCCCCGTGTTTTTGGGCCCCGTACGACTATGCGTTTATGTATGTTGTCACCGCGCTCATGTGTTAATTATCTTGCGCGGGTGGTACAAGTACATGAGTGTGTGTGCGTGTGTTAGGTGGAGCTGGAGAGTCACGTGGGGTTCACGGGCGGGCTGCGCGGCGGCGGCGGCGGCGGCGTGTCGGCGCCCTACCTGGCCACGCTCACGCTGGAGGCGCTGTTCCACGTGGCCACGCGCATGCCCGCCGACTCGGCCGACGCCGTGCTCAACAAGACGCGCCACCTGGGCAACGACGAGGTGCACGTGGTGTGGAGCGAGCACTGGCGCCAGTACAAGCGCGACACGCTGCCCACGCAGTTCTGCGACGTGCTCATCGTGCTCTACCCGCTGCCCGGCGGCCTGCTGCGCTGCACCGTCGCTAGGAAACCCGACGTTAGTGCCTCATTCACACTCCATTGTACTACTCGCACACTCGCCGGTTTGTGAGCTAGATATTGACGTTGTGTTGTATGTGTGTGTGCAGGTGTGCGTGTTCGGTCCGCTGTGGGAGGAGTGCATCATTCGGTCGCGGTGCGCGGCGGCGCTGGTGCGGTGCGCGGCGTTCGCTGGCGGGCGGGCCGTGCGCGCCACCATGCCGCTGTACCAGCACGCGTACTCGGAGCGCGCGCGCTCGCTCGACGCGCTCGTGGCACAGCACACCGAGCCCTCCACCTTCGAGCACTTCGTGGAGCGCGTGCGCGAGCCCGTACCGCCGCCGCCGCCCCCGCACGGTAACTGCCCCGCGCCCGCGCGCCCCGAGCGGCGGGCGCGCGCACGACCCCCCGCCCCCCTCGACCCCTAGCTAATGGCGCGCGTGCGCTGTCGCAGATCAGGGCAGCGGGCGGCTGGCGGCCGCGCTGCTGGACCACGGCGCCAGCGCGTGGGGCGGCGGCGCCGACTCGCACGGCGTGTCGCCGCGCCCCGCCAAGCGCCTCGGGCCCTTCAAGCGGGCCGGCGCCGGCGCACAGCCCGCCCCGCACACGGCGCCTCCCCTGGCCGCGCCGCCGCCGCTGCTGGCCCCGGGCGCCGCGCCGCGCCGCCACCGGTGAGCGCCGCTCGCCCCGCTCCGGTAACTATGTTGTCCGCTTCTTGAGCTTGCGACTGATTTCGTCTCGCCCGCACTCGCGTCGAAGCCGACGTATCGACTCGCGGTAGGCGCGCGCGTCGACTCTCGGCCGCGGTAAGGCCCGACCCGCGCAGATGTAGAAATTGCCTCCGGTCGCTAAAAGTTGTTATGGTGCGTAACGTTACTATAGGTATTGATATATTGTAGGTATACCCGCTCCGTTTTTTACCTGATACCGAGTAGTAAATTAAACTGAAAATTAACACTATTATTAACAAATTTGAGCGACACTCGAATACAAACCCAGCCAGTACTAAATCGATGCGTCTGACGGTACAGTGACCGGCCGCGGTCGATATCCCGTAAGTTTTCCTCGTAGCGCGTGCCCTCGCGACGCTGAAATGTTCTGTGAACGTCTCCGCTCTGTACCTATCTTAGTTAATTCGTCCATAGCGAGATTATACTTACTACTAAACGGACTTAAAGGAATTTTCATGTACTTAATATTTTGTAAGCTTTTAATATCTGTAGAATCTTTGCATTTAAAATGTAATGTACATGCTTGCTGTAGACTTGTATGTGATGTGCTACGGTAGAGTTGTCATGTTTAAAACATTTCAACAAATATATTTATGTAAATGTCTTCTAAATATTTATAAACTAAGTACCAACTATAATCAGCAACCATTCGACATTACATTGATGTTTCTGTACATATGTAAACTAGACGTAGAGCTTTAACTGTTGTAGGTTTGATTATACGATTCTATTTATTATTTGCATAATTGAGATTTTAAACGTATTTCCGTTTCGTTGTTATTATTTATTATCTGTTTAGCGCGGAAGTATGTCATTGGGCCAACACATGTGAATGTAGTGAGCAGGTAAAACTAGTAACCAATCCGAGCAATGCCAAATGTACAGTGTAGTCTCAATATTATCACATTCGCACATTTCGTTTTAACGCATGTTACAGTATTAGATGCAACCATGCTTATACACTAAATTATTTTAACATTTTAAGTTGGCTATTTTATTATACCTAATGGTTTTTATAATTAATTCCTTTTACCTCTGATTTTTATTTTAAATTGTATATGTCCTGTATGTGGTCGTACCCGCCATGTTCAATGGCCGCCATTTTGTATATGTCCGTGTAACGGACAGCCCGACCAAATACAGGACTGAAGCTACATTCCAATCTATTTGAAAATATATTTTAACAAATATTGAATAACTAACAGCATTAACGTGGTGGTAATATTGTGTAACAATGACTTGCATTTATGATTTACCTGTGGTACACACACATCGACAAATCTGATGCATTCCATTCAAAATATTTTTTTTGAAGAATCTGTATTGTTTCTCACTATATTAAGTCGTATTCAATATAATAGTTAATTATTATTTATTAATCTGAATGATTATTTCCACTTTTTAATTTTAAACAGTATTTTTATAGTTGTTAAGACTGACACAAGATTATGTATTGCAAACACTAAGTATTAAAATGTTATATTTTATTAAAACAATGTGGTGGTATTACTTATAACTTATTTGAGCTAATTTATTATTGCTAGTAATTGTTGATTGAGATAGCTTTGAGAATTGTCACTTACAATAAGTATTCCAGATATTAACCCACAGACATTATGTAATGTAACCAAATTTTTATATTTAAAACGATGTAAAAATAAAGTTTTGTTAAACTTTTATATGCTGTTTTATTGACTTATCTACCAAACAAGTGTCGCTACAGGCGTTCCCTTTTCTTTATATTACAATGGCAGATTCCGCAGCGTACACGGTGAAACGACTACTTAGTAAGATAAACATGTAGTGAACTGGACCAGCCCGACGCACGGTTTTAAATAACCTAATTAATCTGTACAGATTGTATAGGTCAATTCGATACTCTACTTAGTTATATGAGTCTATGCTCTACTTCTCTTTAATATTGGCAACTGCCAATATATCAGACAAGTATCTTTATTATGTACTAGCTGACCCGGCGAACTCCGTATCGCCTTTTTAAAGTACCTTTCTTAAGACGGCGGATGGGTAATCAAAGATGGCGGATGGGAAATTTCAATAAAATAATATATTGATTTTCCATCTGCTATATTTGATCACGAAACAGATGTTATATACGAATGCCACATCCGTTATAACGGCGGAGCCGATACCCATATTGATTTAATAGAATTTTCCCATCCGCCACCTTAGATTTTCCATCCGCCATCTTCGATTGCCCATTTAACATCTTTGATCACGAAATATATGTTGTATTTGCATTCCTCATAGTTTAAAACATCGGAGAGGATACCCATATTGACTTTAAATATTTTTTCATCCGCCATCTTTGATCACGAAATAGATGGTGTATTTGTATTCGCCATCCCTTAAAACATCGGAGACGATAACCATATTGATTTTTTAAAACTTTCCCATCCGCAATCTTTGATTTCCCATCCGCCGTCTTTGATCACGAAATAGATGTTGGATTTGGATTCCCCATCCCTTTAAATATTGGAGACGATACCCATATTGATTTAAAAAATAAATCACATCCGCCATCTTTGATCACGAAATAGATGGTGTTTTTGAATTCCCCATTCCTTAAAATATCGGAGACGATACCCATATCGACTTTAAAAAGAAATCCCGTCCGCCATCTTTGATTTCCTATCCGCCATCTTTGATCACGAAATAGATGTTGCATTTGGATTCACCATTCCTTAAATCATCAGAGACGATACCCATATTGATTTTTAAAATTTTTCCCATCCGCCATCTTGAATCACGAAATTGATGTTGTATTTGGATTCCCCATCCCATTAAACATCGGAGACGATACCCATTATGATTTTAAAAAAAAATCCCATCCGCCATCTTTGATCACGAAATAGATGGTGTTTTTGAATTCCCCACTCATCGATATATAATACTACCAGATATCGTGTCCGCGCCAAAAAACCGTCTCGGCAAATAACGGCTCGCTTGACAGCGCGATCGTATATTGTGTTTAGTTGGTTTGAAACACAGCCAACAGCCAACAAATCAGAACAGTAGATGCATGGAGTCGATTTTTATTTTGCAATATTTTTTTAATAATTTGTTACCAGAACATCGAAATTGGTTGTTTAAAATGGGTTAAGGCTATTTGAATTATTGTTTCTTTTTTTAACCGCTTACGACACCATCTACTCCCAAACTAAGCATAAGCTGGTACTTGTAACATTGTGTACATAAATGTCCTTTAGTACTAATTAAAAAAATATATCTTAAAAATAATAAAAAAAAATTATCAAGGTTATCTTGGCTACATTGTGGATGCTCATGGCTTAAGGACTGACCCAGATAAGGTCAAAGCCATATTAGACTTTCCCAGTCCTACTAATAGGAAGGAGGTTAAACGTTTTCTAGGTACAGCGTCTTGGTATAGGCGTTTTATTCCACATTTCAGTACCGTAGCAGGTCCTCTAAATAAGCTTACTTCTAATAAAAAGAACGCCTCTGCGTTTCAATGGAACCCGGATACTGACAAGGCTTTTCTAGAATTAAAATCCAAACTAGTTCAAGCACCTGTCCTTGCTTGTCCTGACTTTAACCTTCCTTTTGAGGTACACACTGATGCTAGCAATTTTGGTATCGGTGCAATGTTAGCTCAAACTATTGATGGTGTGGAACATCCAATTGCGTACATGAGCCGTTCTTTAAGTAAACCGGAGAGGAACTACAGCACAACAGAACGGGAGGCTCTTGCCGTTCTTACTGCTCTTGAATACTGGCGCTGTTACCTTGAGACCGACAAAACCTTCTTAGTCTACACTGACCATTCTTCGCTTAAATGGTTTATGACTCTCACTAATCCAACTGGTCGGCTTGCAAGGTGGGGAGTTCGCCTTTCTTCTTTTAATTTTGAAATAAGACACCGCCGTGGCAAGGAAAATATTATCCCGGACGCCCTTTCTAGATGTCTTCCAGTTGACGTTATTTCAAACGACGATGTTTCCGCGGCTTCAGGCCCTGATACTCAAGATTCTTGGTATCTGAAGATCTTCCAGGGCTGCCAGTCTAATCCTATAAATTTCCCAAATTACAAGGTGGAAAATAATGAATTATATAGGTACATGAAAACTAAGGTTGACCTTACGGTTGAATTTGCTTGGAAGAAGGTTATTCCTAAAGAACAACAAGCAGACATTTTAATTCAGTGCCACTCTGAACCTATTTCTGGTCATTTCGGCGTGTTTAAGACATATAAGCGCTTAGCACTTCGTTTTTATTGGCCCGGTATGTATTCTAGCGTAGTTCAATTTGTTTCTAACTGTGAAACGTGTCTAGCTCATAAGCATTCTACCCATGGTGTCTCTGGAAAAATGGGTAGGCCTAAAGACGTTTCTCGTCCCTTCCAGGTTCTATCAATCGACTTGGTTGGTCCATTGCCTTCTTCTCTGAAACAGAATCAGTTTATTTTCGTTGTGACTTGCTGCTTTTCTAAATATTGCCTTCTTTTTCCACTTCGTCGAGCTACTTCAAATTTAATAGTCAAACACCTAGAGGATGACGTCTTTCTCGTTCACGGAATACCTCAAACTATTATTCTTGATAATGGAAGTCAGTTTATTAGCCGAGATTTGGATAATCTTTTCAAAAAGTACAAAATTCCTAGCATACATTTTACTCCCAAGTACACTCCACAAATCAATACAGTGGAAAGATATAACAAAACAATAATAACTGCTGTTTCCAGTTTCGTAGATGGGGATCATAGATCTTGGGACACCAACCTTCCTCAAATCCAATTCGCCATTAATAATTCTGTTAACGAAAGCACGGGGTATACTCCATCCTTCTTGGTACACGGAAGAGAGTTAGTCGTTTGTGGTTCTCATTACATCGAATAGCCAGATCTAGCAGACCTTATATTTCTACCACGCGATGCTTATGCTGCAAACTTAGGTCAATAGGGAATATGCATAAAATTTTAATTCGTCTCCTATATTTTTTTTTCGAATCTTTATTACCGTCAGATTATAATCAAAACGTATTTTTTTCATTTAATTATTATTTAAACCCATAAAATATTGTTTTAAAAGTGGAAAATAAAGGCGGGCAATTCAAACTTACAAAACGCGTCACCATTGGTCGAAACGAAAAGTGACGTCAGCTGGCACGCCATGCTGTTTATACGCGTCGATATTCATACTGTTTTAGTGGTATTTGCGAGAAAAATACTTTAAACCTGTGTTTCTGTGGTGATTTCTAGTGAATCTGAGTTTGTAGTAAATCTAGGACTATGACTGAATCTGATTAAGTCAAAGCTCAATCCGAAAATCTACCGAAAATGGATACATTTATGATGACAGCATATTTTGTATCAAATCTTAATTTAACATGCAAGGTACCTATTATTATGTTATTTTTTATATATTTTAGTCCGTCACATTGATTTTTATACATAAATTGAACACAGCGCGTTAGAAAAATATTAAAACATAACCAATACTTACATAACATTCGTCATTAACATCACTGCAGAACTCCAATTTAACGGGTATATCATAATAATTGGTACGTGATATTATTACAGTTCACACACAAGTACGATAAGTTTTCTTACTTTTAGCACATAATAAGTAGATAAATACTTAATGACTTTATGTACCTAATAATAATATTGTCCTACGAACGAATCCGGCCACGGCGGTTTATCTTTTTATGAGACTAGCCAGCTGCACAGAAAATGATATGATGTGTGATACTATATTAGGAATAAGTTTAGGAAGGTCTGTAGAGAAAGTTTAATTCAACTTTTTGGAACTAGGCTTGGTTTGTTTTAAACCGAATTTTGTACTGAATTAAAACTTACATACTACTAATTCACGCTTCGTTGTATATAAACAGCATAATAGGAATGCTAAATGACCTTCACAAAAATATATTTTATTTATTTATTTATAGACTCACGCCTCTATCCCCGAAGGGGTAGGCAGAGGTGTAATATTACACCCACATTTCGCCAGGAATTTTTACGTCCCACGTAATAGGGGGCGAGCCTATTGCTGTACCGGGCACATAACCAGACTCCGTGCTGCTACTGAGAATTTCCTAATGGAAAAACCCAATAACACTTTGCCCGACCCGGGAATCGAACCCGAGACCTCCCAATCCCACGCGCACATTTATGCTGCGATACCAACGAGGCAGTAGACAAAAATATACATAAACACTATAATTGAGGTACATTTTCCCTTCTCAACAGTAAAGGTTTCGAATATTCACATCGCTTGGAATAGGAAAAAAACACTTTATCGGTTGTACTTTTACTAGTGTTTTAGCACTTCGGTACCATACAATACTAGTAAGAACGTTTTTTAGCTTTTTCCATGATTTGTAAAGCAATTAGAACTTAAAATACGTCTAAAGTAACTGAAACGCTTAGAGTTCACACCACGTGACCTGCCATGTGACGTAATCGAAAACGCGCGTTAAATGGCGGCGTTTGAGCGGCTCGATTTTATTCAATGTTATCAATTTCACTTTGCTAAATAATTTGAATACTTTTAAACCTATTTATATTTTTTTCTGTGTTATAGTGATGAAAATGATTATTTTACGTCATAAAAAAAAATCATCCATATTCCCTATTATCGCCAATATTCGATAAAGTTCAGGTTGCTTTGTGGGAAGCTCATGTAAAAAATACACAGCATTATAACTTGCGCCGCAAACATGCCGAGTTTAGTGTGGGCGATATCGTTTGGAAGCGTTGCTACTTCCAGAGCGATAAAGATGCTCATTTTAGTAAGAAGTTAGCCCCTAAATTTCAAAAATGCCGGGTAAAAGTTAAACGATCACCATTAGTTTACGTTCTAGAAGACATGAATGGTCGCGACCTTGGCGTTTGGCATGTTAAGGATCTCAAGCTTAAGAGATACCCGTAGTAAGTTAATTAATTTTTTTTTCGGATTTCAATAAGTTGAAATCCTTTTTCTGGGAAGAGGGGTAATGTAACATTGTGTACATAAATGTCCTTTAGTACTAATTAAAAAAATATATCTTAAAAATAAACAATAAAAAAAACAACTTAAAAATAAACAATTTAATTTAAACTATTTACAAAATAAACAAATGAATTTAAACTATTTACATACTAAACAATTTAAATATAACTATATAAAAAAAAAAAGAAAAACGGCAAGCAATGCGGACAACCACATTATTTTATATATATACCGAAGTACCGGTTCCTCATCGCCGCCCGCCAGCGGCCGCACGCCGCGCGCGCACCTAGCTATCACAGGCAGTCCGTAGCCGAACCTCTCGAGGCACGAACGCTGTCGCCTTGACTAATTTTCTCACTGGTTAACCGTCATTACGAAATATCAATCTTGAACGTAAAGTTATTTACGAATATTTTAAAACTTTAATATCAACTTAAGAGTGGATTGCCTTTCTCCATATACTTAAAACTGTTGTAATTATTAATTTAGTGACCGTGATTCCCAAACTTGGGTAAGTTGTGCACATTTATTTATAAAGATTTCTAACGGCCGTTACCTACCTGTTGTATTATATTCTTTGTGTTAATTTTAGAGGTACGAGTCCGACTAAATATTGTAGCTTTATTCTATCCTGTGTGTAATGCTTATAGTTGCCTTTCTTCCACTATGTTATACTTAAACTTTCAAAGCTCAACGTTTGTAACCGTCTCTGCTTGCTTACATTTACTATTAATTTAGATTTATCACACTTAGAATTCTTCCGCCATTATAAGCCCTAAATTGCCAATCTAGTTCTTGCCATGCATCCTAGCGTTTCCCGTGCGCCCCTTATACCGGCAGCTTAATGATTCGGCCTTTGTTCCTAGGAATTACGTCACGGTTCAACTGACGTAACCGGATTCCCAGTCTTCTTCATCGCCTGAGTGGAGTGTCCGAGCTGACCTGGACTACGCCTGGAGGACGGGACCTCGCCAGGGAAGTGTGGTAGGCTAGACAAGTGCGCAACGACCTAGGCCGAACCTTACAATTTTTTTTTAATATACCTTAATTTTTTTTTTTAATTTCAAAACTTAGTTTTATTTCTTCCAAATTCTTTGTTCACGTCTAATATACGTGACATACTGTGAATACTAAACATTTGATAGACATATATAGCTACTTCTTTTTCTAAATACCTGCATATTATGCATAGAGACACCCAGACCAAGACAAACATTCATGTTCAAGCACACAAATTGACTTGAGCGAGAATCGAACCCGCGACTTGCGGTGTAGCAGTGGCTGTTTACCTATTAAAGGTGTGCATTCAGAGCCTATGTAAAAGCATAGATAAATATAATACTATACAGTACAGATGGCGCAAGTCGAACATAAAACTTGGCCACGTTAAGTCCTTATTATTAGATCTCTATTTTTATGAGTACTTGTTAATACCATAAATAATACAACAGATGGCGCTAGCGACGAAAAAATGGGAGTCGATGGTAGCGACATCTTACGTCTCATTTTGTAAGCAATGTTATTTTAAATTAAAAAGAAGAGATGGCGCTATAATAAAAAAGCATTCTGTCTAAAATATTAACAATAGATATTTCACCTTGTCACCCAAGTGTGCCTCATTTCAAGGTTATAACACGATCAACCGATCTAGTAGGTACCTATTTTACGTATGTACCGGTGGCGGCGGTGGCGTTAAAATATCTAGCGATATTTTTATGACTTCGTGTCTTTCCGTTCAAAATTTGGAATGCACTTTGTACACTGTTCCATAAAGCTGATATTTGACATACTTACGTAAGTTTGGTGGCTATGTTACGGTAACATTGAAATGGTGCAGTGATGAATGACCTTGTGAATGCACCTTGATCTGATGATGAAGCCGGGAAGGTGGTTACAGGAACTACTAAACTACATATGTTAAACTACTCGTGTTTGGGCTCGTTTAAATTGACTTGACAAAACCTATGACCTTGTGAGTGTGCCTTGGTCTGTTGATAAAGCCGGAAGGTGTTCACAGGAACTCCTAAACTACACATGATAAACTAGTCGTGTTTGGGCTCGTTTGACAAGACTTGACAAAACCTATGACCTTGTGAGGTTGCCTTGGTCTGATGATGAAACCGGAAGGTAGTCACAGGAACTCCTAAACTACACATGATAAACTAGTAGTGTTTGGGCTCGTTTAAATTGACTTGACAAAACCTATGACCTTGTGAGGTTGCCTTGGTCTGATGATGAAGCCGGAGGATGGTCACAGGAACTCCTAAACTACACGTGATAAACTAGTAGTGTTTGGGCTCGTTTGAATAGACTTGACAAAACCTATGACCTTGTGAGGTTGCCTTGGTCTGATGATGAAACCGGAAGGTAGTCACAGGAACTCCTAAACTACACATGATAAACTAGTAGTGTTTGGGCTCGTTTGAATAGATTTGACAAAACCTATGACCTTGTGAGGTTGCCTTGGTCTGATGATGAAGCCAGAAGGTGGTCACAGGAACTCCTAAACTACACATGATAAACTAGTCGTGTTTGGGCTCGTTTGACAAGATTTGACAAAACCTATGACCTTGTGTGGTTGCCTTGGTCTGATGATGAAGCCGGAAGGTGGTCACAGGAACTCCTAAACTACACATGATAAACTAGTAGTGTTTGGGCTCGTTTGAATAGATTTGACAAAACCTATGACCTTGTGAGGTTGCCTTGGTCTGATGATGAAGCCGGAAGGTGGTCACAGGAACTCCTAAACTACACATAATAAACTAGTCGTGTTTGGGCTCGTTTGACAAGACTTGACAAAACCTATGACCTTGTGTGGTTGCCTTGGTCTGATGATGAAGCCGGAAGGTGGTCACAGGAACTCCTAAACTACACATGATAAACTAGTCGTGTTTGGGCTCGTTTGACAAGACTTGACAAAACCTATGACCTTGTGAGGTTGCCTTGGTCTCTATGGGGTGTAGGTCTGATGGTCGGTGGTCCCAGGGTCTGTGGTGCATGCTACTGATAATATACTTACTATACTAGGTGGTGCTTTCCTTTGAGTTCTACTTCGTGAAAATTGTTATTCTTAATTTATATTATTATATTCTTAATTAAATTGGTATTCAGGCAAAATTAATGTAACCTAAATGGCGAACCCCTGGCGAAGCGAACATCGAGATTGCAAAAGGGGAATAGGTAACTATTAAAATGTAGAAATGAAACAACAGTTCATTTTATTTTTTTATTTATGAAACCATGATACCTCAACAACTAACAAAAAATCTTGCAAAAACGTTGGAATTTTTTCTCTTCAACTTTCACGGGAACGAAGTCGCGCGCAAAAGCTAGTCATTACAATTGGTTTATTAATAGGGAATATGCATAAAATTTAAATTCGTCTCCTATATTTTTTTTTCGAATCTTTATTACCGTCAGATTATAATCAAAACGTATTTTTTTCATTTAATTATTATTTAAACCCATAAAATATTGTTTTAAAAGTGGAAAATAAAGGCGGGCAATTCAAACTTACAAAACGCGTCACCATTGGTCGAAACGAAAAGTGACGTCAGCTGGCACGCCATGCTGTTTATACGCGTCGATATTCATACTGTTTTAGTGGTATTTGCGAGAAAAATACTTTAAACCTGTGTTTCTGTGGTGATTTCTAGTGAATCTGAGTTTGTAGTAAATCTAGGACTATGACTGAATCTGATTAAGTCAAAGCTCAATCCGAAAATCTACCGAAAATGGATACATTTATGATGACAGCATATTTTGTATCAAATCTTAATTTAACATGCAAGGTACCTATTATTATGTTATTTTTTATATATTTTAGTCCGTCACATTGATTTTTATACATAAATTGAACACAGCGCGTTAGAAAAATATTAAAACATAACCAATACTTACATAACATTCGTCATTAACATCACTGCAGAACTCCAATTTAACGGGTATATCATAATAATTGGTACGTGATATTATTACAGTTCACACACAAGTACGATAAGTTTTCTTACTTTTAGCACATAATAAGTAGATAAATACTTAATGACTTTATGTACCTAATAATAATATTGTCCTACGAACGAATCCGGCCACGGCGGTTTATCTTTTTATGAGACTAGCCAGCTGCACAGAAAATGATATGATGTGTGATACTATATTAGGAATAAGTTTAGGAAGGTCTGTAGAGAAAGTTTAATTCAACTTTTTGGAACTAGGCTTGGTTTGTTTTAAACCGAATTTTGTACTGAATTAAAACTTACATACTACTAATTCACGCTTCGTTGTATATAAACAGCATAATAGGAATGCTAAATGACCTTCACAAAAATATATTTTATTTATTTATTTATAGACTCACGCCTCTATCTCCGAAGGGGTAGGCAGAGGTGTAATATTACACCCACATTTCGCCAGGAATTTTTACGTCCCACGTAATAGGGGGCGAGCCTATTGCTGTACCGGGCACATAACCAGACTCCGTGCTGCTACTGAGAATTTCCTAATGGAAAAACCCAATAACACTTTGCCCGACCCGGGAATCGAACCCGAGACCTCCCAATCCCACGCGCACATTTATGCTGCGATACCAACGAGGCAGTAGACAAAAATATACATAAACACTATAATTGAGGTACATTTTCCCTTCTCAACAGTAAAGGTTTCGAATATTCACATCGCTTGGAATAGGAAAAAAACACTTTATCGGTTGTACTTTTACTAGTGTTTTAGCACTTCGGTACCATACAATACTAGTAAGAACGTTTTTTAGCTTTTTCCATGATTTGTAAAGCAATTAGAACTTAAAATACGTCTAAAGTAAATGAAACGCTTAGAGTTCACACCACGTGACCTGCCATGTGACGTAATCGAAAACGCGCGTTAAATGGCGGCGTTTGAGCGGCTCGATTTTATTCAATGTTATCAATTTCACTTTGCTAAATAATTTGAATACTTTTAAACCTATTTATATTTTTTTCTGTGTTATAGTGATGAAAATGATTATTTTACGTCATAAAAAAAAATCATGCATATTCCCTATTCGGCCTTACAAGCAAGTTATGCAAACGTGCAAGTTAGTTATTTAGATAATTAACTCAAATCCAGATGTTGGCAAATTAATATTTTTAAATTGATAAATTAGGTAGTTTTTTATTTCTCAATTAAAGTGGATAAACAGAATTAGATAAAAAACTAAATTTAACTATTATAAAATCATTTGTTTTGTAAGAATCGTAATTTTGAAGCTGATTGTAACGATTTTTTTTTAAATACCTGCAACACTTTCAAAGTATTTCTTACTTGAATTGAACGTACGCGATCGCGTCTCGCGTTTTGCCGATCCCCGATCGTAACGGAGTACTTTTACTTTCATGGGATATTATTCCTTACCGCCTTACATTTACGGAACTTTGTCGCGCAAAACACTAAAATATTTGCAACACTTTCAAAGTATTTTTTACTTGAACGTACGCGTACACGTTTCGCGTATTACCGACTCCCGACCGTAACGTAGTAGGGTAAATACGCTAAATGTCGGCATCCTTTCGGTTTTTCTGTTTTGAAATCGGTCTGGCACCATCAATTTGCAACGAAAGGATAGCTTCCGATGCGGTTTTGGATAGTTTGATAAATCTATTTCATGTTTATGGGCATAAGGTTGACATTTCTACTACAAGGAAAAAGTACTAAGGTTTATATGCGTCGAGAACGAAAAAACCCTAGTCGGCCATTCACGGACCATGGTCGGTCGCGTTTTTCCCAAATATCGGCCGGGTATAGGATGTTTTAAATTAACACGGATAAATATTATTAATATGATTTATTTTGGCAGGAGTTTCACTAAGTATACGTTATTAATCGTATTTGTTTAATAGTAGGTACAGTATTTTTTTATTTGCACTTAAATAACGTTAGGTAAGTATTACAATTTATAACAAAGCAAACATCAAAATAATTATAATTAGTTCTGGATATCTTTTCAAAAATAATTCATACCATTTTTGGCCCAGAGTATCATTATTGAATATATTTATATTTTTAAGCTACGTAATTAACATGGGTTAAGGTAGCAAGTTCCCCCCCCCCCCCCGTGGGATCTCCACCTTGTCGTGGTGGGGGGGCTCAGTAACCGTGGATTGGTCACCCGCGGTGAAGCTAAGAGGGATCCAGGAGGGGACGCTCCGCGTGGGCTTGGAGGGGCCTGCGCAGGATGCGTCCAACGGTGCGGGTGCGGGGGACAGTTCTGTCTGTCCCTCGCAGTCGGGTGCGGTCGCGGTAGGAGAGGCGTGTCGGTGTTGCGTTGCCGCGCGCCCTATCTCCCGCGACCAAGTGGGGGCGCACCATTCGATGCGTCGCGGTGGGGCCGCAGAGGAAGAGGAGATGCGGTGTTGCGTTGCCGTCCTCCCTATCCTCTGCGGCCGCTGAGCGTTTTGGCGGCGGAGTCCAACACCTTAATCCGTCGCCAAGGGGGTTTTGTTCGGGGCCCGCCTGACCATCTGGCGGGCCAATACCCGTCGGAGGGTGGCGACGAGTGCTTTGGTGATGCCCCACCCTCCGACACACGGGTACATGGCGGAAGTCGAGGTGGTTTTTAGTGGAAACACCACATACTCCGGCTCTTATTTCCCCCAAGAGTCGGAGATCCGAAGGGATTTTCCACCTCGTAAAACAAAAAAAAAAAAAAGCAAGTTCCAAAGAGCAATTTATATCTTATATTTCCATACCATAATAAGCTAATATAAATGTTTTCAATAATATCAACTCCTACATTTAAACTTAACTCTTTATATTATAAATAAATAAATGTATAATAAATATTTAATTTTGAGAAAATAAGAAAAGTAATCAACCTGTATAGTTGGGCTCAAATTCGAGGCTGGTCGACATTACGATCTTTAATGTTTCTAAAGCCGGCCCCTATTTTGTGTACATTATTTCTCGAGATTCAACTAATATCACCCCGGCCGGTATTTGGCGATTAAACGTAAAATAGATTTATTTGCCTATATGCGTTGCAAATTATCTTATTAAGGCAATGGAATTAGTACAATTGGAAATTATAAAACAGACTGCAATTACTTTTAGTCGCCCACGGCCGAGAATCCGGTTTTAATTCAAAATTGGTATTCTATTGGCGGCCTCCTATTTTCCCTTTAAAACAATACGTTAAACATTGAAAAATCTATCTCAAAATATAGTAAAAATCACTAATTACTAATAATAATGCTTAAAACAATAAAAAAGGAATGTCTGACCGTTCTAATATCAATCCCCGAAGTGTGGGTATTCACAGCAAGTAAGGTACTTTAAATATGAAATTGACGCTTCGACGGCGCAATCGCTACTGACGCTCAGTGTGCGAAGAGTGTGTAACGTAATTGGAAAGTAACGGTTTGTACATATAGATTATGAACTAAGATTGTAATTCGAGTGGCAAATTTGTCACTTCAATACGTTTTAAATGAACGCAAGCCGAAAATGTGCAGACGGCCGAAGTTTGGGGAGGAGCCGACGTATGGCGTATTTACCCTACAGATACTTTTATGAAATAATATTCCTACCATATATTTACGAAACTTTGTCGCGCAAAACACTAAAATACTTGAAAGTATTTTGAGTACTCGGGATTATAAAACTTGCAAGGTTTTGCGCGACAAAGTCCCTTAAATATATGGTAGTAAGGAATAAAGAACAATGGCCACTTCTCATACATTGAATGACCTGATTATGAATTATTGCGTATATAGATAAAATGTACGAAAACAAGTAGCTCTATGATCAAGAAATTATACGGTAAAGACAGTTTTTCTTATAAAGGTCTAAGAATTACATAATACACCGAAATTAGTTCGTATTAATTTGACAGAATCTCCCATGTCCAATGTCACCGGCGGCGTCTTTAACTCTTTACCATAGTAAAAACAGAATAGTAAGCTAGCTAAGGCCGCTCGGCGAGTTAATTGCCTACTCTTGCGTTGACGCACGGGTTGTCACTTGTTTACACCGCGGCGCAGGCTTTGTCGGCGCTCGCGCTTTTTCGCCGCTTTTTTAAGTGATCGCGCTGAATACTTCACAATTTAAGCTTGAATTTATTTTTTCTCAAATGCCTACTGACTACCGTTATATAACTATCTAAATGCCTTTTTTAATGAAAAAAAGTAACAAGTTAAATTTACTGTCGTTTAACACATTTTATATTATTAATAACGTTTATTACAAAACTGAATGTATATAAACAATTCAAGCGGGCGAGCAGTGAAGTACCTACATGAACACGCTCGATCAGACGCGCGGCGCATCCCGTACTGAATCCGCGCCGAGCTTGCCGCGCTCGTGAGATTGTGTGCGTGAAAAGTGCGTGCGTACACGGCGCCGGCGACTCACGCGTACATTCAAACCAGCGCGGCAGCGCAGAGGCCGATTTGTATGAAGCTATTTTACTATTCTGTTTTTACTATGTCTTTACGTCAAAAACGTTCCGTTGCATTCTTATCCAATGCTTTCAACGGCAGAAATACATTTATATTTATCTTTATATATCTTTTAACATAAAAAATACATTAATTTATGATCTGCTTTTAACAACTTGATTCAATTTTTATATAAAATTAAGTTTTCTCGAGGTTTTGACAAAACCAGTTGCTAAAGATGTGGTATAAGTGGAACGGAACGTAGCTAGACAAGGAAGTATTATTATTTTCGGGCACAGATAATATAACAATGCAGCGAATAAAAAATATTTTGATAAGGATGCGTTCACGAGTTCTAGAACATCTTTACAACCCAAAACTTTTCTTTTTACCTAGGCTTCTATAAAATATAATTGTAAGTGAAATCATTACACTAAAAAATAACCTTAATATTAAAATAAGTTTTATCTCTATACATGTTTAGTTCAAAAATGGCCATTCTTCTTTCCATGAAAGTATTTAGAAAAGTCCATTACCTAATTTTGCGATAAACATCCTTACTCATATTAAGATAAGGTTTATTTTTCAATACAAACTTGCATTACCAGGGCGTCACACGAAGTTTTCTATACTCGAGTACCCAAAACTTGCAAGTATATTGATACCTGGTTTTCGACCCTGGTATTTTTATAGAGACGCACTTGGTATACTTGGTACGCGATTTTGCAATTGTGCGACTCATGAAGTCATGACTATCGGCATAGATAAATTTAATACTATACCTATCAGGAACCAAGCGAATGAGTTCTAGACTTCTAGAGAAGTCGGCTACCAAAGTTTAAAAATGCGTTTTGTTTTTTTCATAAGCTTGATTTACAACAAACCTACTCAACATCAACTGTTTATTAGTTGCTATTGTCTGTTCAAGATACGAAAAAAATAAAAGGTAAAAAATATGCTGTATCATTTATGATTTGAAGGGACAGGCGTATTTTTGTAAAACTAACTGAATCTTTCGCTTGGAGTATTTAACTTAAATCTAATTTTGTTGCGAAGGCGACATTAAAAGAACCATTTTATGGTTTGTTTACATTTTATTTTTTCGTATCTTGAACAGACTATAGGTACCTACCTATAAATGTAAGACGCATATTGATTAACATAATTTATGACAATTTAATATATAATACTACTAAAGTAACAAGTTTTTATTATGTATAAAATTTAAATTACGCTACTTTTACGTACTTAAATGTAAAAACAAAACGCAATCGCTCGACTAGGTACCTATATAGGTACTTTTTAAAATAAATGCTCATAGCCGTTCATTGGTTAACATAATATCTTACTTTTTCAAATATTTGATGTCTATTTAATACATATTTATTTATTTTACCCTCTACAGATTAATACCAAATTAAATATATACATACGTAAAAGCGCCATCTATGAATGCCGAGTGAAAGTTAACTCATTGTAACGTTTTACTACAAGCTAGTACGTATTTTGGCCACCAGAGCAACGAAGTGCACATCATATTTTTCAAAAATATTCATATTCAATTAAATGTTTCATTTTTTAATTTAATCATAATAAAGGGATTTTTTAATTAATAAATATCATATGTTAGAACTTTATTTTCTTATTTATCATTTATGCATGAAATTCATCAATAACAATCGATACTAGTAAAGCCATCTGTTGAGAGAGTTAAGAATGACGGAAAACGTTCTAAGGAATGAGACCCCATGGTAAAAGGCTTAATGTGCTTATTAAATGTTAAATGTCTGTTGGTGAACCTAAATAAATAAATAGAACTGTCCTTGTACCATGAAGATTGAAGATGAATATAAAGATACCTATCAAATTAAGGTGTATTTTTATTTGTCACATCCTGCGATATCTACCTTGGTGAGCCGTCGACAATTAATACATTTGAAAACAGGCGTACTTACATTTTTGTGTACTATGCAAAAAAAGTAAAAAAACATTATACACAAAAAAGTAAGACAAATCTATAACTGCAATCTATACTAATATAATAAAGCGGAAGAGTTTGTTTGTTTGTTTGTTTGTTTGAACGCGCTAATCTCAGGAACTACCGGTCGGATCTGAAAAATTCTTTTTGTATACGATAGCCCAGTTATTCCGGAAGGCTATGGGCTATACAACATAGCGCTTCGACCCTTTGGGGCCGGGCAAAAGGCTAAAAAGGCTAAAACATAATGTCGGCTAATCTCAGGAACTAGCAGTCGGATTTAAAAAAATGTTATTGCCTATGATAGCCCAATTATTCCGAAAGGCTATAGGCTATATAAAATTACGCCACAACTTTTAGGGGCCAGACAAAAATAATAAAACGGTCAAACGAGAAGGGGGAGGGTTGGGTCAAAGGCAAAAAAAGGCTAAACGAATAGGATACAATCTATATGGGTATCGTTTTCAAGATTTTCGGGACGCTGATTAATAATATGAAATTTATTTAGTGATCCAAGATGGCGGACGGGAAATCAAAGATGGCGGATGAGAAAATTTTAAATATCAATATGGGTATCGCCTTCGATATTTTAAGGGGTGGAAAATCGAAATACAACATCTATTTCGTGATCAAAGATGGCGGATGGGCAATCAAAGATGGCGGATGGGAAAATTTTAAAAAATCAATATTGGTATCGCCTCCGATGTTTAAAGGGGTGGGGAATCCAAATACAACATCTATTTCGTGATTCAAGATGGCGGATGGGCAATCAAAAATGGCGGATGGGAAAAATTTTAAAAATCAATATTGGTATCGTCTCTGATGATTTAAGGGATGGTGAATCCAAATACAACATCTATTTCGTGATCAAAGATGGCGGATAGGATATCAAAGATGGCGGACGGGATTTTTTTTTAAAGTCGATATGGGTATCGTCGCCGATATTTAAAGGGATGGGGAATCCAAATCCGACATCTATTTCGTGATCAAAGATGGCGGACGGGAAATCAAAGATGGCGGATGAGAAAATTTTAAATATCAATATGGGTATCGCCTTCGATATTTTAAGGGGTGGAAAATCGAAATACAACATCTATTTCGTGATCAAAGATGGCGGATGGGCAATCAAAGATGGCGGATGGGAAAATTTTAAAAAATCAATATTGGTATCGTCTCCGATGCTTAAAGGGATGGGGAATCCAAATACAACATCTATTTCGTGATTCAAGATGGCGGATGGGAAATCAAAAATGGCGGATGGGAAAAATTTTAAAAATCAATATTGGTATCGTCTCCGATGTTTTAAGGGATGGCGAATCTAAATACAACATATATTTCGTGATCAAAGATGGCGGATAGGAAATCAAAGATGGCGGACGGGTTTTTTTTTAAAGTCGATATGGGTATCGTCTCCGATCCTGAATTCAAAAACACCATCTATTTCGTGATCAAAGATGGCGGATGGGATTTTTTAAAAAATCAATATGGGTATCAACAGCAATATTTAAAGGGGTGGGGAATCCAAATCCAACATCTATTTCGTGATCAAAGATGGCGGATGAGAAATCAAAGATGGCGGATGGGATTTTTTTTAAAGTCATATCGACTTTAAAAAAAATCCCATCCACCATCTTGAATCACGAAACGGATGTTGTATTTGGATTCCCCATCCCTTTTAACATCACTGACGATGATTTTTTTAAATTTTCCATCCGCCATCTTTGATTTCCCATCCGCCATCTTTGATCAAGAAATAGATGTTGTATTTCGATTCCCCACCCCTTAAAATATCGAAGGCGATACCCATATTGATTTTTAAAATTTTCTCATCCGCCATCTGTGATTGCCCGTCCGCCATCTTGGATCACTAAATAAATTTCATATTATTAATCAGCGTCCCGAAAATCTTGAAAACGATACCCATATAGATTGCATCCTATTCGTTTAGCCTTTTTTTGCCTTGGACCCAACCCACCCCCTTCTCGTTTGACCATTTTATTATTTTTGTCTGGCCCCTAAAGGTTGTGGCGTAATTTTATATAGCCTATAGCCTTTCGGAATAATTGGGCTATCATAGGCAATAACAATTTTTAAAATCCGACTGCTAGTTCCTGAGATTAGCCAACATTATCTTTTAGCCTTTTTAGCCTTTTGCCCGGCCCCAAAGGGTTGAAGCGTTATGTTCTATAGCCTATAGCCTGCCGAAGTAACTGGGCCATCGTATACAAAAATATTTTTTCAAATCCGACCGGTAGTTCCTGAGATTAGCGCGTTCAAACAAACAAACTCTTCCGCTTTATTATATTATTAGTAATAGATTAGATAGTATAGATAGATGTAAAAGCAAAATATGGTTATTGTGGGTTATCCTTGAAAGATAGACATAATTATATCTACCATCGCGGACTTTTTTGTAGATCTATTAAAGAGGTACAATCCCATCATACATTGTTTTGTTATAACTCAAAAGGTTTTGGCAGCGTTTTCGAGGAAAGCTCCCGATCGGCTCATTTTTTTCTGGCGCGTCGAACTAATATCGTCGTAATATCGTCAGTTTGCACAAAACCTAAACTTATTATACATTAAAACCTTCCTCAGGGATCAGTCTCGATGTTGTTGAAAACCGTATAAAAATTTGTCCAGTACTTTTCGAGTTTTAAGCGAACAGACAGACAGACACCGCGGCGGGGGACTTTGTTTTATAATATGTATAGATTATAGTACCTACGCAAAGACAATAGAGGTCAGTGGGTTAAACAGACGGACTCACTACGCAAGCTGGGAATCAGACGATGAAATCCAACACATATTTGTTCTAGAGTCAAACAAATCGTCTGGAATCTCGTAACGTAAACAAACTCCCAATGGGAATGAACATCTGTGTTTGGCGTTTGTAGACTACGAGAAAGCCTTCGAGCCGATCGAATCCGCTTATTGCTACAGTCGGTCCTACGGTGCCATATTGACTACAGATACGGCATCGCACCTACAGATGCGAAATGCTCAAGTGTACTTACCCTACTCAACTGCAGCGATGGGTGAGGGGTATGTTACATCGGATTGGTTCCAATTGCCACCATGGGAATTCGAAAATGTTTCATTTGCCATCAGGGGTGGCAGCTGGGGGTGCGATTGCGACTAATCTGTTATATCCACGAAATTGTTCACCGCTGCGCTGGAAAAAGTGTTTTAGACTAGGAAGGACTCCGCTTATACATCAGCGGCGAGTAAATTAGATATCTACTCACTTTCGATTTGTTTAAGCTGAGATATGGTCGCTCATGAGCCTTATCAAAAGGCTCAATGTTACTCAGAGGACTACGGAGAATGCAAAGCTCGGCGTTTTCCTATGAGATCGAATCAGAAATGAGAATCAAAGTCATCGTCGTAGCACTGTCAAGGCCCGGCATCCGTTGGGCAGGAAGGTACTAGAGAGTTCTAGATGGCCACGCAATGGACGATGCGGAAGGGGTATGCCTCCCACAAGGTGGACCGACGATATGGTTGGGAAAAATTGAAAAATAATTACTGGTGTGGGCAAATTCGCGTTCGCAAGACTCCTTGCAAACGCGAATTTGCCCACGCTATGCGAGCGCCACTGGCTGTAGATAGCATCTCTATCAAGGTTTGAATTACGTTTCGGTGGGCATAATATGTATCATACCCACTGTTAGTGAGTAGGTACTTACATAGGTAGTTATGTGTAGGAAATTCAGGGTCTATTATGCTTTAGCGGCGCTGTGCGACGGTAGGTACCTGCTAATTTCTTAACAGACATAGGTATCTAAATGTAGATACAGACTTTGCGAGGCATGCGACAGGAACGGCACACAACGAATGCCTCTGCATGATGAGGCGTGCGAAGCAAATGACTCGTTTGGCTGTCTTCATGTTTGTTGCGAGGCATGTGCTATGCACAGATGTGCGCGTGTGCGCCGAGCAGTTCGTTGCGTTTTGCATTAGTTACCTACATATATAAAAGTAACCGGTTAATATGGGATCAAAAACATAATTATTATTACAATAAAAACATGTGGCGTTTAATTTTGAATGAAGTAAATGTACCTACCTACATATCTACCTACGCGTAGCTGAACTACCTACCTATAAAAATAAATAATAGCATCTTGACCACAGATCACTACTAAATGACTGTGGATCGGCACGAGCATGCGCGGCGCGCTGTTTGGCCCGAAAAGACGCAGTTTTATTTTGTCAGTCGAGGCGGGCGTGAATATAGTACGCGACGCATACCTCAAACTTGCATGCGTGCTACTTCCTCAAGTAGGTATGTAATGCTCGCACTGAGGCACTTTGATCTTGAAACGTTTGCCGACATTAGGTACGTTGGCTCGCTCTCGCGTGCGTATCAAATGCTCCGCCACGATTATAAAGGTACCTACACACCTTGCGAGGCATTCGCTGTGCGCCGTTCCCGGCGCATGCCTCGCAAAGTCTGTATACGGCTTAATAAGAATAAAAGATCATTGTAACGCCTTGGCGCACGTACGCCGCGATGTCGTCCGCCTTGTGGTGAGTGTAGGCGGGCGATGTATAAGGGGGTGTGCGGTACGGCAACCCACTCTTCACTTTTAGATAGCGCATCAATAGCATGATATGATACCTACTATCAATAATTAATTAATCAGTCCGATTTCAATTACAGTTTCAGGATCGGTCTCGTTGGTCTATAATTGCCGGGTATACAATGAAGGCCATAGCCGAGATTGTTCATAGTCCGACAAATCTATCAACGTCTAACAAAAATTATACCGTACGGGTAGTTTGTGCTACCAATAGATTCAGGGCCGTCTTAAGCCGCGCAGGGGCCCCTGGGCACAAAGGAACTGGGAGCCCTCGGGCACACAAAAATGCCCAATAAAATGGGTGATAAAAGCAGATTTTTATTAGGAATTATTTTTTATAATATATAGTGAATTGACCTGGTGAATTGTGTTTTACATATATGTGTGCCGCGTGTGCTAAACACAGTTTTGATCGAGATCCTAGGATCTAGGAGAACAAGCGGAAGTTCAGCTGCGCTTTCAGACTAAGCAAGAAGTCTTTTGCATAAGCACCAAATATTGGTGCACCAAAAATTGGTGAGCAACATAGAACTGCTTGGAAGATATCTCATGTTGTGCTTGCTCGTCGCTGGCCAAAGCTGCCCAAAGAAATTCCTGCCAGATCTATTTGCCGCGACTGAGGAAGTCTAATGACAGTCTGGCAAAGACAAGGCTAGTCTTCGACCAACTACTTGCCTCGAATTCGACTTTGGATATTAAACAAGACTTGCATCACAGCCATCCTGCCTTTTAAATATAAAACCCATGACCTAACAATGAGGTGAATAGAATGTTCTTCTCTGTACACATATACATAATCTCACGCCTATATCCCCGAAGTGGTAGGCAGAGGTATATTACTACACCCCACTTTTCGCCAGCTTTATTTTAGTCCCACGTTATAGGGGGCGAGCCTATTGCCTATCGGGCACATTACCAGACTCCGTGCTGCTACTGAGAATTTCCTAACGGAAAAACCCAATAACACTGCCCGACCCGGGAATCGAACCCGAGACCTCACAATCCCACGCGCAAATTTATGCCGCAAGACCAACGAGGCAGTCCGTTCTTCTTTGTATTTCATGACAAGTCACGAGACTTATTCCTTTATAAAGCGTAGACTTAATTTTATAATACTATGTAAAAAAATTAGTCTCCGTATCTGCCTGACTGTCGGTATGAACGCGATAAACTAGTTGTACATAAAACAGCAAGGTCTTTTAAAAAGGTACCTATCTAAACGAAATAATCTATATATTGAAGGAAATTACATTAAAATGATGGCAATTTAAAAATATCAGACACTCTATTTACAATTCTGTTTCTGGTAAAATTGTACTGTCTCTGACATAAATGTTTTAAGAAAATAAATTTGGAAGGAATTTTACGCTTCTTTGGGGGCCCCCCAGGCAAAGGGGGCAATGGCCCCGTGTTGTTATGGTAAATACGGTACTGAATAGATTCGATATCTTTACTAGTACTGGGCTATCGATAGTCATCGAGTGGGTTCATTAATTTTATTACATATGAATGGTTCCCACCAAGAACTTAGGGTCCCAAGCCAACCTCACCTGCAAGTGGTGCACCTGCCGATCAACGGACGAGGCTCTGGCAAACAAAATGTCCCAATAAGCGGCAATAGGCTCGCCACCTATTACGTGGGATCAAAACACTAGCGAAAAGTGGGCGTTTAATATGCCTCTGCCTACCCCTTCGGGGAAACAGGCGTGAGTCTATGTATGTATGTATGTAATTGTATAATATGGAAACCAAACCAGAGTTTCTTTGCAACATTCAACTGCTGCCAATCAATTTTATACTGTGAAGAATGCCGCGGCGATAGCCCAGTGGTGTAGGTGTCGGACTGCAGAGACGAAGGTCTCGAGTTCGATCCCCAGGTAGGTACCCCGGGGCGGGGCACACACCTCTAACTTTTCGAAGTTTAATGTGCATTATAAATTAATTATCGCTGGTTTAATGATGTGCCCGGTAGATGGCAATAGGCTCGCCCGCCTATTATGTGGGACCTAAAAATTCATGGCGAAATGTGGGTGTAATATTTACACCTCTGCCTACCCCTTTGGGGAAACAGGCGTGAGACTATAAATAAAAAAATAAATAAAACATTACATTACAATAATATATTTGGTACATTTAATTATATGATAATGGTAATAAATTTACATTACACATTTATGTTTTAGGTAATTTATACATTCCACCTTGCAGCACAAGTTGATGAGTCCTCACTTTTGTATCTAAAAATTGCCTAAGTTCTTGTAGACTGCACTCTGTGCCCGGTGCTTGAGAAGCAAACATCTTCAACATCTGATGGATTCGGTCTAAGGGCAGGGAATCCAAGTTTGTTAGCATACCCACAATATAGGACCAGAATACTTGTAGTTCTCCTTCCCTTTGATCATGAGCAGATGCCATCACACTCTCAGTCTCATCATCCTCACAGATCATCTCTTGAACCTGGTTAGTAGCCACACTGGCCTTATTAGCATCAGAGCCATCCACCAAAACATACAAGTCAGTACTCTTCTCTGTAATTAGACCCATTGATTGCCAGTAAGTTATTTTGCGCCTCAAGATAGTCACAGGCACTTTCATAGCTTGGTGCAATTCATCTATGTGCCACTCAGGCTTGTCTTGAAAGTGCATTATTAGTGTTGCATTAAATGGTGAAACTGTTAAATCCAACTTCTTATCACCAATCTCAATTTCAATGTTCACATTGCCAAGATGAGGCTTCCAACTTAGAGTTCTATTTCCTTTCAGAGCCTCAAATGACTTTGTGTAAGCTTCCAAGTGGCGTTTTATTTCTTCTGGTAATTCCAAACTTTCATCCTTGAATGGTGGCCAAAATTGTGCCGATAAAATCATTGCATTTGAAGTAAATTTCTTATTCAAAGTTTCTATTTCTTTGTCTTGGTGAATAAGTGCATTAATTCTCTTAGAATCTGATATATCCTTGAGCATCACTTCACAGAAGTGAAGTTGTGACTCCCCAAATCTTAATTTCAATAATTCCAAGTACCTTATTTCTTTTTCTGTATTTATTGCACTTTGTGCCAGCAACCTGTCAGCTAAGAGTGTTCTATATTCATTAACAAACAGTTCCTTACTACCATAGACATTCACTAGCATTGATATGATGTCATTGGCTCTCCTGTCACTAGAGTCTACTGTAGGATCTGCATCAACAGGATCAGGATTCCATTCATCCCATGCTTCATCTTTATCACTATCAGCATCAGCCTCTGCTGCAAACTTGACAAGTTCTTCAGCTAATTCACTGCCAGCTCCTTCTTCAGTCAGACTGCTCACTACACTGCGAACTGTGTCATCTCTGTTCCTTAAATAATTTCGAACAGGCTTTGTCACAGTTTCTAAAATGACTCCAGATGGATCTAGGTGTCTCAATGCCCTAATAGTTGTTACATAAGCAGTCAAAATGTCTGGAGTATTAACACCAGGATGTAACAGCCTTGTTTCAAGAGCATTTTGTAAATTTTTACACAGTGTGGATCTTAAATCTGTTTTTTCTAAACAGAGTTTTATATCATCAACAGCTGGCTGTGAGTCAGGATATTCTATAATTATGTTGAACAACTGATCAATTCTCAGTTTAGTATAGCTATGATACAAAAAGTAACTAAGTTTTTGCTTAAATTTTGATATTGCGCTTTGAATGTTTTTGTCATCAGGAGAGGGCTTTGATGAACCTCCGCAGTAAATCCTGGTTAGCCATGACATAACAGTGGTATCCAGCCAATTTTCCAGAAAACCTATGTGTGAAACATCAAAAGTACCGGTGCAAAGTTTCTGAATGTGAGATTCAATCCTCATCTGTATGAAATTTGTCAAAACTTGACCAGTGAGCCTTTCTAGTAGTTGCAATTCCATAAGCTTCCTGTTGGTGTCATGAAATACTTTCACAATATACATACAATTGCAATCAGAGCATTCATTTAAACATCCTGAGCACATTACATCTTCTGCCATATCATTATTTTCATATTCATTATCAAACACATTGAAAGATACTTTGTAAAAATGGTTTATAATCACTTGGAAGTCTAGCGGTAACTGTGACAGCAGTGTTGCTCTCACAAGCTGCTTAAATCCTGATATAACATCTTTTTCTTCATATATTGGTTTGCTATCACTACAGCTGTTGTTTAATATGGTAAGTCTTTGTAACATACCTGAAAAATTTGATACGGAATCGTAGAGATCGTTCACAGCCGACTTGAATAACTGAAATCCTTTGACTTCCTCTTCAACCTTCCTAAATTTCGACCAAAACGAAGGTGCTACGTACTGGCGAAGGTGTTTTTCTACGTGAATAAGAACAAGATCTCGTATTTTGATTTGAATGCCGAGGCCGACAACAATTTGTTGAACTTCATCGTACTCAGTGTTGTTACAGTCACTGAAGATTGTAGAACTGTCGTTGAGAATCGGATATGCATAGCTGATCTTATTCCAATAAATTTTTAACTCTTCTTTGTTACAAGACATCTCAGTAAAATATGTTGATCACAAAATTCACGAATTCACAACCAAACAATCAAAAACAATACCAGAATTGATAGTTTGATTTGACATGGATTTGACAGCTGAAAATGTTTTTTTTTTATGGCGCCATCGTATATCGGTGATTTTGCCAATGTCAAGGCGCAGACCATGATCTCTTGATCAGACAAAGGAAGCACAGTCTATTTATCGGTCGGATTAGCAGTGGTTTGTCTTTGACTTGGACTTTTTGGAAAACAAACAACATAAACGTTACTGATCATATTTGAGGGTATTAGAGGTTAGTAATTGAAGTGGTTATGTAGGAGCTAAAAAGGTAAGGGATGCGCATAGCATACTAGATTCTAATTTTACATACATACATATCGTCACGCCTTTTATCCCCGAAGGGGTAGGCAGAGCCAGAGGTGTATTTCTACACCCACTTTTCGCCAGATATTCTTTAGTCAGTGGCGTAGCGTGGGGGGGGCCGGGGGGGCCATAGCCCCGGGCGGCACATTTAAGGGGGCGGCAAATGACGCCGCGAAAATACAAAATAAAAAGATCATATTTTTAAACACACGAATTACCCCATTCATGTAGGCAGCGTGGTGGCGCGGAAGCAGTAGAAAAAAAAACAATCGAAAACAAAATCATCCCTTGTTTCATTACGTGCCCTTATACACCGGCGCCAGCACAGTAAGGAAATGGGGCGCCGCGCGGCAGATAAAATGTCAACGTTAATTATCGAAATTATTTTTGATTTGCTTCAAAATACAACATAATCATTATAGTTGAATAGAGATGAAAGCATGTACCTACAAGGCTTCTTAAACATTACTTTGACTCCAATATTTGTGATCTTCGCGTTAAAATCAAAGCCACAAATAACGAACGCCTTTTGCGAATTTTTGGACGTAACTCTATGGTACCTACTTTACTAGATTTCGCATGTCAACTCCTTATCTTAACGAAATTAAGGCGTTATGTGTAAAGGCCATAAAATAGTGACGGGCAGCAACGTCACCCGGCTGCGCCCAGCGTCCTGCCATGCCGCACACGAACGCACAATGGCACCAGTTCTCGGTCGCCCCTCAATTCGGAGGAGGATAGGTACCATTACCTTAGATTTAGGCCACCTTATGTAGGTACTTAGACGAGGAGACAAGCCATTCTAAGGCGTCATCATTTTATTCCGACTTTGAAAGATCCAAGTAGAGCATAAAGTGATTTTAGAGATGCTTGCTGTTAATATCAAATTACATCTTTTTTGTTTGGTTTTTATCTCTGACTACGGACTGTTACGCACAATCCCTCCAACATTTATTACCACGAAATAAGGCCTCCAGTTTCCGACAGCTCCATTATTCCTGGCAAAGGACGCGGTGGCAGTAGCGGAGCTGCATAGGATTGTTAGACCATCACCTTCTCTCTTGGGGTGGCGTCGGTTTCCTGGTCAGGAGGAAACGTGTCAACAACATTGTGGAAGTCGGTAGTGAATCAACCCAGATAGCATACCTCATAGCGGCGTTGCCTAAAGGTGATACAGGTATATGCGCCGACCTTAACTCATCCTGACGAGAAAGCTGAGGTCATATACGAGGGTATCGCTGAGGCAATACTAAGTACGGCCAAAGCTCAATACAACTTTGTAATGAGGGACTTTAATGCCAAAGTGGAAGGAGAAGGATGAAGTGAAACAAAATCGAAGCCGAGCGACTGCATGTGACATAAACTGGGAATCAACGAAAATAAATTCAAAATAATCATAGGGGTAGTTATTTTCTACGAAGTAGGTGCTCTTTTCAATTAAGTCCGTTTTCAAGAAGAAGGCCTCACAGATAGTGGACTTGGCGAAGCTCCGACAATGTGAGAAAGAAACGTGACGACATCTCGGTGATCAATAGTTTAAACATTGGAAGCGATCACTGACTAGAAGGTACAAGGCTCTCTACATAAATATCAAGCTTATAACTGAAAGAGCCCAGTTAATGAAGTCTATTCGCCGACTCTACGTTGCCCCAATCAGCCATGAATTCTGAGCAGTTCCAACTAGAATTGCAGAATTGTTTCAATCCGTTAGAAACTACCACGCATTAATTAGAAGTCGTCAGTCTTCTAATAAAATTAATGCGTGGTCACGGTACTGACGGCACTAGGAGATTGGTCCCGAAACGCCTCCCCGCACTGAAAAAATACAATGAGTCTAAACTTTCAGCCGAGACTCTCGAAATGATGAGGCTGTCAGCTGTCTCTGCCAGATGGGAAGGCCGTAAGCCAATAAATACGCAAGCTAATGCGGCGTGACCTCTGACGCTCTAACACCCGCGCCATGGAGGCTGTGATCGAGGAAACTGGGAGTCATGGGGGATCTTGCTCTACAGTTGAGGCAGCCCCATCTAACGAAACTAAGAACTTTGGATGACCGCACCCTCAACTCAAAGCTCGAGATTCTCGAAGAAGTTGAAAGTTTTTACCAACACTTGTATGTATATCTCGCGTAGGTATAGACAACTGGACCTAGTACTGACGACCACCGATCCTCACTGACGCGCCAGTAACCGAAGACATCACGGATGTCGACCAGAGCGAGCGAGATCCAGGCGGGACCATAGGAATTTAAACTTTCGTGTTCATTAGTATTACTTTTTCATTTTCCTTCGGGATAATTATGCCACGTACCCGTACCTTTGTTTTGAGTAACCGATCTTTTGGTACTGTTGCAAGCGCCATGTTCACGGATGTAGGTAAATTCAAATTCAAATTATCTTTATTTGCAGTATATAGGGTTATTTTACATTGGTGTTACAGTACAGTATTAATACAGGTCAGGTCTATTTAACTATAATATTAATAGCATGCAAGTCATGGATGAGATTCATTAAATAATATTTATAAAATTAGAATAATAAAAACAAAAACTTGCTAATCTTCATTACATATACATAATATTGATATGTAAATAGGCGGGTCCACACAGACCGAGCAGCCTCGCGAGGAAAATGCTTCGCGAGGCTGCGCGCTCTGTGTGGACGTGGCTCGGTCGAGGAAATGGCACGGCAGCCGCGGCCGGGCGCCCGCGTGCGCGCGAGCTACCGAATTAGACACGTCCACACAGAGCGCGCAGCCTCGCGAGGAATTGGCGCGCGAGGCTGCGCGCTCTGTGTGGACGTGCCCCGGCCGAGGCAAGCGCGTGTGCCGCCGCGGGCGAGCGACCGAGCGGCCGAGCCATCGAGTTCGGATTTTTGTTTTGCCGCGGGCTGGACGCTGTTTCGTGCCTCGCTCGAACATAGTAATCCCTAATAATAAAATAAATTCGAAAGTATGTATGTATGTTGTACATTTTTAAACGGTTTTATTTAGCTTGACCTGTTTATTTCTTTGTTTGGCACAAATTTAGTAAAATTGGAATTTTATCCCCTTCCTGATGACAGATTGATCTGATATTTGGTACACCCTCTTAATCTTGATGACAATACAAGATAATAATATTCTTTACTTTGAGAAAAGAATATAATATGGAGTGGACAAATAATACATATAGATACTTTACGTTATAGAAATATATATGAAATCGACATAAAGCCACCAAACATAGTGTTGTCTCGTTTTTACTTAGCGATATCTCTGTTAGAAAAAAGAGATAGCCATAGGTTACTGAATACACTGATCATAGTGATTTTTTATCAGAAATGTCAATCGTGCCAGTGTCGCCATATTGCTTGCCAAGTGTTTTTGGTACATCTGCTGTCAAATCGTTGTGTATCGAACATAATAATTTTGATTTTGTGCATAAATATGTCTAAAAACCAGATGAATCAGTGCTTCAGGCTTTCCTAGAGATCGTAAAATCATGCCTAAGTGTTGATTTGAACTGTGCACTGCAAGATAAAGCTATAATCAACACAAATGTACTCTTCACAAGTAAGTAACAAGTCATGATTTATATTGTTGAAAAGGATTAGTATTTGTACAAAATATTGTTACAAGAGGTTCTTTTTATAGTTAATTTAACAGGTTTTAGCTTCGTTATGGCCTAAATGTTGTTATTTTCGTAATTTGGAATTTTCCCTATTTACGTATTATAGGTTAGTAGTGATGTTACTGCTAATGTCGATATGGGTTATCGATATATAGATAATGTATAGAGACTTCCACAAACGATAACATTGTTAAAACTATCTCGTGTCTGTAAATGGAAATAAATTAAACATTGAACCAATTTTGTCTGTACCTAGTAAAGGAAAAGCGATATTTGACAAACTTAGACCTGATTACATAAATCCCAAAACCGCTGCATCCTGCTCTATGTTGAGGAAAATAAGCAGTTAAAATAATTATATTATGTTTTTTGCCAACAGATAACATGAACAGCAACTGTATGCGAGAATTCCTAGCAATAAAACGTTGAAGAAAATAATTTTATTTATAAACAAGAGGACGCCCGCTGCTACACCTACACATTTTTTCAACTGTTTCTGTCCGATCCCGTGGGAATTTCAAGAAAGTCCTTAGTGCACTCCTGCGATCCCCAAAGAACGTTCATGCCAAATTTCAGCTTCCTGCACCTTATAATTTTGGCTGTAGCTTATCTGTCAGGCAATCAGTAACGCAAGGATTTTATATATTATACAGATAAAAAACAAATAAATAACATGTATTAATCAATTATGATTTTTCTTACCCCCTTATGATATTTCAGTGTAGCTGTGTGTTTAATTACGGTATGTATGGTGCAAATCAGAAATCGCTGACATAAGGTCGGCGCGCACTGACGTCGCGGCATGGTAAAGGATTTTATTACTGATCAGGTCATTTTCATTCTTATTTCAATGAGTTTAGAATTCATATTACTTTATTTCGATACAATCGTATCGCAGCCCGCCGTGGCATGCCGCGGGACGTTTAGGGCGCGTCGCGGCACGTCGCGGCATCGGCGGCACACTTGGACGCCGCGGCATGCCATGGCGTCTTGCAGTGTGCCACGACGTAATCAGTAGGTAAATAAGTTCCTGAATTCACCGTTAGTAAATCTGGTTCTCATAAATAATGTATCCAGAATTGTTTTCTCTTCGACAGATCAGTTTGTATTTGTCGTTCTTCATCTTCAGCAAGAAGTGCTATTGATACTAAATTCCAGTCAATTGGACGCCTCGGTATGACGCGGCACGCTGCGTGGTGCCGAAGCGTCTTTCGGGCTAACGAAACACGTTCCGCGCCGTGCCATGCCATGCCGTCAGTCGGCGCCGGCCATTAGCTATCCGGATAGCCAAGCTGAAGGGGCAGTGGCCAGAGGACATAGCTCGAAGAAGCGATGGCCGTTGGGCAGAAAGGTTCTGAAATGGCGGCCTTGTACCGGACGACGCAGCAGAGGTAGGCCTCCCGCAAGGTGGACCGACGATCTAGTCAAGATCGCGGGAGGCAGTTGGATGCGGGCGGCTCAAGACCGGTCTGTGTGGAGAACCTTGGGGGAGGCCTATGTCCAGCAGTGGACGTCGTTTGGCTGATATGATGATGATGATGATGTATGGTGCCATTCGGTACTTTCATTCACAGCGACGCGGTATCGATATTGGCTACCAGAGAATATTTTGTTATATGATACAAGGGACATTTTCCGCTTTACCATGTTCGCCCGCATTTGCATTATGGAATAAACTAATTTGGCAAAAAATCTAAAGTAACTTACTACAAAATATCAATTTAATTTTTTTCTAAATCTACAGTAATGTATTATTTACCTCTAACCGGCTCAATGTCGATATCGATTATATTCTGGAGTCCAACCCATAGAGATATAAAGGATAGAGTGGCAGAACAGTACCCAACTCAATACTGTGTCGTGTCCGTCGGTGCGAGAGAGAACGCTACAGGTTAAAGGCCCCCTGCATCTCTCTCTAACAGTACATGCACAACATCAACATTGCGCAATGGCGTGCTACCTGTAACTATTATTTCTATCAGTTTATCAGTAATCAATAGTTTAAAAATATATAAACTTTTTTGTCACTTCAAACTATCTTCGTGTATCAATAAACAATTTTTAAACTATTGATTATTAATAAACTGATTTAAATAATAGTTACAGGTAGCACGCCACTGCGTAATGTTGATGTTGTGCATGTATTGTTAGAGAGAAATGCAGGGAGCCTTTAATGTTGCGTTCTCTCTCCCACCGGCGGACACGAATAGGCCCCACTCTGCCACTCTATTCTTAATATCTCTATGGTCTAACCCAACGGCAGTCATTTTATTTTCCACATAATTTCGTAAGTATGCGCGCTAATTTCGTAGGTACGTCCAATCCATGTTATTCACAGATCTGTGGTTTATTACTAGAAAAAGTAAGAACCCTTCAAAAACTTAAAAAATATAGTTTTCTTTTTCATCTTTTAGCAACACAAATCGCATTCGCTAGTACGTTAGCGTTAATAATTTCGACTTCTTACTGAACCGAGACAACAGTGATTTTAGTGCTGGTATGAACGCTCTCATCGCAAGCTTTTAAAAGTGCTTACGCCAGAGTTCAACGCAATCGTTTTTTAAATCCTCGTGCGAATGATGCCTAAAGGTGCTATACTTTGTCGATAACAAAAAAACTTGTCGATATATGCTTTGCGTTGCCTAATATGCGCCCAACCCTAATGGACGCCATTTTATTTGCATACGTTTCGTAGGTATGCACGCTAACTTCGTAGGTACGTCCAATCCATGTTATTCACACATCTATGATTCTTTATGACTGTAAATCCAAGATGGCCGCCGGTAAAAAATGGCAGATTACATATTACTTCACAACAACCTCAATATGGGTATCAAATAAAAGGGCTTGATTGGTAGAATAGAGCTCACTATAAAAAATCCAAGGGGGCCGCTGATACAAAATGGCGGATGACATATTTCTTCACAACAACCTCAATATGGGTATCAAATGAAAAGGTTTGATTGGTAGAATAGAGCTCACTATGAAAAATCTAAGATGCCCGCCACCACAAAATGGCGGATTACATATTTTCCACAAATACCTAAATGTGGGTATCAAATGAAAGGGCTTGATTGGTAGAATAGAGCTCACTATGAAAAATCTAAGATGGCCGCCACCACAAAATGGCGGATAACATCTTTTTCCACAAATACCTCAATGTGGGTATCAAATGAAAGGGCTTGATTGGTAGAATAGAGCTCACTATGAAAAATCTAAGATGGCCGCCACCACAAAATGGCGGATAACATCTTTTTCCACAAATACTTCAATGTGGGTATCAAATGAAAGGGCTTGATTGGTAGAATAGAGCTCACTATGAAAAATCTAAGATGGCCGCCACTACAAAATGGCGGATTACATATTTTCCACAAATACCTCAATATGGGTATCAAATAAAAGGGCTTGATTGGTAGAATAGAGTTCACTATGAAAAATCTAAGATGGCCGCCACCACAAAATGGCGGCTTACATATTTTCCACAAATATCTCAATATGGGTATCAAATAAAAGGGCTTGATTGGTAGAATAGAGTTAACTATGAAAAATCTAAGATGGCCGCCTCTACAAAATGGTGGATTACATATTTTCCACAAAAACCTCAATATGGGTATCAAATCAAAGGGCTTGATTAGTAGAATAGAGCTTACTATGAAAAATTCAAGATGGCCGCCACCACAAAATGGCGGATTACATATTTTCCACAAATACCTCAATATGGGTATCAAATAAAAGGGCTTGATTGGTAGAATAGAGTTCACTATGAAAAATCTAAGATGGCCACCTCTACAAAATGGCGGATTACATATTTTCCACAAAAACCTCAATATGGGTATCAAATGAAAGGGCTTGATTGGTAGAATAGAGCTCACTATTAAAAATCCAAGATGGCCGCCACCACAAAATGGCGGATTACATATTTTCCACAAATACCTCAATATGGGTATCAAATGAAAGGGCTTGATTGGTAGAATAGAGCTCACTATGAAAAATCCAAGATGGCTGCCGCCACGAAATGGCTCATTACATATTTTTCACAAATACCTCAATATGATTATCTCATTAAACGACTTGATTAGTAGAATAGGGCTCACTATGAACTAACAACAAAACTAAAAACTTGAAAATAAAATAAAATAAAAACATTTTTAAGTTAAACGGTTTTATTACAATAAAAATATGTAGTTAGGTTATGTACTAAAAGCGAAAAATAATTCAGTTATTCCTGATCGCCGTGACCCAGTAGAGGACACGGCGCTGCACACCTTGGCGGAATGCCCTGCTTGGGCATCGCAGCGCCGAGACCTAGTCGCTCCGATAGGAGTGGTCGAACTCTCGCTTCGGACCTTGATTCGTTCTATGGTTCGGAGCGAGATGTGTTGGGACGCCGCCGCCTCCTTCTGTGAGACGGTGATGTCGATCAAGGAGGCGGCGGAGCGGGATAGGGAGCCCTCGCGACCTGTCTCCACCCGCAGAACCCGGCGTCGTCGCCGGAGGGCGCTCATCGATCCCCGGCCACCGTGAGTACACGCCAGCGGGAGGCGGGCCTGTTTTGAACCGCCCGCCGTCCGCTAGTTGTTCCGCGTGCGCCTCTCGTAGCGTTAGTAGACTACGTCGTTCTTTTCCGCTCGTAGTAAGAAAGAGGATGTATGAGGACAAGTATGATGGATGCATGCAGCATCAGCATCCCCCCCGTGGGATCTCCACCTTGTCGTGGTGGGGGGGCTCAGTAACCGTGGATTGGTCACCCACGGTGAAGCTAAGAGGGATCCAGGAGGGGACGCTCCGCGTGGGCTTGACGGAGGCCTGCGCAGGACGCGTCCAAAGGGGCGGGTGCGAGGGACAGTTCTTCTGTCCCTTGCAGTCAGGTGCGGTCGCGGGAGGAGAGGCGTGTCGGTGTTGCGTTGCCGCGCGCCCTATCTCCCGCGACCAAATAGGGGCGCACCATCGTTGCGTCGCGGTGGGGCCGCAGAGGAAGAGGAGATGCGGTGTTGCTTTGCCGTCCTCCCTATCCTCTGCGGCCGCTGAGTGTTTTGGCGGCGGCGCCCAACACCTTCATCCGCCGCCAAGGGGGTTTTGTTCGGGGCCCGCCTGACCATCTGGCGCGCCAATAGCCGTCGGGGGGTAGCGAAGAATGCTTCAGCGATACCCGACCCTCCGACACACGGGTACCTGAGGAACACGGGTTGGTTTTTAGTCAGTAAGAGTCTGACAGTCCCCTTTGTCCTTCCCCCAGGGCGGAGGGACTCCATGAGGATTTTCCAACCCGACAACAAAAAAAAAAAAAATGCAGCATCAGCATCACCTGAGCAGGCCCGCTTCGGCGGGCCAGCTTTACACTCTGTAGCAAAGCTGTAACTGTTCCACCATGACTCAAAAAAAAAACATAAGTCCTAGCTACCAGATCGCACCAATCTTGTCATCAATATGGGGTATTGTTCAGATAAATATTAAATCGTTGGGCGCAGGGTATCCAGAGCAAACATTTTGATCAAAATTTCACGCGCCAAACGATTTTATATTTATCTGATCAATACCCCATACTGATGACAAGATTGGTGCGATCTGGTAGCTAAGACTTACCGAATTATTTTTTAGCTTTTAGTATGTAGTGGTATGTGTGGTACTTGTGTTGAGTTGTGTGGTATACAAAGTCTTTAGACGTACTTTTTTAGTCCAGGGGTTTAACACAAATGAAAGTCACCAGTTTATACGGTACACAGAAGAAAGTTTATTGACACACACAAGATACTGAAAGTCACAAGTACACAATAACGTTCGCAACACACATAAAGTTCCGAAAGGAAGAGAAAGGACGAAAGTAAAGAAATAAAGGAAATTAATTTCACGATTATAAAATATGCGCGGTAGGGGCACAATAAATTAGCGGCAGGTGATATGGGCTTCGCGTCGAACGCATTACCGAAGACTGTTTTTTAGTTTTCGCAAGTAATGCTTTAAAGACCTATTGAACTACCGGATGCAGTAGTGACCGAGCATTGATAAATAAAGCGGCCTATTCCTTATGCTCGTTTCCATTGCACTGTACACCGCATCATCCGACATTGCCGGATTATAGTTTATGTGTAGTGTATTTGTAATGTGTAGATACTGTTTGTATGTAAATAATTATATAATGTTGATTTGGATGTTTGTTTAGTATGTGTACATATATAAATATGTGCGTTGAGTAGATAAATGTTAATATTATATTATGTAAAAATATATTATATTATTATGTTATTTTGGGTGAGTATATATTATATAATGTAAAATAGGGGATGCCCACAAGTACATAACCTAACTACATATTTTTATTGTAATAAAACCGTTTAACTTAAAAATGTTTTGATTTTATTTTATTTTCAAGTTTTTAGTTTTGTTGTTAGTTCATAGTGAGCCCTATTCTACTAATCAAGCCCTTTCATTTGTTACCCATATTGAGGTATTTGTGAAAAATATGTAAGCCGCCATTTTGTGATGGCGGTCGTCTTAGACTTTTCATAGTGAGCTCTATTCTACTAATCAAGCCCTTTCATTTGCTACCCATATTGAGGTTGTTGTGAAGAAATATGTCATCCGCCATTTTTTATCGGCGGCCATATTGGATTTTTTATAGTGAGCTCTATTCTACCAATCAAGCTCTTTCATTTGATACCCATATTGAGGTATTTATGGAAAATATGTAATCCGCCATTTTGTAGTGGCGGCCATCTTAGATTTTTCAAAGCGAGCTCTATTCTACCATTCAAGCCCTCTCATTTGATACCCATATTGAGGTATTTGTGGAAAATATGTAATCCGCCATTTTGTGGTGGCGGCCATCTTAGATTTTTCATAGTGAGCTCTATTCTACCAATCAAGCCTTTTCATTTGATACCCATATTCAGGTTGTTGTGAAGAAATATGTCATCCGCCATTTTTATCGGCGGCCATCTTGGATTTTTTATAGTGAGCTCTATTCTAAAAATCAAGCTCTTTCATTTGATACCCATATTGAGGTATTTGTGGAAAATATGTAATCCGCCATTTTGTAGTGGCGGCCATCTTAGATTTTTCAAAGTGAGCTCTATTCTACCAATCAAGCCCTTTCATTTGATACCCATATTGAGGTATTTGTGGAAAATATATTATCCGCCATTTTGTGGTGGCGACCATCTTAGATTTTTCATAGTGAGCTCTATTCTACCAATCAAGCCTTTTCATTTGATACCCATATTGAGGTTGTTGTGAAGAAATATGTCATCCGCCATTTTTTATCGGCAGCCATCTTGGATTTTTTATAGTGAGCTCTATTCTACCAATCAAGCCCTTTCATTTGATACCCATATTGAGGTTGTTGTGAAGTAATATGTGATCCGCCATTTTGTATCGGCGGCCATCTTGGATTTACAGTCATCAAGATTAAGAGGGTGTACCCATCGATATATAATAATATGTACTAAGTGTACCAAATATCAGATCAATCTGTCATCAGGAAGGTGGTAAAATTCCAATTACTAAATTTGACCCAAACAAATAAATAAACAGGTGCCGAGGCTGCCGCGCTTAAGGCCACGTTCACATTTATCTGACGTGATCCGTCGTGACGTGACGCGACAGAGAGCAATCGGTTTCATACATTTGATATATGAGCGTGCATATTTAGCTGATGTAATTAGTCGTGACGGCGTCTGTCGTGTCACGACAAACGATATCCCGATCTGGGACAGAGAGGGTGGCGTGCGGGGGCGTTACAGCGCGCGACTAGACACGTCAGACAAATGTGCGCGCGCCACTGTCTGTCGTAAAGCGTCAGACGCGCGTATGCAATTGTGCGCTATGGACGACGAACTTATTGACTTACTTTTTATACTTAATAATATTCCTATAGGCACAGTACCTATAGACGAGCTAATCGAAAACAAATACGAATCAATATCAATATTATATAATCCTATGTAAATAAATTATGGATATTATTAGATATCTACTTAATCTGAATCGGATAATTCATCAAAAGATTGGGAATGTGAGAACTTCCCGAGAGTCAAGACAGAACTGATTCAAAATTGCGTCAGATTGCGTCAGTTCGCGACAGATGGCAACAGGCAATTGTGAACCGCAAGTAATTACGACAGAGACCGTCACGAGAGAAAACGACCGATAAATGTGAACGCGGCTTTATTCTATGGCCGCGCTCGTTCGGGGCCGTTTCCTCGCGCGGCAAAAGCCTCGCGAGGCTGCTCGCTCTGTGTGGACCCGCCTATTTAATCATCATACTTTATTCAGTTAAAATTACATCGATTTTCTAGTTTTAGATTAGTATTGTTGTAGTAGGTACCACGATTATTATACATTTTTATTGTCTTTCATTTTTACAACAGAGCACAAATAGTATTCTTATATAATGTACCTACTCATTTAGAATCTAAGAACTCTTTAATTGAGTAGAAGGTTTTTTCTAAAAGCCATTTGTTAGTGCATACAAAAATTGTTTAAATGGTAGTAGTTTTATCTCTTCTGGTATCTTATTATAAACTGTCTTACACATGTAATAGCAATTTTTCTGTAATTTTGTACTTTTTGGAACAGATTCCATTACCAATCTATTTGGGTTTCTAATGTTAGCTCGCTTTGTGACATCTTTGGCTTGTTTAAACATAGCTGAATTCTGTTTCACAAATTTGCCAATTTCCAGTATATATAAGAAAGGCAATGGTAATATATTTAAAGATTTAAAGTAGGGTCGACAAGATACATCAGGGGCGACACCAGCTATAGATCGTAAACAGTGTTTTTGAGCAACAAATGCTTTATTTACGTTTGTTCCATTAACCCAGATTAACAGCCCATATCTGAGCACTGACTCAACATAAGCATGATAAGCTGTTATAGCTAAAAACCATTTTAAATGTGTGTCAATTGTAAGTCCTAAGAAAATTACATTATTAGAGTTTTTCAGAACATGTCCTTCATAATTTATGTCAATAGATTTATTTTTATAATTATTAAAATTCATTAAATGTCATTGGGCAAATAGTATGGGAGAAAAACCCACGGCGGACAGACATGAAATTGTGAGTATATATCAGTAATTATCTCTAGTTTATCATGGTAAGGGTCGCTTTCTTGTGAGTTGCGGGAATTCAAAAAAAAACATATTTTAACAATATTTATTCGGCGTAATCAATGTCTATTGTGATTTTATCTAAAAATACCGCAAACATTTTGATTTCCTGTTGGTGTTTAGCCGAGGATAAAAAATAAATGATACTAACAATATGCGCCCAACTGCCTATGGTACGGAGGCCATGTATACACGAGCAGTAATAATCTTCAACAGTTTGTCTTCCTTGTCTAGCCTGGTTTATCAAAATATCTGTGTACGTAGTATGTTCGCGCTCTGACATGACGACCGGTTGGCGCAGCGGGAGTGTATGCGACTGCCACGCCGATGGTCGCGGGTTCGATTCCCGCTCAAGTCAAACATTTGTGTGCATGAACATGGATGTTTCTCATGGTCTGGGTGTTTCTATATATAATATGTATGTATCTACAAAAACAAAGTATATATGTATGTCTATCTATTATCTAGTACCCATGGTACAAGCTTTGATTAGTTTGGGACTAGATGGTGACGAGTGTATGTGGTAGAATATTATAAAAATTAGAATATTGTATTGGTTGTTTAAGGCAGCGATAGCCTAGTGGAGATACCAACGGACAGCCATGCTGAGGGTTTCGAATCCACGGCGCACACCAATGACTTTTCTTTTTTCTGTGTATCATATTGTTAATTATCGCTTGCCCCGTGCCTCGAAGAGCACGTTAAAGCGTCGGTCCTGGCTGTCATGAAGATTTTTTACGGGGAATCAGTACCCTAAATAAAAACAGATACTGGTCCAAACCATGGAATATCGCTATGCCTTCGGGTTGCAGAGGTCAGACGGCAGTCGCTCGGTGGAAAGTTGATATTCTGTCATAGCTTGTCAGATCAGTAAGCGGCCCTCGGGCTACAAGACGTGTAAGTCTTGGATGCAACTGGGATAACGCTAGGGCGATGATGATGATGATCAATATTTTATTGTTTATAAAATCCTGGTCTCACATGCCCATGACAGTAGGACTTGTCCAATCTTTGATCATAATAAAAATATCAGTTCTTCGTATGTCAACTGTGGGAAATCTCTAAAATCTGGATTGTTTCCATCTAATGGCATGAATGATCACTCGGTAGGCACATGCATGCACTCGACAGACCCGATTTGTAGCTATTTTTAACAGAACCACAATTTATATTACTTAAATAGAGTATGAGATTTTTGCTCTTTTTATAAATATATTTCTAGCTCAAACTTTGTTCTCCCATGGATTCAAAATAAAATTCTCGTATGTACGGTAAGAGTATTCATGCTCTTTCATTTTATACCAAGTTCGTCAATGTCCGTGACCGGGTCGGAATACGCCCAATGTCCTTTGTTTTTATTAAATTTATTTGTAAATAATTATGATTTAACCATTTTATAATCGATGTCAAGGTATTATTAATGTCAAGTTTATGATTCTCTAACGTTACTGATTTATTCGATGTTACAATAATTGATACATCATCGGCAAAAAGTATTGTTTTGTGTTCTGTTACTTCAGGCAAATCGTTTACATATACAAGAAACAGCAAAGGGCCTAGCACGCTACCCTGGGGTACACCAAATTCATTACGCTGGTACTCCGATTTGTAAATTTGAATTGTGTTTGAATCCAGCCGCGTCAAATGAACGCATTGGTATCTATCCCTTAGATATGTTGCCAACCAATTTAGGGGCAGTCCTCTAATACCATTGTGTTCTAGCTTTTTAAGCAATTGATCATGCGATACAAAATCAAAAGCTTTCGACATATCCAAAAACAAGGCAGTAGTATATTTTTTATCATTTACACTCCATAGGATATCATTTAAAAGATTGAAAGCCGCGTCTCTAGTAGACTTATTTTTTTTGGAAGCCAAATTGATGATCCTTTATTATATTATTTTTATTAAAGAATGACACTAGTTTGTCATGCATAACCTTTTCAAAAATTTTACTGGTACTCTACAAAGTTAGGCGGTATAAGGTATTTATCCTGTAGAAAAATGTAAAAGTAACACAAAGCACTTTTGGTTAGAATCTATTGTTGATTAAAAGCTAGGATTTTTATGAAGGAAATTTGGAGGGCCTAATTTCCTTCATGAAAGTCCTTGAAGCTGTCCAGACCTGTCTAGGTCTGGACTAAGCTATATATTGCAGCCAAGAAACGGCCGATGCCAGGCGCGACACATAAATACCGCTGAGAGCTGCCACGTTCCTCCCCAAAAATATTATTCCCTATGCTTTATGATATTACAATTGAGATTAATCAAATGACAACTAATTTGTTTAAATCCATCAAGCCGTTTGGGGTGTAAAGACAAACTAATAAACATACAAGCATAACGACCCGAAACACTCCCGACAAACGTTACACTTCTGGCAAAAGTAGTCTGGTAACTACCTAAAAGTAGAGAGGGCGGCAAATTTCTGATCGGCCCCGGGCGGCGAAAACCCACGCTACGCCACTGTCTTTAGTCCCACGTAATAAGGGGCGAGCCTATTGCCGTACCGGGCACATTTCCAGACTCCGTGCTGCTACTGAGAATTTCGTGACAGAAAAACCCAATAACACTGCCCGACCCAGGAATCGAACCCGGGACCTCCCGATCCCACGCGCACATTTATGCCGCGAGACCAACGAGGCAGTCGTATAGGGTTTGATGTCGAGTTTTCCGTCTCTACGCAAAGATGGTATTTGCATCGTGTTATCCCTTAGTCGCCTCTTACGATACCCACGGGTAGAAGAAGAAGGGGTGGTGACACTTGTATTCTATGCCGTCAACCACACGGCAGACTCTAATTTTATTTAGGGAAATAAATTTGTACAGAACTTTGATAAAGGGAGTGTGGCCCAGAGATAAAAGAAAAGCTATGTTTACACTTTTACAGGTCTAGGGATAGAATTAGGGAGAATATCGTAAAGGGGAACTGATAATTTTGGGCAGGAAAAGAACATGTGTACCAGGGTACATCCGTCCAGGCCGCATTCACATAACGAGTTATCCTTAACCCGAATCTTGGCCAAGAATACTGTGGAGCATACAAATCCTAAGCGCAAACGGATGATGGTAGAGATTGCCAGTTTATTATTATTCTTCTTTTTGAAAACCAGGGTTTGGAGGGAATACCTAGTGGGTGGAATTAATCCATAAAATTTGCCCTTGATCAGCTTGGAAGCCTGCCACAAGTCATTCCAAGATCGAACCAACGAAGGCTGCGCCTGGGAGCGTAGATCTCGTCGAAAACAGAAGTTGTATGTTAGCCACCCCTTTTGGGCTGCAGCATGAGCACAGGAGTCTGCAATTTCGTAACCTGTGCTACCTGTGTGGCCAGGTATCCACGCGAGAGCTACCTCAATGCCAGCTGAATGACACCTATACAGAGCTGCTCGAATTTGAAGAGTGATTTCAAAGTTATAGGATTTATGGGGATTTTTCAAAAGGTCAAACAAACAACTGTGAGAGTTGGAGAGGATTAGTGCCTTATTAAGTTTGGGAGACTCAACATACAGGGTTGCTTCTAATAGGGCAATAAACTCGCCTGTAAAAATAGAATTTTGTTGGTTGATTTATAACTAAGGATGATTTTGAATTTATGGAACCAAACAGAGGAACCTACAGAACTATCATTAGATAGTTTAGATGCATCAGTGTATAGGGTCACCCAATCGGACCAGTCATTGGTCCGATTGGGTGAATGATTGAAGATGAAATGTTCGTTAGTTTGAAATTAGCCTGTCTATAATCTTTACTGGCAAAGATTAAATAACAGGTAAATTCTTGGTTTGAAAGTGAATGCTAGGAATTCTGTGAGGAAGAGAGGGTTAAGAGGTGACTGGTAAATAGGGGCCGATGAGGTTTGGAATGTTCTAAAAGAAATAATGAGACGAGGAGGGTGTTTATGTGTCCAGTAAGAGGAAGACGTTATCAGAGCGGCCAACGAATACAGAATGGGGATAAGAGGGTAAAGCTAAATTGGAGGGTATTTATTAGGTATCTGTCTGATAGGTTCTGATGTCGGAGTTGTAGAGGAGGGTCCGAGCACTCAACCTGAAGAGCATTGATCGCCTGATCGGAGAACACCTCATAGCACCCGTTATGATTCGCTCTGATCGAATCTTTCCCAGCTTGGACAATGCAATTTTACTAGGTACATAGTTCAAGAAGAAAACTCGCATATGACTGCGAACCACAGCGTTTGTATAGAAGTTTTTAGCAAAAAGGGTGGAAACCCCATCGAACCCCAGATAGGGACCGCATGACGTTAACACCCTGTTCACCTTTCCGCTCAATGTATTTCAGGTGATGTATGCCCGAGAGTTTGGAGTCTAGGATGACACACAGGTATTTGACATGATCTTCAACAGGGATAGGCTCGTCACCTACACTAAGATGTATGTTGGGGATATTGCGTTTGGGAGAAGGCAACAGCGCTTTATTTAGGGACCGAGAGGGAGAGTTTGTGGTCGAGGACCCAATCATTATAATAGGAAATTAAGACGGAATGAGGCTTGTAAGAAAGAGTGGGAGGAAGTATACAATACAATGTCATCTGCATATTGAAGGATTTTGCAAAATGAAGTCACAGTCAGGTCTAGGTCATGGGCATGCAGGTTGTATAAGATTGGGCTAAGCACTGATTCTTGTGGGAGACCTTTCCAAACAAGGCGAGGTGGGAGGCAAGGTGGGATGGTGGCCAAACCTTGATGGCGAATGGAATAAATAGAACGAGACATTAGGAGATTGCATACAACGTTGACCAGTCTCACGGGGAGACTCAGCTGTTGCATCTTTTGCCTGAGTCGCGGCATCTGAACATACCCCAGATAACAACAAACTTGCAGCACTGCAAGTTTGGCAAGTTTGCATTGTTATCTGGGACTCCTATTACATGTTCATTCTTAGAGAAAGCAAGGCGGATTTCAGAGGTAAAGATACTCTGGCTGTCCAGAGTACCTTTACCCCTGTTCTCCAAGATCCATTCAAGGCAATATTTTATAAGGAGTTCCATGATCTTCTCGAGGACCGAAGAAAGAGCAATAGGACGGTAAGAAAGAAGAGGGGTCTTTTGGGTCTTTGCCGGGTTTAAGGATTGGAATTATAATTTGGGATTTCTAGGTAGGAGGATTTCGTTTGCGAGTAATATGGCATTGAGGATGTCGAGGAAGAAGGGCTTACAGATATTGGAGGATTTGCTAATGAAAGAGTAAGGAATACTGTGAACACCAGGCGAGGAGTCGCGGTGATGGTCAAGGGCACATGTAAATTCAGAGAAGAGAAAAGGATCATTGAAAGGATAGAGTCTGAATAGAAAGGTTAGGGGGAGGGAGGCAGTCCAACTTGGGGACGTACGGTGGGGCTAATTTACAGTGAAAATCGTGGAATAAAGGAGTTAGGGTCATTTGAACGCTATAGCGATATGCTTTTGATCCTTTGCCAAACAAGGGATATTGGGCAGCAGAGATTTAGGGATTCACTGAAATTTAGCCGCTGAAAATGTTGTTTTTAACATAATTGACAGGAGTTTATTGACACTATTGACAGCTTGGGTCATTCATTGCCGAACACAAACGTTTCCGTCTTAGATTGCATAGGTATTTTGATATTTTCGTTAGGTACGCTGCAATCGTTCGCATCGAGTTTAAAAACATCATTCAACACTGCCAGGTTAGGCATTTAAATCACATAGGTAATTTAAGTGTCCAAAGAGGCAAGGAAATACAATTATATTTTCGTTAGGTACGTTGCAATCGTTCGCATCGAGTTTAAAAACATCATTCAGCACTGCCAGGTTAGGCATTTAAATCACATAGGTAGGTAATTTAAGTGTCCAAAGAGGCAAGGAAATACAAAACCTAAAGAAGGTACCATAGAGATATAAGGGGGCCTTTAACTGTAGCGTTCTCTCTCGCACCGACGGACACTCATTGGCCCCTCTCTGCCACTCTATCCTTTATATCTCTATGGAAGGTACACGTTCTAAGGGTACATGCAGGCAACCACAGAGTACATTTAATATAGGGAGACAGGCAACTACAAATGCTTCAACCTCTGATCAAATTGATCTGAGCTACACACCTCTACATTTTTGCTGATGCTGAGTCTTTTATGAATTTACAGTCTTCGATTATGTAAACCTAAGGCCTCAATCGCACGAGAGTGTTTTTAAAGCGCGTTAGAAAAGCGTTCAACCCGGGCGTTAGCGCTTTGCATGAGAGCGTTCATACGAGCGCTTTAAAATTACTTTTGTCTCCAGTTCCATAAGGTTTATTCCATTGAACCCCTAACACCCAGCGTTGAAAAAGCTTCGCGTTTTAAAAGCGCTGTCGCGAACGTATACTTTTTTTTTGTTGTTGACTGCGGTGGACACTTCATAAGAGCCATCTCAACTCTACGCCAACCCGGCTGTGAGTGTGATCGACCAGGCTTGGGACTGGCGGAGGAGGAGTAGAGGCTGTCCCCTACAGACGTTCTGGGCATACCCAGGGCCGTTCCGACCCAATGCAGCGCCTGTGTGCGAAATCTATGAAGCGCCTGTGTGCAGTGGCGTAGGGCGGATGACTTATTTTTTAGTCGTTAAGGCCTTGCCACACGACACGATTTTACGTCCAACTTGACTAAATCACTTGATGAAATCGTGACGTGTAGACGCCAGTCGTCCAACTCAAGTTCATCGGGTGGGCGGTACCACCAGATTTGAACCAATCGAGTGGACGGAATGCAAATCAGTGATTTGATTGTGTCATGTAGACGGGTAAAGCCATTTCGATTGAAAATTTGATCAGTGGTAAAATTGTGCCGTGTGGCAAGGCCTTTACCTAACAATTCCGGCCTACACCTACGCCACTGCGCCTGTGTGCGAAATCTGTGAAGCGCATTTTTTTGCATCCTTTTTCGAAAATAAGTGTTATAATTAACGCATATCTCGGCGCGCGGCGCCCCTGTCACCCTGGCGCCTGTGTGCGCCGCGCACATTGCACTTAGGGAAGGTTCGGCCCTGGGCATACCCACTAAAACGACCGCGGTGTCCCCACGGGTCCCGTATGTTGGCGGAGTCACGCGATTCGCGGATAGCATACTTTTCCGCGACCCCGCCCGGGTTTGGCCCGCCGTTGGTGTTGGCAGGCCCCGTGTTCTTGGGACGTGGCGCGGACACTACGCCGCCCCCTTGTCTTTTGGCGGTCTAAAACTAAAACCCAGCGGCCGCAAAGGATAGGGAGGACGGCAACCTGACAACACCGCATCTCCTCTTCCTCTGCGGCGCCACCGCAACGCAGCGAATGGTGAGCCCCTTTTGGTCGCGGGAGATAAGGCGCGCAGCAACGCAACACCGACACGCCTCTCCTCCCGCGACCGCGCCCGACTGCTAAGGACAGTCAGAACTGTCCCCCGCACCATTGGACGCATCCTACGCAGGCCTCACCCAAGCCCACGTGGAGCGTCCACTTGCGGGATCCCGCTTAGCTTCACCGTGGGTGTCCAAGCCACGGTTACTGAGCCCCCCACCACGACAAGCTGGAGATCCCACAGGGGGGTGTGAACGTGTACTAGGGAATCCATTTGTTCTATTTTAACGTTTTTTAACGCCCGTTGAAGAAGCTCTCGTGCGGATGAGGCCTAGTACTTAATTTATAAATAATTGTTTGATATCTATTTCTTTGTCTAATATTTCTAGAGCACTAGGTGTTCCCCGCGTTTCTTTGTAGTATCTCAACAACAGCGCCACCTACCGGATCAAATATTACAGCCCATTAACCAACAAAGTGCGATAGCTTCCAATGAAAGTCCTACTAAAATTGGTTTAGTCACTCCAGAGATTACCCTGGGCAATCAGAAAAACAGATACAAAGAAGAATGTTCACATAATAGTATGGAAAAAACAACCAGCCCCGCCACAAATGAAATGCATCTTAGATTATCAGTGTATATAAGAGTAATAAAATGATGTAGAGTGTAATAATTAAAAAATAAATATATAATTGTAAGTGGTGATTGAAAACTATTTAAAAGATTTTGGAAATAAAGAGAAGTAAATGTAAATGTGTGTTTGTTATGAATATAAGACATAACCTATCCTGTAAGGTTCAAAGTTGAAATTAAACATGTTATGGAATTCATAAACATTTATTTTTATAACTATGGGTTGTATCATAAAGAAAATACAGAATTTTAAATAATATAAGTTATATCGGGCGCCAGATACAATCCCAGAAAATACAAAATTTGCCAGATAAGTCAGTGATAGAGTACAATATGGACATTTGATCTCAAGTCAGGGCGACCTAGCCGAGATGGTAGATACAATAATTTTGTATGGTCGATGGCATTACAACGTATAAATTAGCATACAAATTGAAATTGAGGCTTTCTAGATTTAAAGTTGTTGTAAAGGAATTTAGTCTAATTTAAGTTAATTTGTGGTTATTTAGAATTATTTGAAATTGCGTTGAGGTAAAAAATAATTAAAAAGGTTACCTGTTTTAGATATACTTAGGTAATTAAAATACGAAAAGCGAGAATGAGCACCGTCGTGACCACGTGGTATTCTTTGCCCACTTCATGTCCACGACGAAAACAACATCACGGCGTGCCGAATCCAGATAGCACGGCGGATTTTAAACTAAATCCAGAATAAAAACGCCATAGGCTAAAACCAACAGAAATACAAGGTTTAAGACGCCATGTTCTACTCAAATGACGCGTTCCGCTAACGCCAAAAACATTCGAAAAACTCACCGTTATTCCAGAATAATAATTCCTTCAGGCGAATGAAAACATGCGCCGGAAGTATTCTTAAACGTATCAATGTGTCTGTAACAAATAGGATACATCGAAATTGTACAAATGATCCGGACAAAATCTAACGACTAGAAGAAAACCAATCAAATAAACAACTCTTACCATATTGGCGAAATACAACAATATATAAGCCGATCCACGGCTTCTAAATATTAAGGTGGCTTTTAGTACCACATTTTAATGCGATTAATCCATAATTTTTGGATTATTTAAGGGACGCCATCTAATCGACGTACGTTCAGAGAGAAAAGTGGCCATGACAGTTTTGCCATAGACAAGGTAAAAAAATTAATAATAGGGAAGCCCATTAACAAAATACCATATGTATTGACAGAAAATCGACTAATACCAACCGAACACGCGAAAAAGGAATGCGCATAGGCGTACTGTAATGCGAGATAAAATCGATGCGTTACAATACATACCAACCCAAAAAAAAATAAAAGAAAGGACTCTTTCTTTTATGCCGAAAAGAAGACCAAATAAAAACGTTCAATTAACAAATGCTATAATTCCAAAAAAAAAACTCTACATAAAACTCTATGTAAATTCAAAAAGACCCTACCTAAACTACAAGTCTCTACCAAAGTTCTAGACTCTACCAACTTCCAAAACTTCAAGACTCTACTAAAATTTTCAAAAATAAAGATAAACACAATTTAAAACTCAAAACTAATAACAAAATCAAACAAAATAAATACACTAAGTTGCTAGAGTTGCTCGATTGAAAGTGCGGTTAGGCACCCTCGCCACCGACTCTATAAGAGATCATCTAAACTCTTGTCTAATGATTGTTTTTAGAAAGTGCGGTTAGGCACCCTCGCCACCGACTCTGTAGAGAACATCAAAACTCTTAAAGTAACCAATAAGGTTGCATGCAAATGACAACGCCGCTACAGGACGCGTCAGGCGCGGACGCCAAATGGTGGTTCATCACAACAAGGCGGTGTGAACACAAAAATGGAAGGGGTGGTTCGACACAAGAAAGCGGTGTGAACACAAAAAAAATGGAACTGTGATCGGCATAACTCCACCAACTTTCCGGGCACAGTTGCATTCAAAAAATACAAAATTTTGTCTGTTGTGACCGGCGCAACACAACCGACCTACCGTGCACAACAGGACAAAAACAAAAAAAGAACTTGTCTATTGTGACCGGCACAACACCACCGACTTACCGTGCACAATGGAACAAGCAAAAAAACAAATACATTCGAGGAATGGAAAGTTCCAAGAACGCAAAAGACCTGGTTACTGCCCAAAAGCGTCAGTAACCGGCAAAAAATATCCGGGGACCAAGTGAAAAGTTGGTTACCCCAAACGTCAAATCCAGGGTTGGCGCCAAAAAAATTGTCATATCCGGTAGACTTAAGAATAAACATGTACCTAAATACTACACAGGAATAAGACACAAAAACACAAAAAGGTCGTTCAATACAAACAAACCGAACGATAAACACAAAATACAAATAAGGTATAAAACCTTTTAACAAAAACAAAATAAAAAATGTACATAAGATCTATTGATGTTGAGAAACGGAACCTATGGAATTTGCAAAAATCTAAAACCGAAAAGGACCTAAGCAAACTTTTGAACTTCAACTTAAAGTTCACAAACTGTAAAGAAGTTACCTATCATACATCCTCATACAAGTAGGTTAATCCCATCATACATCACTCTTATACTTCAACAAACAAAACCTACATCTTCCAACAGCGAGCTAATCCAAGTCAAAGTTAAGGAATCTAAAAAGTTAATATTTTATAATGTCTTTAATGTGATATCTACCAGAGGTTCTCTTATTCAAATCCTTTAAGAGGTAAACATTATCAGAAATCTTTTTAATAATTTTACATTTTACAAACTTAGGTGCAAGTTTAGCCGAAAAGAATGCAGGAGCATTAGACTGAACAAAATTTCTTCTCCATACTACGTCACCAACATCAAAAGAAATGACTTTCCTCCCTGAATTATAATAACGCGCATTACGCTTGTAAGCGCTTAACAAATGAGCCTGAACTCTAACAAAAATATCACTAAGTGATTTAAGAGAATAAGCAAATGAATCTCTGTCTCCAAATTTAAGTTGAGACAAATCTTCCAAAGAATTACTAAAATGATGTAAAGAAGCATCAAAAATAAGTTCTCTTCCGAACATAAGAAAATTAGGTGTAAAATCTGTAGCTAAATTTACACTACTATTCAAAGCTAACTGAATATGAACCAAAAATTTAGACCAAGTTCTATGATCTTACTTGACAAAACAAGATATGCAAGTTTCTATAGTTTTATTATATCTCTCTACAGGATTGTTCTGAGGTGTATACAAAGTGTTGTAAAATATTTTAGTAATATTATAACTTTTCATAAAATCTACAAAATGTTTAGAAACAAATTGAGTCCCATTATCACAAACTATAATCTTAGGACAGCCAAATTTAAGAAATATTTCTTTTTCTATACTTTTACAAATTGACAAAGTCGTTGCTTTAACTAAAGGAAAAATCCAGCAATATTTAGTGAAAACATCTACAACAGAAAGAATGTACTTATGACCAGAATAACTTTTAGGCAGAGTTCCTATAATATCTACTGAGAGCATGACCATTGGACGATCCACTTTCTTAGGGTTAATCATAATACCTAAAGGTGGGGAAGTACTATGTTTATAAGCTTTACAAATTTCACATGATTTAATGTAATTTTGAACATCATTAAACATTCTATTCCAAAAATAATGTTGTTTTAATTTTCTTAAAGTTTTATGAACTCCAAGATGACCTGATTTAGTGTCATCATGATTAGATCTAATGGTATCAATAATATGTTCTTTAGGAATAACAATTTTCCAATTCAAACGACTAGTAGGATCAAATCTATTCTTACAAAATTTATATAATGTTTTATCTTCAACTCTAAAATTTTTATACCTTAAGGGAAACTTTTGACAATCTACAAATATTTTTCTAAACCAAGGATCATCAATATCGTCGTCAGGAGACATAATATTCTGTATAGGAGAAACTTTAATAGCTGCAACTTCTATTCTAGACAAAGCATCAGGAACTAAATGCAAAGAGCCTTTTTTATGAATAATATCAAAAGTAAATTGTGAAATTCTTGCAGCCCATCTAGCTAAACGACCAGTAGGATTACTAAGGCCTAACAACCATTTTAAGCTAGCATGATCAGTGATTACTGTAAATTTCATTCCCTCAATATAAGGTCTAAAATGTTCTATTGAATCTAAAATGGCAAGTAACTCACGTTCTGTAGTACTGTAATTGCGTTCGCATTTATTAAGTGATCTAGAATAAAAAGCTATGGGGTGTTGTTCGCCGTTTTGATCTTCTTGACTCAAAACGCTACCAATACCAACTGAACTAGCATCACAATGTAAAAAGAAAGGTTTTTTAAAATTTGGGCATTGCAAGACAGGTGAGGAAGTTAATGCTTGTTTAAGTTTATCAAATGCAATTTCAGCTTCGTCATTCCAATCAAAAGATCTTTTAGGATTCTTTTTACTAGAAGAAGTTAATTTAGTTAATGGAGAAGCAATATCAGCGAATTTATAAATGAATCTACGGTAATAAGAACATAATCCAAGAAAACTTCTAAGTTGTTTTATATTTGAAGGACGAGGAAAATTATTAATTGACTCTAATTTAGAAGGATCAGTGTGTAAACCTTTACTATCAACAATGTAACCAAGGTAACGCAGTCTTTCTTTACAAAATTCACACTTTTTTAAATTAACGGTAAGTCCAGCGTCTTTAAGAGTTTTATGAATTTTCTTTAAATACTCTATATGAACATCAAATTATTCATTTATAAGGATCAAATCATCTAAATAGCAGAATAATACATTATCAAATTCAGGACCAAAAAGTTTATCTACTAATCTCTGCAATTCAGCAGGTGCATTGGTAAGCCCAAATGGCATTCTAACAAATTCAAATAATCCTTTACCGGGGACTACAAAAGCAGTCTTCTCACGAGAAGAATCATCAAGGGCAATCTGAAGGAAGGCCTTGGATAGATCAATTGTTGAAAAAAAACGCGCTCCACGAAGGTTATCTAAAATTCTAGAAGGGTAAGGCAATGGATAACTATCTCTAATTGTAACAGAATTTAAACGTCTTGAATCTAAACATAATCTAGTACTACCATCCTTCTTTTCAACAGCAAGGACGGGGGAACACCAAGGAGATTTAGAAGGCTGAATAATGTTTTCCCTAAGCAATACTTCAACTTCATCATAAAGTTCTTTTTGTTTAGCCGGACTCAAAGGCCAATATCTTTGTTTAAAAGGTTCACTAGTAACGTTAATTTTATGTTTGACAAGATGTGTAAGACCTAAACCTTTCTTCTCATACGAGATATCTTCAAAAAGAACAATGGTTTCATCTAATGTTTGTTTCTCAGAAGGAGTGAGCTGTGAAGAACAAGTTACTGAACAAATTTTAAAATTATCATTTTTAACTAAAGTTATATTTTTCCACAAGTCTTTAGCAAGATTAAATTTAAGCCAAAAATCAAATCCTAATATAATAGGAGGTTCAAAAGAAGGTATAACCAAGAATGTTACGACCTTGGTAAGGTTATCACAAGTAACTGGAATATCTAAAGTGCCTAAAACTTTTTGTGCAGAACCATCTGCTGTGTAAGCTGAACTAGAAATTGGTTTTAATTTGTAACCTAATTTAATAAAATGCTGATGAAAGTTAGAACCTAAAACACTAGTATTTGAACCGCTATCTAACAAACCAGAAAATTTTTCACTACTGACTGAGAATTCTAAAAATGGTCTACTATCATTATGCTTAACAAAGAGAATAGGGGCTGACCTATTTAAACTGAAAAATACTTTTAAGTAATCCAACCAGTCCGAAAATTCCTTATTGCGAGTGGCAATGTCAGGTGCATTACTAGACCTAATCTTAACCAATTTAGACATCGAGGCATTCTCAGTTTTAACAGAAACTGGTGCTCGATGCAACGAAACTAGTTTTTTGGAACGGGTGAAGTTTTCTTCTCCGCGTTGCAAACATCACAAAATTTGGTTATGACACCCAACTTCTTGCACTTAAAACACATAATTCCAGGTACAGTAGTACAATGTTGGTAAGTGTGGTCAGTAGATTGACACTTGAGACACTTAACACTATCTGTCCTAGCAGCGTTGGAGCGAACCAGTGGCTTCTCAACTTTAAAAGGATTTGAAGAATCCCTAGCAAAAGCTTTTCTATTAACAAAAACTTCTAATTCTTTACCTAAATTGATAAACTCTTCAAGAGAAGTAACAGGTCTACATAAAACATAAGGTGTATAAATAGGTAACATGTTGTTTTTAATAATATTAATCATAACCGGTTCTGTCAAAGGAACTACTAAGCGACTAGAAATATCCATTAGTTCAGTGATAAAGTCGGGAAGCGACTCAATAGGTTTTTGCTTACGTGTGCGAAGGCTCTGATCTAAGAAAAAGTCATACTCAGGCTTGTCGAAGCGCTTGAGTAAAGCTAGCTTAAGCTGTTGCCAAGAGGCAATGATAGAACGAGTAGCACGAAACCATTTAGCAGCAGCACCAGAAAGCAAATCTGAAAAGGAACCTACCAGCAAAGCTTCATCAAAGTTCTTGTAAAGGAAATACTCTTCAACCTGAACAATAAATTCTCTAACGCAAGTATTACCTTCAAAACAAATTTTACTCCTCTTCAGGTCAGGTAATCTGGTTAAATGTGGTAAGTTTTTCCTGATATGGTCATTCAACGAGTTGTAGGATGATAAACAAGGTGCACAAGCCGAAGAAGCAAAAGCAGGACCTCCATCATGCGCATTGGCTAAGAAAGGATCAGGAACTCCCGTCATATCAACCGTTATATGAGCCATGTTGTCCTCCTGTGTGTAAGTACCAACAGAATTGTGACCATCCTTAATCTCAGGCAAAGGTGGAAACTGAACCGACTTATCCATGATGAGAAGCAAAAATGTCCAATAGTAACACTCAAAAGCAACCAATAAGCAAGTAAACCAGTATAATTCCAAGCTAAGTTAAGTTAAGGAAGAAAGATTCAAAAGAAAAGTTAGGTTAATGAACTGTCAAAACAAATTAAAATTTTTCAAAGTTTTTAAGGTTATGTTGTCACAATTTGAAGTTATAAGTTTTAATGATAAGTTTTTAAACCACTGAAAAAGCCTCGATTTCATTACAGAGTTCAAGTTAACTGTTACACATCACTATTCACTTAAGTTTCAGTATCAAACAATTTATGTCTAAGTATTATCTATGTTTAAGAACTGTACTAAAGTCTTATCAAGCAAAGTTTACAATAGGAACCAGTAAGGTTGTTATCATATGAATTCAGTAATAGTTTAAGCTGAAAAAGATTTACACACTATGTATACAGGTTATCATAAGAGAATTTCAACTATAACACCCATTATGTTATGTTTGTCAAAGTAAATAACTGGTATAACACATATCTAAGCTTATATGTGAAACCAAAACATAGAATATATAAAACATTAAGATATGTTTACTCAAAGGCGTTAAACATACTTATAAAACATTAAGATATGTTTACTCAAGAACGTTAAACATATTTAATAACAAAATGAGTCAAATAAGACACCAAAATAATATGACACAATGATAAAATAAGATAGTTATGTTGTTTACATAACCCTCAACAAGTTTTGAACGCAACCTCAAGTAATTAAATGATAAAATGCCTATTTCAGGTCCCTGTGAGCTAGCGCCAATTGTAATAATTAAAAAATAAATATATAATTGTAAGTGGTGATTGAAAACTATTTAAAAGATTTTGGAAATAAAGAGAAGTAAATGTAAATGTGTGTTTGTTATGAATATAAGACATAACCTATCCTGTAAGGTTCAAAGTTGAAATTAAACATGTTATGGAATTCATAAACATTTATTTTTATAACTATGGGTTGTATCATAAAGAAAATACAGAATTTTAAATAATATAAGTTATATCGGGCGCCAGATACAATCCCAGAAAATACAAAATTTGCCAGATAAGTCAGTGATAGAGTACAATATGGACATTTGATCTCAAGTCAGGGCGACCTAGCCGAGATGGTAGATACAATAATTTTGTATGGTCGATGGCATTACAACGTATAAATTAGCATACAAATTGAAATTGAGGCTTTCTAGATTTAAAGTTGTTGTAAAGGAATTTAGTCTAATTTAAGTTAATTTGTGGTTATTTAGAATTATTTGAAATTGCGTTGAGGTAAAAAATAATTAAAAAGGTTACCTGTTTTAGATATACTTAGGTAATTAAAATACGAAAAGCGAGAATGAGCACCGTCGTGACCACGTGGTATTCTTTGCCCACTTCATGTCCACGACGAAAACAACATCACGGCGTGCCGAATCCAGATAGCACGGCGGATTTTAAACTAAATCCAGAATAAAAACGCCATAGGCTAAAACCAACAGAAATACAAGGTTTAAGACGCCATGTTCTACTCAAATGACGCGTTCCGCTAACGCCAAAAACATTCGAAAAACTCACCGTTATTCCAGAATAATAATTCCTTCAGGCGAATGAAAACATGCGCCGGAAGTATTCTTAAACGTATCAATGTGTCTGTAACAAATAGGATACATCGAAATTGTACAAATGATCCGGACAAAATCTAACGACTAGAAGAAAACCAATCAAATAAACAACTCTTACCATATTGGCGAAATACAACAATATATAAGCCGATCCACGGCTTCTAAATATTAAGGTGGCTTTTAGTACCACATTTTAATGCGATTAATCCATAATTTTTGGATTATTTAAGGGACGCCATCTAATCGACGTACGTTCAGAGAGAAAAGTGGCCATGACAGTTTTGCCATAGACAAGGTAAAAAAATTAATAATAGGGAAGCCCATTAACAAAATACCATATGTATTGACAGAAAATCGACTAATACCAACCGAACACGCGAAAAAGGAATGCGCATAGGCGTACTGTAATGCGAGATAAAATCGATGCGTTACAAGAGGTGGTATCATGAGAAATGATGGCTAAATGGTGGAAACTGCTATTTGTTTTTTGGTGGTTAATTTTAATAATTGTTAGATACGAGTAATTGAGAAGTATAATAATGTTTGTGGCCAGCAATAGTTCAATGAGGTAGCTAACCAAGTACTATTCAGTTTCAGGTTCCTATCCCACGTCAAGGACCCCAGACTATTCAAGTCATGTTTGTAACCCATAGGTAAAGATAATAAAATTATCTTTGATTAAATCATTTGTCTGGATATTTGTTGGTTGCCTACTGCCTAATTATGACTAACATGTAATATGTTTTTGACAGCAAGTATCACTAGGATTATTTCAGCCCTGCCAGCAACTTGTTTGTATAAAACATACTACAGACTGTGAGAGAAAAAGGCAACTTTTTACTGACCCTTTATCATGGTCATACTAAAGTGTCAGTAAAACTTTTAACATGATCATGACAACCTAAAAATTTAAGTAATGCATAAATATAACTTTAAATTAAATATCATATTGTTATATTAATACAATGTTGGATTTATGTATCTTATACTAGACAAGTGGCAAATAAAACAAAGTTATTACTTATCAGTAAGAAATCTTATTACATATTTTTAAAATTAAAAAGTTAAACTTAAAATTATTTTAACTTAAAGTACAGGTTCAGGTTGTTGTGTAAGCAGTAGACCAAATCTTTTCTTGATTATTATTCTTTGTCTCGAGTACTTGTCTTCAGGTGAGAACCGAGCTGGAACAATACAACGTAAATTATGGAACGCCCCAAAAGCTTAGTTGATATGAGTAAAAGTGCTGTATACAACATAACTGCATCAATGATCAAAACAATACCATAATCAAAATCGAAGCAGTATCCTTAATCCTACCATTATTATTTATGGTTGCAAGGATGATGTATGGATTTAACTTGGCAGTAATAAGACTTAATTTTTAGAATAGCACAGAGGTTACTTTTTGCCTCAACATATACGCGGGCGCAGCTGCAGGCAGCAGCTTGATTTATAAGGAGGCATGTGGGATGGCGCCTAGGCTAATACTATAAAAACACTTAAATTACCTGGATGTGCTGAAAGTGTAGGTTTGCCGTACGGATCAATAGTCTGAAAATAATACAAAATATTATTAGTTCCTACTTCTTGGCCAGAAATTTAGTATAAGACTTCGTTTAATTATCATATCAAACACGTGAGTTTTAGGTTAAGTACATGCGTATATATTTATTTACCGCCAATGTGTACTGCCTGTCGCCCTTTTCATTCAAGTAATATCTGAGATACATTTTTATTTAGCTATGATACAAACAATTGGTAGGTAATTATGAGATATCCACGAATTTCGTGAACAATAACTTGCAAAAGTAAAGAGTCTACTTTTTCTTTACTAAAAATAAAGAAAGACGCCGCGCGTCAAACGTCAAAATACCAGATCATCACATTTGTCAAAATCAAATGTCATTAATGTCAAAAAATATGTCAAATTGTGCAAACAGGATGCATTCCAATTTCCACCACACGCAGAGATTCTATGTCTCAGATTCTCTCAATTATTATAGCTTGCTACTTATATACGACTGTGCTCTCAACCTCAACTTACAAATTACACTCATTTCAAACTATCTTCGTGTATCAATAAAAACAACTTTTAAACTATGTATTGATTACTGATAAACTGATATTAAATAATAGTTACAGGTAGCACGCCATTGCGCAATGTTGATGTTGTGCATGTACTGTTAGAGAGAGATGCAGGGGGCCTTTTTTATATCTCTATGCCAATATCGACTTTTCAAGTGTTGTAAAAAATCTTATCGATATGTCTATCCACAGTATTTTATCACGTTATTTTTTAGATTTCCACGTGATAAAGATTTATAAAATAAGTGGATTGCTGCAGTATGTCGTGACGAAAATTGGGTGCCTAGAAAGCACCATAGAATTTGTTCCAAGCTTTTTACTGCTTTACTTTTTATAGTATTGACAGATGGCGCAGACTAAAAGAAAATTCTGTGCCAATATTACTCCTCCATTCTAAACGTATCAATGTGAGTGTTTAAATAATTACTTGCTTTTACTTTTATTAGGGTAGCACCGCCAAACAGGAGTCGGATCTTGGGCTCCATTCGATATCTCGACCAAAGGAATAATTTAATTTTAATATTTTGTCAATTTTATTATCAGTGCATAGGGTTCCCACCAAGAACGTAGGGTCCCAAGCCAACCTCACCTGCAAGTGGTGTACCTGCTTATCAACGGACGAGGCTCTGACAAACAAAACATCCCGATTAGCGGCATTAGGCTCACCACCTATTTCGTGGGATCAAAAGTCTGGCAAAAAGTGGGCGTTTAATATGCCTCCGTCTACCCCTTCGGGGAAACAGGCGTGAGCCTATGTATGTATGTTATAAACAGTATTCAGCCAGCTACCTGCAGTTACACTTACCACGAAAAGCCACGACACGATAAGCGACAAGCGATTTCGATGTTTATTTCTGCAGTTTAGTTCTGCACTGAGGTGACAGCGCCGGCGGCAGAATAGAGAGCGGCATGAACATTGAAATCGCTTGTCGCTCAGCGTGTCGCGGCCGTTCGTGGCCAAGCTGTTAGGCGACATCCACTCATTTCATAGTTTTACCATGTCCTTACTAATACATATTATAAATGTAAGTGAATTTATTTATCTGTTAAGCTTTCACATTTTGACTACTCAATCGATCATAAAAAGTTCAATGCACGTTGCTGGGAGTAATGGGAGTACAGAAAAAGGTGTAAGATACTTTTTAACAATCGGCTTTGGCCTATAAATCAAGCTTCAGGTATCATCAGTGATTGGTAGGGTGGCAAACACAAAGGGTATGCCTATTTATTTTAATATACTGCTTTGCATTAAAACGTGGCTTTTTTCTTTCTTTGGTGTACGCGTGCGCCTTCCATAAATGAGAAATCTTCTGTTTCTCCGACAACCAGCACTAAAGCGCCTACGTTAGTTACAATTTCTCCACCAGTAGGTACAGAAGCGATGAAAATCGTGTGCGCTAAACATTTAAGTACAACAGAAAAACTACAAAAAGAATTTTTTCACCTTGAGCAGCTTGTTAAACCGTCTGCCCATTTTTCATTTACCAATCTTCCTATAGCATAGTGAAAATCATTGCAGGGGCTGTATACATTCAGTGTCTTTAAAAGAAATGGGTTTTCTCATAGCTTTAATCATCATCATAATCCTCCTAGTTTTCAACCTGGGGTTCGCTTACTTCTCTAACCGAATTTGGCTGAATATGAGTTTTGCCACAGAGCGACTGCGTCTGACTTCCGCAACCCAAAGGGTTAAAAGACGTTTGTTAAAAATAAATCATTTAAGACAACGGTCTAAACGTCTGATGAAAAAGAACATTGCTATGAATTCACGTTTACTTGATAGTTTGCAAAACGAAAATATCGTGAAGGAGGATTTGATAATTTTAGATCACGTGAAAAATAACAGTGTTATTGCAAAATACCTTTCACGCGCGGCTGGTGACAAAACACGCGAGATTAGCTTGAAGTTAAAAAAAATGCTGCGATGCTTCATTATTATGTGCTACTGAGTACCCATTTGAAACAAAAAATTATAGATTCAGTTTAAAATGCAAGTTTGTGTAATAATTATTTAAATATATACTATCCATTAACTAGCGTTCTGACTGCTGTGGACACAAACTTACGGAATGTAAATTCAAATTCAAATTCAAATCATTTATTTGTTCATAGGTTCATTATAATAAACACTTAAACAAAGTCATACTTTTTTTTTAAATTAAGCTAGATGAGGCCGGTGTTTCCTAACTGACTGCCCTGAGAAGAAACATCCGAAACAAACTCAGAGGTCATAGTCTCTTTTAAAGTCCAGATAATTATTTAAAAAAAAGAATAATAATAAGTATACAACATAAAGTATAAATATGTGAGTACAATGTGAGACGACTATACGAGTGAGAGACTAAAAAATAGTTATCTTTTGATAGAATTGCAGCAGCAGTTCAGAGCCGACCAGTGCCGGCAGACGGCACCCGTTCACGAGTATGACGTGAGACTCAGCCATAGCTTAGCTCAACCATTTTTTAGGGAACCAAACCACCCGATCCACAACGCCACCGTAAGCAAGACTTTTTAGTGAGCATGACGACCCAGAACTGCATGACAATCATCACGTCAATTAGAAAAAAGAGAAAGCGCCTACATGGTGCTCACATATTGACAATTTTAAGTTATCTATAGGAATATCATCATGATCTATAATGGTATTACAATAATAATAATTTTACAGTCAACAGCATAATCTAAATTAACAAATGAATGAATAATATCATAATAACAATAAAACATCCATAATAATGGCATTATGACTCAAAAGCATAAACACAGCAAGGTAAAAAAAGAGAATTACATACAATTGTCAGTACAGTCCGTTCAGTTATTTTACCTCTGACAGATGTCGGTGTTTATTTTCTTTATGTTGGAATTGTACTCTGTGATGACAGGAAAGTAAAATAGGGTTACCCGTGCATAACATTTTACCCAATATTAGTGGAAATGCTTCAAAAATTCAAATGCTTGAAGCTCATGGCCGCAAAGTGGTTAGATTACCGCCATACCACTGCGAGCTAAACGCAATTGAACTTATGTGGAGTCTCATTAAAAGGCGAGTCACAAGCAACAATTTAGGACAAGAGGCAACCAACATTGTGAATTTAGCTGAAGAAGCTTTTCAATCTATCACTGCAGAAGACTGACAAAAACAATGCAAACATGAGCGCCACATTGAAGACAAACTTCGTGAAACAGATGGGTCTACGGATGCTGAAATGGACAGGTTCATAATAGAATTAAATTCTGAGTCTGATACAGAATATGAAAGCAGTTACGAATCATCATAACATTGGCAGTCCACATGGATCATTCTTATAGACTCACGCCTGTTTCCATGCAGGGGTAGGCAGAGGTGTAATATGACACCCACATCATTCTTATTCAAAATAAATATGAAAATAAAATTTACAATTTTTTTATTTGATAATTAGAACCTCACGTTGGCGTAATTATGATGCGTTTACCTTTATACATTAAATAGACAACATTTTTATTATAACTACTTATCTTCATAGGAAATTAGTTATTTCGTAAGAAAATAAATGTACATGCATATAGCCATGCCAATATCAAGAGGTTTTGTAACAAACATTACTTCCAAATATTTAATACGATCGCTTAGACAATAAAAAAATAAGTACATTTTAGCAATAATGTATATTTAAAATGGGAGTATTATATACCAAATATAGCAACACAACGCCCAGGTTGGCCAATCTAACAGCTAGAGGTAAAATAACTGAACGGACTATAAAAATAATATTAAATTTGGATGTCATGAATAAAAACAAATTCAGTATGATAGCAAGATTAACATACAGTCATATAAAAGTACTTAATCGAATGTCAAATTTAATCATGAAAAATTAAAAAAATCATCTATATAATATGAAATTTTGAATTACAATAAAATTGTTATTATGTGTTGAAAGAAAAACACAAAGCGTCGATTGAAGAAGGTTTCGTGAAAAAGGTTTTGACGTGACAACGTCTTATAAATTGGTTTGCCGGGTGACACTTCAAGAAACTGCGTTACGCTCCGCTCACGTTATGCGCTCACAATGAGAGCGAGTGAGAGGCACGCGTCCCGCCTAAGAGCGAGAGAGACAGACATAAAAAGTGAAAGGCACGCGTCTTTCATCCTTCTTCCTACTATACGAATGAATATTCACATTAAAATTATTTTACCACTCAAAGTCGTTGTCACGTAAAACTTTCGCCCGTATACCGACTTTACAGGCAACCAATTTTATGCTTACCAATTCATCCTGCTTTGTTGGTACTATACCTGTTGTCACCGGCCAGTTTACAAATTTCAAAGTTACGACGTAAATCGTAGAACTCTTTTGTATTTGAATTATCCTCATAGAGTCTTCACCAGGAAGATATTCCTGCGACGCTTTGTGTTTTTCTTTCAACACATACTTAATAACAATTTTGTTGTAATTCAAAATTTCATATTATGTGTTTACTTAAAAACACAAAGCGTCGATTGAAGACTTGTTTGATATCTGCTGGTGACAAACACAAAACGCTATGTGAAAGAAAATAATAGGTTAAATTATTTTGCATAACTGAAATAAATGAACCACATTGGATGCTCATTAAAATGAATTATCTAAGAGTAGAAATCATTTAAACTCAATTCAAACTGCTAACAGTAAAATAATCAACACAAAGAAAGGAAAGAACATTATTGTCTAATAAACAATTATTGTGTAACTGGTTACTCAGGTTTAAAGTTATTAAATAAAAACTGAGGCTTAAAATCAATTGAACTAATTTCTTTACAATAAAATTTCTTAAATGTTTTCTCACTTTTCCAATTTGCTCTTGACAAAGTTTAATCCATCGGGTGATTTTCCACCCAGCTTGCTGAGGCTAGCAGGTCTAAAAGAACCTAGGGAGGCAGTCACCCCAGAATTCTTTAAAACTGTTCTAACCCAACCACCAATCACAGTTCTAGATGGCGGGTGTGGTTTTCCAATGACTGTTATAAACAGGTGATTTTAGCCCTTCCGCATCCCTTCTTCTTACCTGAGAGAGGGCAATAAGACGCTTAATCCATCTTATTGGACATACTTACCAGCTGATCGACATGTTTTTGTAATCGCCAACCATATTGTCTATGACTTGCCGAATCCCTCTTAGAACCATAAACCGGCCGTAGGATTATTTCGTCTTCTGAAAGGCTTATCTGGGTTTCTGAAATTCTTAGCAAGGTTAGATCATGCACTCTTCTACTGTAAGCTAACAGTAAAATTGCTGCAGTCTTACGAGATACTTCAAAAAGGGTATTGTTATAGTTAGTATGAGCTAACCAATTAATTACTTTCTGCGTATCCCATACTGGTGGTTTTAGCTTCACCGGCTGTGCTATTGCTATAGCCTTGAATATCTGCTTCATTAATTAATCACCTCCTTGCTCTTGCTTGACTTGACAAAATGTAAGAATAGCAGATTTATGAACCACAATTGTGCTGTAGGCAAGCTTCTCCTGTAAATGTAAATACGCTAAAAACTTATAGCAATCTGCCGAAGATCGGGATTTTTACTATTTACATGATTCTCATCACACCATTGAAACCATCTCTTAATGGCTGGAAAATAGGTATGCATTGTAGACTCTCTCCAGCTGGCACTAAGCAGTCGTATTTCAACGTCCGACCAGTCTCTAGTTAATGCTGCCCACCTCCAACTAACCAGGCTTGAAGGGTCAGTTGGTCTACTTGTGGCGTTGGTAAGCCCGTCGCCATGTCTACTAGGCTCTCCGAGAGCCCTTGTATTGCTATCGGCGACTCCAGTGCCCGACACTTTAGATCGGTCAACCGCTATGATTATGAACTGACCTCTCGCGTTGTTCAAATGTGCGGAATGAGCAAATACGAGGAATGAGATTTGGAGAAGGAAATACCCAACCTAGAAGGAAATTCCAATTTCAACTGAATGAGTTGATAAAGAGAGCGAATTGATCTTCGCAGTCTAACGTGACGTACCTGTTGACCACGGCTGTTTCTGCAGACGCGAAAAGGTCGACGTCTGGAGTGCCCCAACGATGAAATAATCGGTTTGTTGCAGTGGGTAACAGATGCCACTCGGACAGCCGTCTTCCTCTCGACAGACGATCGGCTGTACAATTGTATCTCCCCGGGAGATACTGGGCTGACAAGACTATGATTCTCGCGTCTGTCAGCCTCAGTAGCTTGTGAGTTAGGCTGAGCAATCCTAGGAAGTGCGTCCCGCTCTCATTCGGAATATAAGACACAAGCGTGCGATTGTCTGACTGGACTAAAACGTGCGCATTCTGCAGATAACGCAATCGATCCTGAATCGATGCATATACTGCGAACAGCTCTATCCAATTGAGAGTGCCATTTACTCTGTTCTGCCGTTTATGTACCCGAAATCAGAGTCTCGTTCATTTGTGCTCCCCAACCTGCATCCGCTGCGTCGGTTGTTAGGAAGTGGGTGTATGGCTTCTGATGTAGAACAGATTTGGTCTTGCCAGCCTGTACCCACCACATCAGTTCTTCTAGAACCTGTGGTGGAATCAAGCGACTCACTGTTTGATTTAGCTTGAAATGTCGCAGAAAAATCTGAAAATACCGACAATATCTATAATAGTCGACCCCTCGGTACTACAAAATTCGCGAAGTTCAGTTGCCCTAACAACTTCTGCGCTTGTTTTAGTGTGCAAGTCCGTCTTTGTAATGCAACTGCTAGAGAACCACTTACTTTTTTTACCTTATGCGAGGACCAGTGATATCTTGTTTACCTTGGTATTCCATGTTATCCCAAGATATTCCAGTTACTGTACTGGTGTTAGTGTCGACTTCTGATAATTTATTGGCCAACAGGGATTCCAAGAGATTCACAACCTCCGCGGTCTGTGACCTTAGCTTGGCACGGTCCTGGTGGATTAGCAGGAAACCGTCTAGGTAGACCAGAACTCGATTTCCTTTTGCACGAAGGATCTCCGCGATCCAATTCGTTACTGCTGCAAAAGTTCGAGGAACCGATGCAAGACCAAAAGGTAGGGATGTCATTTGTAGCAACTCGCCTTGATATATCAGCCTTAGATAGAAACGATGAGATTCCGCTATTGGCACATGGAAATATGCGTTTGACAAATCGATTTTGACCATCCAATCCTTTGCTTGCAAGAACTCCAGAACTGAAGTGTGATATATTAAATGAAAATGCTTCGTTTGAACATACCTGTTCAACTCCCGAAGGTCGAAGACAGGACGAAGGCCTCCACTGCTCTTGGGTATTAAAAACATCTTGGAAATAAAACTTGGACTTACACTTTGAGGAATTTCCAGAACCTGCTGTTCCTTTAAAAATTCTACAATTCTTGTCATCTTCGGGATGACTTTTGTACTGTATTGATTAACAAAATGTCTTGTTAGACAATTCAGAGGAGGTTTGTTTGTGTACGAGATCCGGGCCCGATACAATCCTCTTTATAAACAAGTTTGCTCCCAACACTTCCCAAACTTGCTGAAAATTTTTTAGTTGACCTCCCCTGAACGCAGTCAAGAAGTCATTTTTTGTCTTTTGAACGAAAGGAATTCTTATCTTTATTAACGGATTTAACATCCTTCTTAAAGGGAGTCTTTTGGAAGTTCTTACTTCGCTGAGGCCGAAATGGTAACGCCTTGACTTACATAGGAATTCAAAGAGGTACTCTGAAAATTTCCCCGCTCTGGTAATCGTTTCTTACCCAACTTATTATCTTTCAGCTAAGAAGGCATATTAAGCCAAGTGCTGGTTCCTTCTAAAGACTATCTATTATATAGAGGTCACAACGAGCAATGATCGAAAAGATGACTTACACTCGGTTGGATTCTCTTCAAGGTCCCCTGAAGATTTTTGTTTCGAATTTCCGCAATCAACCTGTCTCTCCTAACCTCAATGCACTCGGCCCTTTTGCCACAAACTACTTGGAGCAGTTGATCCATATTTTTAAAATTTAAAGAATCTGGTCCAAATAATGACATAATATTGGTATATAAGTTCGCTGGTATCAATTCGCTCGGGGAAGAGTGGGCCCAATTGACCATGTCTTGTAAATTATCCCGTATTATATCTTTTTGTAGCAATAGACCAAGCGTCAAACCGGCCAGGACGCGTTCCGTTGGCCTTAAATAATCTTTACCTTTATTGAGATGGCAAAGCTCATCCTTAATACATAATTCAGAAAAACCTGGTTTAGCCAAAAACGACTAAAGCCTTTACGTATTTCACCTCCCTCCACTCGTCAGTGTTGAAATGTTGAAGCTTTGTGAGGATCTCAACCCGGTTCGCGGGTGCACATTTAATAGCCTTTGAAACATCGTTTACTGTCTCATGTTCGCCTAAGTTCAGCTCTCTGATACTAGGGTTAATTATAAATTCTGGCATGGACGGCGAGGATGCCGTAGTTAAAACTGCAGTATCAGTGGTGGAGGCAGGCTTGTACGAGGTCAGAGGCACGCAATATTGTAAGAAATTTGTTATCTGACTCACCTGCTCCATAAGGGCGTCGATACGCGGATCAGAGAACGATTTTCGTTCCCGCTTATTAGGAGGGCAAGGGCGTGATGACGCGCCTTCAGACTCGGACTCATCTTCACTGCTCTCGGAGCTTTTATTGTAAGCCCGCTTCTCTCCACGAGAATCGGAGATCGCCTCCGCGGCGTGTTTAAAATCTATATATACTTACGGTATCTGGTATAAATTTATTAATACCTAGAGGCACACACAATAAGGAAAAATATTTTGTTTTGCTATTAAAAGAATTTGGCAGCTGTTGTGCAGGAAATCACAAAACGCTATGAGGATAATTCAAATACAAAAGAGTTCTACGATTTACGTCGTAACTTTGAAATTTGTAAACTGGCCGGTGACAACAGGTATAGTACCAACAAAGCAGGATGAATTGGTAAGCATAAAACCTTTTTCACGAAACCTTCTTCAATCGACGCTTTGTGTTTTAAAGTAAACACATAATAATATGTACTGGATGTATAATGTCCAGAGTCAAAATAATCAATATATAAATAATTTATGTATATGATAATAAGACTAACATACGGTCATATAAAAGTAATGAAATGTCAAATTTAATAATAAAAACAATAAATACAATATAATAATATGCACTGGATGTATAATGTCCAGAGTGAAAATAATTAATCTATAAATAATTTAAGTATGTCCAGTGTATACATTGAGCTGGTCAATCCCATGCGTTTTTATCATTCATATAATCTAGAATTGTCCATGTCTGTGAATTATCTATGTCTATATAATTTTGCTTTAACAACGCTTTTGAACGTATTATATGGTAGATTTCTTATACCAATAGGTAATTTATTGTAGAAGCGTATACTTTGCCCCACGAACGAATTGCTGATTCTGTGAAGACGAGTGGCATGCACAGTAAGATTGTGTTTGTTCCTGGTATTCACAGAATGTTTGTCAGATTTCTTTTTAAAATAACTAATATTTCTATACACATACTTTAAGTTTTCAAAAATATATTGAGATGCTACAGTCAGAATATTTATTTCCTTGAATTTTTCTCTGAGGGACACTTTGGGACCGAGATTGTAAATAGCACGAATGGCTCTTTTCTGTAAGATAAAGATTGTGTTGATGTCTGCAGCTGACCCCCTTAGAAGAATTCCGTAAGACATAATGCTATGGAAGTAACTAAAATAAACTATCCTAGCCGTATCTACATCAGTAAAATGTCTTATTTTTTTAACTGCATATGCTGCTGAACTGAGCTTGCCCGATAGCTTTTCAATGTGTGGGCTCCATTGAAGTTTTGAATCTATGGTAATACCTAAAAACACTGTTGTATCAACAAGATCCAATTCTGCGTTATTCAGTTGGACGTTGGTCGTAACGTGTCCGACATTAGGTGTTGAAAACTTTAGACATTTAGTTTTTTTGTCGTTAAGGAGAAGATTATTTGCGTTGAACCAGCGTACAACTTTTGCAAGTGCAATATTGACTTCGTGAAAATCTAATAATTTCCTTTTAATTTTAAATATTAAAGAAGTGTCATCAGCAAATAGTACAACATCATGGTTATGGCCTATAAAGTAGGGTAAGTAATTAATGTAAATAAGAAATAGAAAAGGACCCAGAATTGAACCTTGCGGGACGCCCATGGTTAATGCAGATCCAGGTGATCTCTCACCATTGTCGTCTACTCTCTGGACTCTATCACTTAAGTACGCTTTCAAAAGATCAAGAGCCTTGCCTCTAATTCCGTAATGATGTAATTTACCGATCAGGATCTTATGATGAACACAGTCAAATGCCTTGGATAGGTCGCAAAAAATACCTAAAGCGTCATGCGAATCCTCCCAAGCCTCAAAAATGCTTTTTATTAATTCTACCGCAGCATCGATAGTAGAGCGACCTTTTGTGAAACCAAATTGCTTGTTATGCAAAATATTATATTTATTAAAGTGTGCCAACATTTGCTTTAAAATTAACTTTTCGAATATTTTACTCATTGTAGGTAGTACTGAAATAGGCCGAAAGTTTGTTGGATCTAAAGTATTGCCAGATTTGAATAGCGGTATCACTTTACTATGCTTCATTAGATCAGGAAATTCACCATTTGCAACGCAACAATTAAACACCTCTGCTAAGTGGGGTGCAATAATAGTAATAACTGACGAGATGGTCTTGACAGAAAGTCCCCAAAGATCCATGGTATTTTTAAGATTTAACGTTTTAAAAACGGATATAATATCTCTTTCATTAACAAAAGTGAATTCAAAAGGTGCGCCACATTTAGGTTCAGGTACACAGCGTTTTATAATATTTTCAGCATCAGCGGGAGATGACTGTAGAGCTTTTGTTGTTATTTGAGGAATATTAGTAAAAAAATGTTCGAACTCCTCTGCCACCTTCAGATCAGTTTTAATATCTACATCATTTATTTTTAAATGGAACTCACGACTACGTACTGTGACTCTTCTAGTTTCACTATTAATTATATTCCAAGTTGTTTTAATTTTATTATTAGACGTTTTTATTTTATTTTTTAAGAAGTTTGATTTAGCTGTGGAACATGCTCGTTTGAAAATTTTTGAATAACTTCTAACATAGTTTATGAACACTTCACTATTATTAAAGGTTCTTTCATTGTATAATTGATACATGAATTGTACATATAACATGTACATACTTACAATACTTTACAAGTATGTTTGATTTTGAACCTGTATTGAAACTTTGATCGATATCGATAGCGGATTTGCTCAAACACCAAAAAATTAAAAAGTTACGAAATTTGTGTTCAAATGGTCTTTAGCCCTAACTGACAAACATAGTGCCATCTTCTTCTGGCAACTCTAATTTCTCATATAAGTGAAGCGTGTAGCTATATTCAATTTGTTCATAAAAATATCGCTCATTCCATGCTTTAAGGCCCGCACAAACTATGTGTCGCGACTTACGGTCGCGACTTACTGTCGCGACAGAAGGGTATCTGGACAAGGAAAATCCATTCAAGTGTGCACACTATCGGACGTCTGTCGCGGACGTGACCTTGAGCGTTCAGACGTCCGATAGCAATCTGGGAAAATGACAGCAAACGTCCGCGGACGTTTACTGTCATCCGTGTATTGTCCATGGTATGGCCTTAATATTGATTTTATACCGAATATAGTCAAAAAATTTTAAATTCACTTTCAATTCAACAGTTCTGCTTTACTTCAAGATCTACCAATAATATAATTTAATAGTGCTAACTGCTAGTGCCCTGAATTAAGAAAAATATGCTCCTACCTAGCCTTAGTGTATTTCATAGACAGCATGGCATGTCTATGGTTGTATCGGACGCGGACGCGACAGAAAGCCGCGTCCGAAAGGGTGTGCACACTATGTGTCGCGACTTACTGTCGCGACAGTAAGTCGCGACCGAACAGTTTGTGTGCGCCTTAAGTTATTCTTCTGGTGGAATTACCCATTTTTATCATAGAGATATAAAGGATAGAGTGGCAGAACAGTACCTAACTCAATACTGTGTCGTGTCCGTCGGTGCGAGAGAGAACGCTACAGGTTAAAAGCCCCCTGCATCTCTCTCTAACAGTACATGCACAACATCAACATTGCGCAATGGCGTGCTACCTGTAACTATTATTTATATCAGTTTATCAGTAATCAATGGTTTAAAAATATATAAACTTTTTTGTCACTTCAAACTATCTTCGTGTATCAATAAAAATAACTTTTAAACTATTGATTATTAATAAACTGATTTAAATAATAGTTACAGGTAGCACGCCACTGCGTAATGTTGATGTTGTGCATGTATTGTTATTGAGAGATGCAGGGGGCCTCAACTCACAACTGTTGCGTTCTCTCTCCCACCGGCGGACTGGCGGACACGAATAGGCCCCACTCTGCCACTCTATTCTTAATATCTCTATGATTTTTAAAATCTATGCTGACAAGTATGTTGCAAGCGTGTTGCAAGTATGCAAAGAAACCTATAGTCCAGCTGAGTCCATTTGGTCCAACCCAGTCCAACCTCTCTGCAAGTATGACATACCATAGATTATACATCTCTAAGTAGTCTGTGGATTATACAGATATACTGGTACAATATGACGCAGCGTTGCCAACTCTACTTCTTTTTACGTAAATCTACGTATTTCGGATCCTTCTCGCGAACCTACGTACTTCAGGTTCAGAATCTACGTATTTTGCAACAGATAACCAAATCACCAAAATAACGAGATTTTACTAAGAAGGAAGCATTATTAAACACAAACTCCACGTAAAAATGGATCTATGTGATATTTAGGTCCATGTTTATTCCTACCGAATTAGTTTAACAAGTACTAAATAAAAACATTTCGACCAATATGAGTCAATAATATTTGTATACACACTCGGATCGACGTTGGAAACACTTGTTTTACTCATTTTTACTCTCTTTATCTTAGATATAATTAAAAGTACGTAGATCTACGTACTTTCGCATTTAAAAAGTACGTACATTTCGGCGCCTGGGCACCCTCATTCGTCAGGACACCCCAGGAACCATAAATGAAACTAGTTAAATTCACTGTTAACTGCAATATATTTCTTGAACTTCACGAAATCACGATACGAATGTCCGAACCAAAAGTGTCATGGCCGCCCGCCGTCGCATCAACATAACTTAGTATCAAAACATATTCAATAATACATAATATTTAAATTATCGTATGTATGAGCTTTCAATTAATCTTTATAATTAAGAAACAATATAGAATTACAGTTCCTTTAGCTAAAGCGTCGAAATACGTCTTGATAAATTTAATTAGCTATAAAATTACAAAAATGTGTTGGCGGGCAACAAAGCTAGCCAAACTATTAAAGACGATATCAACCAATACTGCGTTAAGAAATATATGTAAATACAGAAATGTAACACAATTTATATAATATTAATTACAAGCAAATGGAATTAATATTTTACTGGTTATTTAGTTAAAATTACATTATAAATAATATTAACTTCCGGTTTAGTTATCGTTTAGTCATCTAGATGGCTCTGCTCTACGTTTATGCTTAGATCTACAATAAAACAAACCATCTCCAGTGCGCCCATATATATCTACTTTTTAACACCGATCTACGTATTTTTGAAAATCAGAGTTGGCAACACTGATATGACGGTATGACATACCTTCGACTGAAGGACGCTGTGTCCAGGTCATGAAATAAATTTAAAAAAAAAGGTATGACATACTGTGTGTCATCTGTCAAACGCAAACTTGTCAAATATTGTTTGTTTGATGGCAATTTGAAATTTCATGGATAGTTTTTTATGCAGCGAGTATTGCGTGGATTTTACCATACAAGTCATTGTGTGAAAATGGCAAACATTCCCCCGCGAAAGGTATCAGCTTCGAGTAAAGCGAAACAAGATGCCTCTCCTCTTCAGATTCTTTTACAGATGGGATTTCCTAGACACCGGGCGTTAGTATTCCTTGGAGATTTTCAATTTATGAGATTTTAGACCAATAAGAAAATAGTTACAGTGAATTATCTGCCTATATTACTGTGATTTTATATGACATACTCCCATCGTTTCTATTTGTATGTAACATAAAAATATTGTTGTCAAGTAGATACATATTGTACGACTAAGTAATTTATTCACAGTTTGAAGGCGCTGGCTGCAACTGGTAATCGCAGTGTCCAATTAGCTTCTGATTGGCTTCTAACACATGTGAATGATTCACACATTGATGAAGAGGAACCAAGAGAATACATATTTTATGCAAGTCCAACTGGGCCCCTACTCAGTCAACTGCTAGAGTTTTGGGACAAATCGAAGGCAATCGCTGGTTGGAATGGAGCTCATAATTTTCCACCACATATAACTTTAGTATCATTTTTTAAGGTAAATGATTGATTTAACAAATTAATAACAATTTATTATAATTATTATTGCAGTCTTAATGATCATCAATTAAAAGTTACAAATTGTAATAATAATCTGAGTTCAGAATACTTCAAATACTGTGACTAAAATAACACCAGGGGCTTCCTTGGTATTATTTTAGTCCACTTTCTTGACATTGTTATGGACACAGGAACATATTAATTCTTAGCGTTACCAGTAAAATATTTTCAGGCTCCTGACGAGACTTCACTACAGCTAGCAAAAGCAGTGAAGCATGTTGTGGAGAATGTGGGAGAGCCTCCTAATGGCCCTCTCAAGCTAGAGCCATATGTGTCCCACAACTTTATGGGATTGTTTGTGTCTGAGGAACATGCAGACTATCTGAAGAGAATTGCTGTACAGTATGTCAAGCAGGTGTCTTCTGTGTGTAAGTGCAAATATTGTTCATGGTTTTGGCCATCTTTATTTTAGATTATTTTATTTTATTAGGAGTAGTTACTAAACAGTTGTATATTGTTGGATTCATAGACTATTTCATTACACCAAGTATAAATTGTAATATTTATCTATGTTATTTCTTCAGTAATCATAATCAACATCCAATAACATAAATATTTTATAAAATAACATATAATAAATGTTTTAAATAGTCACTCTAATATCCTAAATACTTACCTAAACAATGAAACAGTGTAAGAGTAATGCATTATTTGCTATTATTGTGGTAGTCTACTGCAAAAGAAAATGATTTTGACTTCTGTCATTCATCTATGGTAACATAAATAGATGATACATACATATTTATTTATTTCTTACAATGTTATTCCTTTTACAGCCAAGTAGTCTCTAAATGACAAATTTTACACATTAGTTCATGAATTATGAGGCTACCAGTAGCTTAAGAAATTATGAGTAGGCCCTATATACATTATGCACATGCAGAGCTGAAAATGGAGCATAATTCCATGCCATTGGAGATACCTATATCCTGCAGTGGACTATGATGGCAGGCTGATGATGAAATAAAGCCTTCTGCAAAAAAAACGGGCACCTTACAGTAATTGGCTTAAGTGTTAATATATATATTCTCATTGATAATATTAATATTTTTAGTACGTCATTAGCATAAATGACTAGACATTTTTTTATTATCAATGCAAATATATATTTTAACACTTTAAATCCTGGAATCAGTATTTTAGTCAATGTAAACAGAGAGCCCAGTATATTTAAATAGGAAAGCCAATGACTGTAAAGTGCCCATTGTTTTTGCAAAAGTGTTTAGATTTAAATAGAAGGGCACTAATAGATAAATATGTCAAATGTTATTTGCTTAGTGAATGACATTGCTATAATTGTTAGCACATCCATTTGTGTGCTAGTTAACAATTTTAGCAATGTCATTCACTATATTGCTTTAGTTAGAAGGAATAGACAAGTTGTCTAGAGAATTGTCCATTGTATGTCAAGTCAACATACTTTAGCAGTAGACTAGTACATATTCTCAATATTTATGTTTATTTTCCTATTGTTATGCTCAATCATTTATGTATTTATACCATTCCTCTTTTGATGTATGTATGTAGTTAATTGTATGTTCCTTCTAACATTATTCTAGTGGGTGTTATGGTGGATACTTACGAACATCTGGATGCGTTGGGAACATGCTTTCCGTGGTGCACTATGCCGCAAGAGAAACCTATTAAATGTAAGGATCCCTTGTAACTGTTGTAATGCTCACCTCATATTCAATTTAATAGACTGCATAATAATTTATGAATAATATTTATTGATGCTTCTTTTCATAGTTACATTTTATTCTTTTTTAAGATCTAAATTATGCCTTATTTTCTATTATAAGTCTTTGATAGTTTATGTTTGAACTGTAGCTAATTATAGATATCTGGTTTTGTCCCACTAGATGGACAAAGTTTAGTGTCTTCTAATTTCTGTTGCTGCAAAAGATATTGTTATTTTCTATTCCCTATATTCCTTATAGTATGATGTATCATGCTAATAATAAAACAATATAAATGCCTTTACTTCTAACTAAGATGCAAATATATGATTTCGTTCATACAAAACATAATTTACAAAAATTATATTCATTGATTGTATACCTGTAAATTAATGTTAAGCTTGTGTAATATTTTAATTTAATATTTTATTTATATAGTTACTATGTTCGCTAATGGTGGTAAAAGGCGCCTTGAGCATGCACGTCGCGCTTTGTAAGGTAATTTATTTTTGTTTATTTTAATTATCTTTATTTTTCTGTGTACTTTCTACTCATGTAATATATTTTTTAATTTCTGGGAACAAAGTGAGTTATTATAGGTTGCTTGGTTTTCTATTTCGCGCGGTTTTCTATTTATTTGAGATCATCTTGCTGCCGACGAATATTCAAATATTGAGGAAAAGGAACACCCTAACTCGGAGCTAAACTTTGTGGATATTATAAAGTCTTCCTTCGTGCGGGGATCGAACCTGGAACACGCGGCCACGTTAACCACTACGCCACACTAGCAGTTCCTATATGATTGGTAAAATAAAATACGCAAATTAGCCGTGTTAACTGATTTGGCTTGTTGCTTGTAAAATTTGTAAAACACGTTTATTAAAAACGTGTTTTACAAATTTTACAAACTTTCGCCTGGCAAGTAAAACTGCGGTATTGATTTCTCTATGTGCCTAAGTATGAGTTATTTAGGTACCTACTGGTTTTGTTACTCTCATTCGAAGCCTGGATATTAATCAACAGTGCGACGTAGGCCGTTGTGAATATTGCGTACTTGCGTTTAGGTCAAATGGGCATGATCACACTATTATTATGGAGCGTGCGCGTTTCGAGGACGCATGACCAACTCACGTTTCTATACTGAACTCCTAGTGCAGACCGCAGACGCTGCGAGCCCTCGGTGTTTGTCTTATGTGTCCGCTGAAGCGACGCTAGTATTACTGCAAGTCGACGACCTAACTGCTTACTTAAAAATTGTACATTTTGTGTTTTAATCTATCGCCGGGATTAGCATCTAAACCGAAACTGTATTAGCCTATTAGGTATCTACTAACATCTAACTTAACAATAAACATGAACGTGATTTTCCCGATGTTTTGTCCGGGTTACAACGAACATATCTCTAGATTCTAGAATGTAGGCCACAAAGAAACCATATCGCATCTTTTTCACGTCCTTGCAAGCGAATTATGCTTCAGCAAATAGGTAGTAAGTTTGCGTTTGAAAATACGAGTGTCGTCTTTCCCTGCTACTTAGAATGACTAACGCGCGTGTCATCTGAGCTCAGGTTTTAGCCAAAACCATCGTTTTAACCATATAAAAACGGTTTTGTCTGGTAGGGTATGTGTTGAGAGTTAATGATTATGACGCAATGTATTGAGTTTGCGCAGCCAAAATGTAAGCGTGTTCCACTGCGCTGCAGACGAAATCAATTATACGTTACCTTTACCCCTTTTAAATTCTTGATGTTAAATGCGCAAGACCCTATTCTCCAATTGCCGATCGGCCATAAAACTTTCCGGTATCAACTATAAATATTATTGATTTATATTTGTTTCACATAGCGATAAACTTGGAAGCGCACGTGAAGTCCTTGCACATAACCCTGGCATATCACTTCGACGTGGCCGCGTATGACACGCTGAAGGGCTTGGTGGATGATATGCAACCTTCGGAACATTCCAGCTGGGAATTACGACTGTATTCCAGAGATCCACGCTTTGCTAATCACCAGGTAAGTGGTGGTTCTTTTATGAGACTTGTTTCTGGCTTATATCTAATGTGGTAGTTGACTAACTCCTTTCAATGGACCCTTATTTCGGAACTTGATGCGTATAATCCTGACTAATATTATAAATTACAGGGTTATTTGTAAAACACAGTTAACCTCTCAGAACCACGTTACTAAACATCATAATTCAAATCTTTTGTTGTATGACTTTTTACAAAACATAATACATTTACCAAAAACAAACCTTCAAGATTTCGTTGGCGATCACCGAATGGTAAGAGGCACATTGAATACTAGTACAAGCCTGGAACGGTCAAAATTTATGAAGTCCACGCTCCGACCAAGCAAAGCCAGCACCAGCTCATTTCCAAAACCTTGAGAGCTTTTAGCTTGAACTACACAATCGCTTTGAATGCCTGGGCGAGTGCGTAGATGTGGACGACTTTAGTGGTGGGTTCGTGGATGCTGTCCATAAAACGGGGTTCAAGTACTTCAAGCCCCAAAAAGCCAAGAGAACTGATAAAATCTCTGATCCGACTCTAGAGCTCTTAGAGGAAAGGCGTAGAATGCATTTGCTGTCCTCCAACGACATGCCAAAATATCGGCGCCTCAATAGACAGATATCTAAGGCTCTGACTCGCGATCTCCGCCAATACAACACCAAATGTGTTAAAGAGGCGATCGAGCAGAATAAAGGGTCAGAAATATTCCAGAGAGATCTGTCTATTGAGCAAACTCAGCTGACAAAGCTGAAGACGGAGGATGGCAGGGTTGTGTCACCCAGACCCCAGCTCTTGGAGGAGACCGAGAAGTTCTATGGACGGTTATACATGACGACACGATCACCCGCAACCAACCCAGTGATAGACCCTATAGCTAGATTGACGCGACACTATACCGAAGATATCCCTGACGTCAGCGTGCACTAGATTAGTGTGGCCCTAAAACAGCTAAAAAACAGTAAGGCACCGGGTGATGATGTAATTACCACGGAGCTTTTGAAAGGTGGCGGCTTACCCTTTTTGGAAATGCTGCGAAAGCTTTTTAGTTCTGTTATACTCGAAGGTAAACCGCCAAAGGCGTGGCACAGAAGTGTGGTGGTGCTGTTCTTCAAGAAGGGCGACAAAACCCTTTTGAAGAACTATAGACCCATCTCACTTCTGAGTCACGTCTATATGTTGTTTTCAAGGATGATCACAAATCGTCTCGCGCGCAAGCTAGACGACTTCCAGCCTCCCGAACAAGCCGGTTTCTGTAAAGGCTATAGACTCATAGACCACATACATACGCTGCGGCAGGTTATACAGAAGTCTGAGGAGTCAGCCTCTATGCTTGGCGTTTGTGGACTATGAGAAAGCCTTTGATTCGATCGACACCTGAGCAGTGATGCAGTCTCTCCAACGGTGCCAGATCGACTACCGACACAACGAATTTGTGAAGTGTTTTGTACGAAAACGCCACCATGTCAGTCCGCCTTCAGGACCAGAGCTCGAAACCTATTCGACTCCAGCGAGGGGTGAGGCAGGGAGATGTCATATCTCCGAAACTGTTCACCGCTACGCTGCGACGTCTTCAACGACGCCTTCAAGCTTCTGGACTGGGAAGGACTCGGCATCAACATCAACGGCGAGTACATCACTCACTTTCGATTTGCTGACGATATCGTAGTCATGGCTGAGACCATGGAAGACCTCGGCACAATGCTCGGTGGCCTCTGTAGTGTCTCCCAACAAGTAGGTCTTAATATGAACAAGGACAAGACGAAGATCATGTCTAATGTCCATGTTGTACCTGCTCCTATTCAGGTTGGGAACTTTACACTCGAAGTTGTCGACAAGTACGTTTACCTGCGTCAAATGATCCAATTGGGTAGGTTGAACTTCGAGAAAGAGGTCATTCGTCGAATCCAACTCGGTTGGGCAGCGTTCGGGAAGCTACGGCATATGTTCACGTCCGATATCCCGCAGTGTCTCAAGATGGAAAGTCTTTGACCAGTGTGTGTTGCCAGTGATGATCTACGGAGCCGAGACGTGGTCGCTAACTATGGGCCTTATCCGGCAGCTCAGGGTCACTCAGAGGGCGATGGAGAGAGCTACGCTCGGAGTTTCCCTGCGAGATCGAATCAGAAATGAGGAGGTCCGCAGGCGAACCAAAGTCACCGACATAGCTCTCCGAATAGTTAGTCTGAAGTGGCAGTGGGCAGGGCACATGGCCAGAAAAACCGATGGCCGACGAGACGTTGTAGCAGAGGTAGGCCTCCCGCATGGTGGACTGACGATCTTGTTGGGATCGCGGGCAGCGGGGCTTCCATTCCGTAATTACGTAAGTACGCAATTACGTAATTACGCAAAAAAAAAAAAACTTTTGACAAGTCCGTAACTGAAGGGTTGAAATCCGTAATTACGTAAGTATAGGTCAAAGCAGACTATTTCTACCAGAAATAGTCTGCTATGATGATATTTTCTACCCAATACTGGGTGTAGGTCTTAATAAACAACATACATATATACATACATATCGTCACGCCTTTTATCCCCGAAGGGGTAGGCAGAGGTGTATTTCTACACCCACTTTTCGCCAGATATTCTTTAGTCCCACGTAATAAGGGGCGAGCCTATTGCCGTACCGGGCACATTTCCAGACTCCGTGCTGCTACTGAGATTTTCGTGACAGAAAAACCCAATAACACTGTCCGACCCAGGAATCGAACCCGGGACCTCCCGATCCCACGCGCACATTTATGCCGCGAGACCAACGAGGCAGTCGTATAGGGTTTGATGTCGAGTTTTCCGTCTCTACGCAAAGATGGTATTTGCATCGTATTATCCCTTAGTCGCCTCTTACGACACCCACGGGAAGATAGGGGGTGGTGACACTTGTATTCTATGCCGTCAACCACACGGCATCGTCAACCACACGGCATATATGGATAAACAATAATAATATATAAATCAATGATCAACCCAGGCAACATTGAAACATACAAGCGAGTAATCCCCCGTAAAAACAATATGAACCCGAAATATAATAAGTATTTCTGGGTACTTCTTGGGCTGGAGTAGTAACAGGTGGTCGTGTAGTCGTGTATCTGTAGCTGTACATAGAAGTGTTGTTAGCTCAGCTCCTGGAGGAGATCGACTGGACGAGATAATTCTGCTATCCTCCGTCTTCAGCTTTGTCAGCTGACTCTGCCCGATAGACAGATATCTTTTGAACATTTTGGAACCTTTATTCTGCCCGATCGCCTCTTGAACACATTTAGTTTTGTATTCGGCCATTTTCAATATTCGATCCATACATGGATTTTGAGATTCGAGATTCGTGTTTGACATATTCTGTATGGAGCTTATGTCAAAAACGAATCTGAAATCTACAGATCTATCTATAGATCAAATATTGAATGCCGTAGTTAGAGATCTGTCTATCGATCCGCCGATACTTTGACATATCGTCGGAGGACTGCAGAAGCATCCTACGCCTTTCCTCTATAAGCTAGAAGGTCTGAGCAGAGATTTTACGGGCTCTTTGAATCGTTTTGGGCGTAAAGAACTTTAATCCCGTTGTATGGACGGCATCCACGAACCTGTCACCAAAGTGGTCCACAACTACGCACTTCCCCAAGCAATCGAAGTGGTTTCGCACTTCAATCTGAAAGCTCTCGTGGTTTTGGATTTGTACTGGTTCACCAGCACTGTCCATCTGGACTTATCCAGGTCCACTTGCGGCATTCTCGCTTTTTGAAAAAGCGATTCATCATGAAGAGTAATTCCTTCTCCATGAAGCTAGCCAGCAAGTGCCCCCGCGAGTTCCGGTGTCCATATTCAAATCGCCCCACTCTCAGCTCATCACCGCTTCGTGAGTGCCTAGTTTCGCGTTTAATTGTGATTAGTATTCCTTAATTAATAGGAGATTCTGTTAAGTTATGCTGTTGATTATGTAACATTATTCTGTATGACCAAATTACTCAATAAAAACTTTAGTTTATTCAATGTTCTTTTACACTTCTAATAAATCAATATATCCGTAATTTTGGAAGCCCTGCGGTGGATGGATGCGGGTGGCTCAGGATCGGTCTATGTGGAGAACCTTAGGGGAGGCCTATGTCCAGCAGTGGACGTCTTTTGGCTGATATGATGATGAATGTTATAAATGCAAAAGTGTATTTGTTTTCACGTCACATCGTTCTTCTCGAAGAGGGCTGGATAGTACCATATTCTTTTTACTGCGTCAACCGACTCTCACACGGTCGATGATTAGTAAAACTTTGAAAATGTTGAGGTCTGAAACTGGACAGCGATTTGTATAAAACTGCATTTAGGCATTTAGTAAGAAAATGTGTCTTTGGTCTGAACAATTATCTCAGAAAGCCAGTTAACGAAAGAACGATAACACAAAAAAACTAAAAGCAGTAATTATGTTTGATCTCGTAGTATTGAAAAGAAATAATTTTCAATAATTCTTGCAACTTTTTAGTTAATTGCATTGTGTTGTTACTGAATCATACTTTAATTAGTTTATTCGTGATTAAGTAATTAAACGGATCGGCGCGTTTTTATTTGTTCTTAACAAATAAGCTTATCTCTCGTAAAATTAGCCTTAGGCCGTTGATTATATTAACCTTAGTATACGTTTACTTACCTTCAGGGTACCTACCTACTGCGTAAAACCTCAAGGTGATTGTGTTCACAGATTAAATTATCTAGTTCGTTGGATCTCGAGAATATAATTCTATTTACCTACTAATATTGGTGTAGGTCGATATCCAATTTGTTAGCAAGCTTATGGGCCGGCCGGGTAACGTTTTCTGTATAGCTACTATCATTCAGATGAATTCAAATATTATTATAGAGTTGGTATATTCATATAGTAGGGTGTTGTTACTGAGGCGCAATGTTTCGAATTTCTTAAAAAATCTATAGCACAAATGCAGATGTATAAAGAAAGATATTTCGAAGTACACTAGATGGCTAATTTGTTACGTTGGTACCTAACCGTAACAAATTGTGCCACGTTATGATCAGTATATACCCATCTGTGTATGTAGATACAAGTTGGATTAGACGTGCGTTGTAAAATAAAACCATCGAGTTACAGTAGTTACTTAACAGTTGTAACGTAAAACTAATAAAAGATAACGTAGAAGGCAATGGGACCATAATGTCATAGACAAGGTAAGTCCCTACACTCCTCACATCATCAATCTATTGTAGTCCACTGCTGGACATAGGCTTCTACTAATTTGCGTCACAATGCTTGTGAAGAAACTTGGGAATTAATTTTATTTATTTTCTGTAATATTGTGTATCTCAAAAAGCGGCAAAATTATGGATGATAAAATTAGAGATGTTAGTTTTATTTTTTGCATGTCCGCAAACTTAAGTACAGATGGGTACTCCTCTGTGGGTACTCCATTTTATCTAAAACTGCTTTCTTAACAGATGTACTTTGACGGTCAAAGTACATCTGTTAAGAAAGCAGTT